>JAJGRW010001243.1:212438-261275 GCA_025461045.1 Carex parvula | reverse complement strand
CATCATTGAAGTATGCAGGGACAGTGACTACGGCATCTTTTACAGTGCAACCGAGGAATGACTCCGCCACTTCTTTCATCTTTGTAAGAATCATTGCAGATATCTCTTCAGCAGCAAATTGCATCTCCTTACCTTGATAATCGACAATGTATGTTGGGCCGATCGCCATTGCCCTCAATTACCTTGAAAGGCCAGAGCTTCTTATCACTTTGGACGCATGGATCAGAAAAGCGTCTGCCAATCATCCGCTTGGTAGCTAAAATTATGAAAAGGAAAACAAGCCAATCAATATGCTAGCTTTCATGCCCCAAATAAAAAAGACTCCTTTTTTGGTGTGTCAGATTCTGCAAGTAAATCATATCATAAATAATTGATGAATACTATACTCACCAAGAAATTGCTCAGATAAAATCATGTGACTATTTTAAATGTTAATCCAACATCTTAGGAAAAAAGAAGAAAAAAAACATTGTCCAATTATTCTAATAGCAACAACCACACGGATTGGCCACATCCAATCACACATTTTTTACAGCAAACAGAATAGAGTGAGGCTATATATGGTAATTAATATGCATAATCAACCTGTACTACAGGATCAATATCTTTATTTTGAAAGATCGAACACTGATCTAAACCGTTAAAGATAATTACCATATGATAATGTACCTGCAAATTTTACATTTTTTAGAATTATTTTGCTACATCTTTAGATAGGTAGAAAATAACTTATTTTGGATGTTCCAAAATTTTCAATCAAGTGATTTTCTACCTATCTGAAATAATAGTGAAAAAATGATAATAAATTTAAAATTTGGTATGCAAGTACACTTTCATATGAAGATGATGCTGAATGGTTCTGATCTACTATTTGGACTTTAAGAACAAAAATATGAGTCCGTATAGCACAGGTAGCCGTGTAATTTGCATATTACCATAACCTCACTCAACATAATATTGTATTCTTACTCGCATCTGTGTTTTTATATGTCAAACTAAGCCAGCAGGGTTTTGAAAAACAGAACATATCAAAGAGTTGGTTAAAAGGTTCACTTCTAACTAACATTTGGTGAGAAATGGAAGAATATGGCAATTTATGCGAAAAATGAATACGAAAACTCTGTGCTCGATTCAAGCAGTACTACAAAAAAAAAAAAAAACCAACTGGGACACTGGTTAATTAACAAACAAGAAAAAAAAAGTACTAGAAGAGCGAGACGCACCAAAAATGGTATTTGTAGGGTTCCTAGTGGCCTCAATCTTAGCCGCATCCCCGACGAGTCTCTGGGTTTCTTTGAAGGCCACGTAAGAAGGCGTCGTACGGTTTCCCTGATCACTGGCAATGATCTCCGCTCTGTTATTCCGCCAGACCCCAATGCAGGAGTATGTCGTGCCGAGGTCGATTCCGATTGCAATGCTAGTGCTTTTCTTAGCCATGGCCTAATTTGATTGGTCACACTAAGCAAAATAATTTGTGTTTTATTGATCACTAGTTCATCAATTGCAATGTACAAAGCTACGCCTTTATACACATTTGGGCAATATAACCTTTGGACTAACTAATTTAGGAAAGATTATAAAGAAGCTTGGGATCTTCTTTAATCAGAAAGAATCGCCAGAGGGCGTAATCTGAAAATTTCCATATATGTATCTTCTTTTAACAGAGTAGTTTTCGCTTCATGCAGCGCACAGACTATAGAATCAAAGCGACACTGCATATGGTTCGTGTGCTGCATGAAACCAAAACAGCTCTGTTAAAATATTTACCTGTCTTTTCGTTCCAGTGCGAATTTAATTTCCATATGCGTGAGAGGAAAATGGGAAATAGTTGGATATCAATATCACATGGAAAAAAGTAAACAATCTTTTTTTCAAATTCAAAACCTTAATAAGTTAATATTCAATCACTCTGCACTAATTAATTTGAGAAATGCACGAAACTAACATAAACCATGAACACTAACAGTAGGCATCTGCAATGTAACAGGAGCATATTCAATCAAGTACATTAAAAAATTTCATTAGTTGAATTATACTCATCCACATATATATACCATTTATCCGCCACATACAAGGCTACAAGGATAAACGCTCATCCACATATACTATTTGCATTGAAAATGCTACAAAATTTGTCAATTACGCATAATTTTTTTGTCAAATATTATTTTAATTTCCATATTTTTCAGAATTTTCTTTTTAGGAATATGGATTGTCATATTTTTTTTTTCAGAATACTCGTCCAAACTTTTAGAGTAAAACAAGTCCATAATAAATATATTAAAATCTCATTTTTTTAGAGAGAGAAAAATGGAGACTCAAATTTTATAAAAATTTGATCTTGATATTCTTCTAGAATATTTTTTCTAATGTGTCCCACTCTTCCCTTATTGAACTAATGTAATTTTGGAAAGAATTATATTTTTGCAAAAGATGATTTTTCTTCTTCTATTGCTAATGGTATGTACTGTTGTTTTGGTCAATTAGATTTCATGACAAATCATACTTGTTGTAGTTTCTTTCTAAGATATACGGATATAGAATAAAGAGCAAAACTAGGGTGTGATGTGCTCACTAAGAGGGATTGGTGAGCACACCTTCAAAAGGTTATCAGATTGACTTCGAACTACAAATTCAAACTGTTGAAATTCATGTACTTCGTGAGGATTGCATGTACATGCAAAAATTTTAAAGTTTCGAAGTAATTTAGTACATGGTTAAGCGGTCAAAACAATGAACATTTTATAAGTTATGTTTTTGTATTCATTTTTCATCATTGTTTTGACCGCTTGACCATGTACTAAATGATTTCGAAACTTTAAAATTTTTGCATATACATGCATCACTCACGAAGTACATGAATTTCAACAGTTTGAATTTGTAGTTCGAAGTCAATCCGTTAACCTTTTGGAGATGTGCTCACCAATCCCTCTTGGTGAGCACATCACACCCTAGTTTTGCTCCAGAATAAATATTAATTTTATTAATACGTTTACCAAAACAAAAGGTACTGTCGTCTTTTAGTTTTTAAATAACATTTGCTTTTAACTTATTACATCATGTTTTATGTAAAATACTATTCCTATATTTGTAAAAAAAAAAAATTACTATTCTGCACTTGACTAATTATAAATTCCCTGATGTTGGGATAGAAATTTTTGTGTGTAAAACTAGGGTGTTCTTAAGCTCACCAAGCTCTTTGGTGAGCTTAACTCTTAAACATATCGGATTAATTTTAAATGATGAATCCAAACCGTTGAAATTGATCTACTTCACAAGTGATGCGTTTACATGTCCAACTTATAAATTTTCAAATTAATTTAGTATGAAGTCAAGTTGTTAAAAAAAAATGAAAAATGAATGTATTAAAATTAACTTATAAACCTTTTTTTTTTACCACTTGACTTCATACTAAATTAATTTATAAATTTATAAATTTGACATGTAATTGAGCCACATGTCATTTGAAGTCATTCTGATTCTGATAGGTTTCAAAGTTAAGCTTACCAAACTGTAAAACATATGGACAATTAAAATATCTGATATTTTTTCTGACATAAAAAATACCATTGATTTATGGTAATAAAGTATTATAAGAAAGTTTTTTATTGACGCCCATTTTACAATATAAACATAATACGCATTTATTTTGTATTTCTGATCGAGTCATTACCAAAAAACAAAGTTGGTTTTGAATTAAGTTTTTTTTTAAATATTTACATCTTTTGAAGCTCCAATTTTAAAGATGGATACAACTATCCAATAATTTTAACGATGTATTAATTTATAGTTTATCATCTCTTGCTAAAAAAAATAGTAGATATGTATGCGTGTCTACTTCAAATCCTACTACTAGAAACATTAAAACAAATTTGAACATTTTATTTGTTAAAGTAAAAATACAACTAACAATTTGTATTAAGAAAAAAGGTAAGAGTTTAGTTACAGCTCCTCATGTTCTTTCTAAGTTAGAAAGGAAGAAGGAAGAAAAAAAAGAGAGAAAGAAAGAAAGGTGAAAAATCTTTTGTCAGTATAGACATGTATTGCCCTAAGAATTTATTTAAAATTCAAAACTTTTGTCAGTATTTCTCAACAGAACAGTATTTTTTTTACAAAAAATTTATATGACTGAGATTCCGTGGACATAGTTAATAATATTTTGAAGCACATCTCTGAAATACTGTTTATACAGTAGCGCCGCGTATTTCTATCAATACACATTGAAGTAAGAAGCCAAAACACCAAATGGTTATAATAAACAAAAATTTAACAATCGGAACCGAATGAATTTTGAATTGCACGTGAGTGTTCATACTGATTAGGCTACACTTGGAGACTCTAACAAAGATTCCAAGTATTCCTTCAACTTTGCTTTAGTAATGGCTCCTTCTCTCCTGCTATCTGGTACTTCCTCTCCATTTTTGAACAGTATCAGAGTCGGCAGACCATAAACCTTGTATTCTTCGATCAATTGCGGATTTGCATCATGGTCTATTTTTACAACCTTTATTCTTCCCTCGAATTCCTGGTAATGAAACAATTTTTTGTTCTCTCTGTTAGTGGTAATTTCAACAGTTTCACATAAAACCAGTGCTTTCAGGTGCTCCGTATTGAACAAAAACATCTGTTTCTTAACTCATACCAGATAAAATCAACATACATGAGCAACAATATGCATTGTTTAGTGAATAAGCTGCAAAATGGATTAAATGCACAATACAGACTCTTAATAGGTATTGTTAGAAAGAAACTGGATTCAACTTGTTTCTGATAAAATGCATAATACGTGATTTTCTATATAGTTTAGAGCAAAATGCATTGTTACTGTAAAATTGACCCCCATACTTATCATGAAAATTTTATATGATTGATCCCAATGTATGTTTGACCTCGTAGCTTGAAAGTCAAGTTCCGTCCCTGAGTATATATCTCCTGTTTCCACTGAAGTTTTTCGAGAATACAGTGCTTGCACTAACCACCAAGGTAACATTTTTTTTACCATTTTTTTTGTTGTACAAAGCAGCAAGTAATATTATGACTTATACAATAAATGCATATTCAAAACAACAATATGCGGTACAAATTTTCCTCTCATTATGTGATTTAAAACTCTAATTGGGGAGTTTCAGTGCATGTTTAAAATGATATAATGAAATTGCATAAATTTTAAAGCTAAGGTATTTCTATATCACAGGACAGGTCTACAAACTTATTTTGCAATTTTGACATTTTTTATTTGACTTGGTAGGAAACTATTGCCAAGATTGGAAATTGATACTATTCTATTAAAAAATCCACTACCCATATCATAATTCTTGAAAATCAATGCAAGAATTCCATTGGCAAGAATTAGCATTGAAGAGAATTCCATATCAAACAAGAAATTATCGGGTAATAATTTTAACAGAGTAGTTTTGACTTCATGCAGCGCACGTACTATAGAATCAAAACAGAACTTCATAAGGTTCATGCGCTGCATGAAGTCAAAACTGCTCTGTTAAAATCTTCACCCAAATTATCAATCAAACAGGCATTGGATAAGAAAAAAATAAGGAAATGAAAGGAACCGGACCTGAGAAGCCCAATCCACAGCAGGAGCAATCAAGCGGCAGGGCCCACACCAATCAGCCACAAAATCGACGAGAACTGGCAGCTCCGACTGCAACACCTCTGCACCAAATTCGCTCTGCCCGATGGTCTTGACCGCGCGGCAACTCAAAGGCAGCCTTGCCCTTCCGGTCAAGCGCCACTGACCGATGGGTCCCACTCTGCAGCGTGCTAGCTTTACCTGAGAAGGTGGGGACGAGAGCGCAAACTGGAGGCGAAGGGAAGAGGAAAGGGGTCGGACGGGTGGGGAAAGAGGATGAGAGGTTGCGTTGAAGAGGGTAGTAGTCGCCATGGCCAGGTAGACCTCTCCACCACTCGCGCTCTAATCTTTTCTTTTATTTATTTATTTTTTCGCGGAACTGGGAAAGCAGGTGATCCCTAAATACCTCAAAATTTGTTTTTAAATACCCACCGTCCGATCAGAATCAAGGCCAATCCGGTTCGAGAAGGAATGCACGGGGACACTTTAAGGAATGTTATCCTCTGCGGAGCAGATATCTGCCGAGCTGTGCGGAGCTTTTGATCTGGTCCGTTCGTTTTGACTTGGCACGAATCTCAAAGCCCAATAATACAGCCCCTCCGTTAGCCCGAATATCAGAGCGGCTGAGAGTTAATCTGGTCCGTTCGTTTTGCTCCGCACAGCTCCGCAGCTTAAAACTCCGCAGAGGATACGTTCCCGACACTTTAATTCGTGCGAAATAGATTGGACGGACCGGATCTAAATTCAAATTTTGAGTTACTTTAGGGGATCCGAATTCGGCACGGATGGGTGACGTTGCTCGGTAGTAGATTGGGAATCTCTGTTAACAAATTAAAGGGTAAATGTTATGGCTCCCAATATTTGGTATTTATGATAAATTGGTCTTTCAAATTTTGGTCAAACACTCTTACAAATTATGTAATCAGTGATAATAATAATAATAATATTTCCGGCAGTTAATGTACTATATTGAATGCTTAGTTTAGCTATGAAATGACTATAATATTCTTGATAAATTTATATATTTTTATTTTAATATTAATACAATAATATTTTAATGAAATTTTAATAATAATTTTATTAATTTAAAGTAGGTATTGAAAATTGTAAAGTAGTAATATTCAATATGAACAAGAATATTCTAGTCATTTCACGTAATTAATGTTCGCTATTTTTTTTATATAAATAAAATGGTTTTTTATAAGTTTCATTATTGAACCGCGGACTTATTGCTGTAGCACGAGCCAAAAGAATGTTCAATTTTAGAGAATAGTATTTAAAAGATGAATGTTCAATTATAAAAATTAGCATTTAAAAGATGCTAGAATGTAACGGGATCTTTAGTAAAAAAAAAAAAAAAAAATCAAGTTTCATTATTTGTGAAACTATATCTTCCCTATAAAAATAAAACAAAGCATACAAAAATCGAAACTAAAAACTGAAATAGCTAACACCTAACATATCTTTATTATAAATATTTAATCAAGAGCCTTCATTTTTACGAAAGATGTATTAATTTTACAAATTGAAAAGTCATAAATCATAAATAATTTAAATATTATACTATACTTGTTCGAGAATAATAACTCACATTATATTTAAATTTGAGTATCAAATAGTAAATTATTTGTTGAGGTATGGTTATCACCGAATACATTATACATGGTTGGAGAGAGGGAAGACCGAAATTTTTATTCATAAGAAATAAAAATATATTAAAAATAAGAAAGGTCACTGTGAAATTTTAAAAATAAGAAGGCAACCTCATGATTTGGAGTTCCTCTAGGACACCAAATGATCACGCAGCTCACGCCAAAAAAGAAAAAAATAAGTAGTACTCCAAATGAGAACAAAAATCGAAAAATAAAATTTCTAAATATGGGACTCCAAATAAGACAAGCAATCGAAAAAGATAAAAAAAAAATTCTAAAGTGGAACTCCAAATCCAAACAGCGCCATTGTGTTTCCTCTCTAAGTACGTTCTTTTTAATTAATTTTCTAAATTAAAAGTTAGAGTAGGTTATTTAATTAGTTAGTTTTATTTATGGAAGTGAAATATGTTTTAATTTATTGAATTAAGAATTAGGTTAATTTATTTTAATTTGATTAGATTATGTGAAATAATTTTTTTTATTGAATTAAGATTTTAGTTAATATCTGGTAGAGGTCTGTTTTTGGTATTGTTATTGTTGAGTTATAATTATTAATGTAGGTAGTTTATTGTAATTATTTGATTAATTATAATTGTGATTATTTTGATTTACGGTTAGGGTTAGAGTTAGGATTAAGGTTACATTTTTTATTTGTATACGAATTGAAGTAATGTAAATTTAATTATGGATGTGAATAATAATTGTGTTTTTTTTGTTATGTTACAAAATAAATTAATTTAGTGAATACAAGAACGTGCATGCATTGTTTTTTTGGAGTTCTACTTTAATTTTTTTCCACATTTTTGTCTAATTTGGAGTCCCACTTTTATAATTTTTTAGAAATTTTATTTTAGATTTTGTTCTCATTTGGAGTCCCACTTATATTTTTTTTCTTTTTTTTTTTATATTTGGCGTGACCTGCATGATTATTTGGCGTCTCGCAGGGACTCCAAATCATGAGGTTGCTTTCTTATTTTTAGAATTCCACATTGACCTTTCTTATTTTTAAAATATTTTTTTTTATTTTTTATGAATAAAAATTTCGGGTGGGAAGAGGATGATTGTTATAATAAAAAGTTAAAAAACTTATTCGTCAAATTAAAATAATTTGTTGAAGGATCTCCATAATATTACTCCATATATTAATTAATTGATGCTTTGGAAATATGCAACAGGTGAAACTTCTGCTCAAACTTGATTGAATATGTTCCTGTGATGTTGTCAGATGCCTAATGCTAGTTCATCATTTATACTGGTTTAGTGTTTTTCTCTAATTAATTCATTCATTCATGCGTGCGTGGAGTGGAATCGACTGGAGAGAGAGAGAGTGAGTGACTATTAAGATTTTGAGCATGGAAAACTGCGACCGTTAACTTTGGAAATAAATCTGCTGTGATTCCAAAGAATCACATGACTCTGCAATTCCAAATCTATCTATTCATTTCTCTTCATGCAGGAATCTCAAAAATAGATAGTTTTTGTGCACGAATCTCAAAACAGTGAATGGGTGGATTTGGAATTGCAGAATCCTTGTGATTCTTTAGAATCACAGCAGATTTATTTCCGATAACTTTGCCCATGGGAAATCGATATCCAATTAGTTTCCCATTTCCTCCCTCGCAAGAAAATTAAATTTGCACTGGGAACCAAGAGACAACGCACCTGTTATCCCGCCACCGTTTCAATAAAATGAACATTCCTTCTCCTTTCCAGTATTCATACAACAATACTTTTACTTAGAGTAACCAATCAAATTAGGCCATGGCTGAGAAAAGCACAAGCCCCGCAATCGGAATCGACCTCGGGACGACATACTCCTGTGTTGGGGTCTGGAGGAATAACAGAGTGGAGATCATTGCCAATGACCAGGGAAATCGTACAACGCCTTCTTACGTGGCCTTCAAAGAAACCGAGAGACTCGTCGGTGATGCGGCTAAGAATGAGGCCACTAGAAACCCTACTAATACTGTCTTTGGTGCGTCTCGCTCAGTTGTTTCTTTATTTGTAGTACTGCTTTTCTTCTTTGTGATCAAGCACAGAGCCTTCGTATTAATTAATTTATCGCTTGAATTGCCATATTCTGTAATTTCTCACTTTCATATATTTGGAGTCATCTCTCAGTACTTGATCAATTTGCTCATTTTTCATTTTATTTGTTTCATTAGGTGCTCCTGCTTGATGCTTCTTTAGATGAAATCAAATTTCATATTTTGACTTAACAGAGTATTAGTTCATTGAAGTTTACCATGTAACTAACTCTTTGCTATGTTCTCATGTTCAAAACACTGTGGCCTTAACTACTTGATTACTCTACTGAACTGTAAAGTGTCTAGAACTTTTTTGAGAAACAAAGTGTCTAGAACTTATATGCTTTTGTAACATTAATCGATGCATCACAGTTGACAGAAAATCAAGACTATTATAACATAAATATATACATATGCAAGTAGAATAAGATATTCCATTTGTTGTAAAAATGAGTGACTGGAAGTGGCCAATCTGGTTGCTGCTAATAGAAAATTAAAGTGGACATTGTTTTGAATTTTTTTTGGACTGGACATACTTTTTTTACCTGAGCATTTTCTAGGATAATATTGCACAATTATTTATAGTAGAACTAACAATCTGACATATTAGAAAAATAGTCTTTTATTTGAGGCATAAAAATAGCATATTGATTTGCTTGTTTACATTTTCTTTTAGCTGCCAAACGGTTGATTGGCAGACGCTACTCAGACGAATGCGTCCAAACTGACAAGAAGCTCTGGCCTTTCAAGGTAATCAAGGGAAATGATGATCGACCCAACATCATTGTTGATTATCAAGGTAAGGAGAAGCAATTTGCTGCTGAGGAGATATCTGCAATGATTCTTACAAAAATGAAAGAAGTGGCAGAGGCATTCCTCGGTTGCACCGTAAAAGATGCTGTAGTCACTGTCCCTGCATACTTCAATGATGCTCAGCGTCAGGCGACCAAAGATGCTGGGGTTATTGCTGGCCTAAATGTTATGCGTATAATGGATGAACCTACTGCAGCTGCTGTGGCTTACGGCTTTGATACAAATGATGTTAAATCTAGTGTGAAGAAGAATGTGCTTATATTTGATCTCGGTGGTGGCACTTTTGATGTCTCGTTGCTTAGCATTAGCAAAGGTGTAATTGAGGTGAAGTCCACTGCTGGTGACACCCACCTCGGCGGGGAGGATTTCGACAACCGTATGGTAAATCATTTGGTTGAAGAGTTCAGAAGGAAGCAGAGGATGGACATCAGCAGCAATCCGAGGGCTTTGAGGCGCCTCAAGACTGCATGCGAACAGGCGAAGAGAATCCTCTCCACTACTGCACAAACGGCTGTCAACATCGACTGTCTCTATGAGGGGACTGATTTTTATTCCACAATAACTCGTGCACGGTTTGAAGAACTCAATGCGGACCTTTTCAAGAAATGTATTGAGACTGTGGCAAGCTGTCATAAGGATGCTTGCATAGACAAGGACAACATTGATGTGGTGGTTCTCGTTGGTGGTTCTACCCGGATTCCGAAAGTCCAACAACTCTTGAAGAATTATTTTAATGGTAAGGAGCTATGTAAGAACATCCACCCAGATGAGGCTGTCGCATATGGTGCTACTGTACATGCTACAAAATTAAGTGGGCATGGAACGGAGGAGATTAGAAATTTGGTGCTCATTGATGTTACCCCACTTTCGCTTGGAATTAGAAGTTTAGGTGGTATCACATCCGTCATCATTCCAAAGAACACGCCAGTACCAACACAGAAGTCAAGATTGTACATCACAACCCGTGATTTCCAATCTGGATTCAGCATCAAAGTTTACGAGGGAGAGCGTGTGCGGTGTGAAGACAACAATCTTCTTGGGCAGTTTAAACTATCTGGGATCCACCCTGCGCCAAGAGGTGAAACAAAGATGAAAGTATCTTTTAAAATTGACAGCGACGGCATATTGCATGTATCTGCTGAGGAGCCAGTCAGCGGTACAAAGAATGAAATCACCTTGATCAACAGAGAGGGCAGGCTCAGCAAGCAGGAGATAGACAGGATGGTGCATGAAGCAGATATGTATAGAATGGAGGATGAACAATTTAAAAAGAAGGTTTTAGCCAAGAACTCGCTGGAAGGTTATACATATCACTTGAGGAAGTTGGTGAAGGAGGATCAGATCGTTTCAAAGATACCAGGTGGATATGTTAAGTACATTGCTGAAGCTGTCACCAAGATGATAAAATGGCTCAAGCACGATGTGCCGAAAGATGCGAATGTGTATAACACCAAGAAGAAAGAGCTTCAAGAGATGAGCTCCACCCTCTCTAAAATGAGCCAATATGATCCCTTTTTTGGAGGTAAATTTTCAAATTTTCGTGATGACCATTCTGAGACTGAAGAAGAGGACTATTCTTGTGGTGGTGATGAGGACTATGATTCTGATTATGACTAGGATTTGTCATAAGTGATATTAATTAGTGGGAAAACTAGCATGTGTGTGATTTCTTTTTTCTTTCGTCCTTTTCTTTTTGTTGTGTTAGAAAAGGATTAATGCATGTGGTTCTAATATTTTGGAGCAGTATAGCACCTGGAGTCATGAACATTAGCTAGTAAGCTATTTTATTTGCTTGATATTTGCTTATCATGTCCTTGCTTCTTAATTTATTTATAGTTCTATGGAGTAAATCTTGTGAGTGATAGTTTAGTTTGCTTATCATGTCCTTTGCATTTAGAATCTAAATATTTTTTTCTCTTTGCGTTAATTTAGAATGCGAGAAGACTACTATAAAAATATATTAATATATTGAAAAAATTTATAACAAAACAGAGAGGTTAAATTCAGGAAGTGGCATTAAAGAAAATAGAACGAGTCAGTGATAATAATAATATTTCCGGCAGTTAATTTACTATATTAATGCTTAGTTTAGTTATGAAATGACTATAATATTCTTGATAAATTTATATTTTTTTATTTTAAAATTAATACAATAATATTTTAATGAAATTTAATTACAATTTTATTAATTTAAAAGTGATATTGAAAATTGTAAAATAGTACTATTCATTAATATTTGAACAAGAATATTCTAGTCATTTCATATAATGTTTGCTATTTTTTATATATAAATAAAATGGTTTTATCAAGTTTTATTATTGAATCGCTGGTTTAGTGCAGTGGCACGAGTCAAACTACTGTTCAAATCTAAAGAATAGCATTTAAAAGATGTTAGATTGAACCGGGATCGAAAATCTAAGTTTTATTATTTGTGAAACTATATCTTTCCTATAAAAAAACAAAGCATACAAAAATCAAAACTAAAAAATTGAAATAGCTAACATACCTTCCATTATAAATATTTAATCAAGAGCCTTCATTTTTAAGAAAGATGTATTAATTTCTACAAATTGAAAAGTCATAAATCATAAGTATATATTTAAATATTATACTATACTTTCGAGAATAATAAATCATTTTATATTAAAATTTGATTATCAAATAATAAATTATCTGTTGAGCGAACGTTAATTATCACTGAATACATTATACATGGTTGGAGAGAGTGAATATGTTGCTGTATTGTCAGATATATGCCTAATGCTAGTTCATTGTTTATACTGGTTTATTGCTTTTCTCTAATTAATAAATTAATTGGTGCACGCTGTATAGAGTCGGGTCGGGTCTAAGCGTGAATGGCCCGATCCGATATGGAAGAAGTTGAATAGACTGGAGAGAGAGCAAGTGAATATTAAGGTTTTGAACATGGAAAACTGCGACTGTTTACTTTGCCCATGGGAAATCGATATCCAATTAATTTCCCATTTCCTGCCTCGCATGAAAATTAAATTTGCACTGGGAACGAAGAGAACACACATCTGTTATTCCGCCACTGGTTCAATGAAATGAACATTCCTTCTCCTTTCCAGTATTCATACAACAATACTTAGTGTAACCAATCAAACTAGGCCATGGCTGAGAAAAGCAGGAGCCCTGCAATCGGAATCGACCTCGGGACGACATATTAGCTATTATCAGTAAAATACAATCTATGGATAGGGTTAATTTTGTGAGGATAATTCAACACATTTTAGGGAAAGTTAATTAAGGATTCTGAGATCAAGTTTTGTATGGACTGCTGTCATATTTTCTTTTATGTTTTCTTTACTCCCCTGTCCGCTTTGACGACTTTGCCGACTCTCATGTCCCCTCTGTCCTTACCTCTTTTTGTGTTGTACGACCTACGCACTGTCATGCTTCACGCTCGCGATCTCTCTATTCCTCTTGGTTCTATCTCGAATTATGCAGGAGGCACGATATATTGAGACTTGTGGTTTTGTGGCATTTCTCTTATCTCCATTTCTTATCTTCTTACGGGTTCGCAACCCGATAAGCCTCGTTGGCTGATTTTGTCTCGTGTGCCAAAATTCATTGTTGTAGTGTTATGCTAAAGAGGGCATAGCTTGATTTGTTATACTGATATATAGAACTTCCTTTTCGATCTGTTGTCTTGAGAATGGTAGATAGTGCCTTGACATCCTTTGACCTGATGTGTTTATTGGAGTTGACATCGATGTGTTTATTGGAGTTGACATCCTTGGTGTACATTGACCTTTAGTTTTTATTTTATGACCTGCTGCCTCAATTTACCTCTAACCAAAGAACGTGATTCTCCTTCTTGAACTGTGAATTATTGAATGATTAAATTTCTGTCAAGATGTGTTAAAAAATTAGGATAGTATTCAGGATTTTTTAGAGTTTGCTTTTTCACTACCAAAGGTGTCACAACAATTAAGCATTCCTAATCATGATGAGTGCACTGTGTTGGAGTGTTTGGAATCAGAGAAATTAATCAGTTCTGTTACAACTACAACAACTAAATCCAATAGAATATGGTTTTACTTATACATTCTATTGTTACCTATTGGACAGGACCTTTAGCAGGTAAGGTGAAGGAAGAAGTGCAAGATTGGATGCCTGAGGATATGGATTGCATTGATGTATACAAAGAGTTTCCTCTGGTGGTCATTGATGCTGACTAGAGAATGCATGTGGGGTCAGACGTTTTGTATTACAAATTATAACAAATTAACTTCCTGATATATAATATATAGCTTACTCCCTGCGTGGAGATTTATATTTTGGATGTCGCACTTGTTTCAGTGCAGACCTGTATGAACTTGGTTTATTTTGTAGCTCAGTTGTCTATCTGAGCTAGTACTGATTGCTATGTAGATGTAATGATTCTATGTTTCTAAATGAAACGGGCTTTCAAGCCTTTTTATTTAAAAAAGAAGAAGACAACGATAGATATAAGTACATTAAAATATTGAAAATTTTATACAAAAACAGAGGTTAAATTCAGTGAAGTAGTAATAAAGAAAATATAACGGGGATGAATCCTGTAATCTGATCTTTTCTGAATCTAAATGTTAAATGGAATATATATTCTTTCCACTTCAGAAATTTGACGAGGGTATTTGCAGAGAAAAAGGAAAAAAAACTTTTATTTTTTATTTTTGAAGGTTGGCAGTAAGACTGCCAACAATATATTGATAAGAAAAGAGTTTAATTACAGAGCAAGTATGCTAAGGTAGCATCTTGCAATTATTTTAACATAAGCTTAAACCAGCTAAAAACAACTCGCACACCAAAGCACCCTAGATGTTGCGGATTAATCCTGCCCCTACCCGAGCTGAGACCAAAAATGAATTTCCAAAGTTGTATCATTAATCAAAAACTGCACCGGTTTAGCTTGATTAGAAAAGAAACGCCTGTTCCTTTCTCGCCAAAGCGCCCATGCTCCCGCCGCCCAAACTCTGTTCCATTGCGATCTTGTCTTCGCGGAGCCTTGGGGACAGTTTAGATCCCACCTGTCCACAATTGAACTTCCCTGTTGGATATTCATGTTGTAATGCGCGAAGAGGCCCGTCCAGAACCTAGTTGCGTATCGACATCGCCACATAATATGATCCCTTGTTTCCAGTAATTGAGAGTCGCATAGGTGGCACCCCGGCTGGACCGTGCATCCTCAAAACCAGAGTACTGGAAAAAAAACTTTTCATGAAATGGTTCTCTTGACATCAGAAATTGGTGTTATATATATTGGGATAACTGGATTAGATATATTAAAAGAAGAATATTTGAGTATTGTATATCTACAATGCAAGATCTTTCCTCTACCTTTCGACCTGCTTTGGGCCGTTGTTTTATGATCTGTGCCCAGCCAACCATCTGATTTGCTTACCCAAGCACTTAAGCTTTGGTTGGTTCCATGCATGTCTGCTTGTCACGAAACACGTGTTTCATGAAGAATTCAAATTTTGAGTTAAGATCTGGACCGTTTGATTTAAATCTACATTAATATTAAAGAGCTCTGTACGTTATAAGGTTACGACTGGATTGACCCGAAATTTGGTCGCACGGTCTAGAAATTACCTTAAACGGTACGATAATGCAGAGGATGGGGGTTCTTTCATGAATCCTTCTTTTTCTGGACTGTTCCGAGGGTTGTGTGTGATGGGATATCAATATATAATGGTATGGTTTCCACATTATTCATAATATAAAGTATACATTTTTTTATAAGTTTTCAATCTCTCCCAATTATGTTTAATTATTTTTTAAAATTTAAAAAGGTGTACTAATTGGATGTATATTATAATAATCAAATATGTATGATGAAATAATTAAACATGTATTTTAGAAGTGATTAACATATTAAGTGTGAAAGTTTAAAATAACCTATATGTATTATCGAATAATCAAGTGTCCATTTGGAAGGATTAAATCTAAAAATTCAAAATAATTATAATAATATCAAAATGCGAGAACCATCATGTGGTCTTCGAAATTCAATGAAGCATTCTTAATTTCTTATAGATATTTAAAGATATAGAGATTATTTTCCATCTTTATCTAACAAAGGACTTGAGTGATATACAATTTTTTTATCTCAAAAATGAAGGTTCAACCTCTAATTTTCCTAAAAAGTACGTCAAAATGCGTAAATAAAAAATGTTTGTTTATAATTTTAACCAATTATTAATAATTATGTCTAAATTAAAATAAATAATTTTTTTATAATAATTAAATATCCGTTAGACAATGATTTTAATCATAAACATGGTGTCGATCCTCTCCGAACCTCCAATTCTTTCAATACAACTATTAATTTAAACATATTTAATCGGACGGTTCAAATTTAACCGGATGAAGACTCTCACTATTTTCTTAGGGGTGCAAACGGGTCGTATATTATCATACCGTATTCGGATCCATATCCGAAAATTAGATATGGATATCCGATATCCGAAAATATCCGTGCAGATACGGATACAGATATGGTTTTAATTATCCATATCCGAATAGTAGAAATATATCATATAATTTAATATATATTATGAAAAAAATTATATAATTCACTATTATAAAAAGCGGATACGAATATGATTTTACCGAGTGTTGTAAAAAACATCCGTTTAGGCTGATTAATCGTCCGATTAGTCGTTGGCGGTGACCAAACTGTCACGAATTTTTCCGAATAATTAGCCAATTATTTCTGATTATGCCCGATTATTTCCATTATTCCCGAATAATTACTTGGCGGTAACCTGTCTGTCCGACAAGCGCATACAGTTATTTACAGCACTGGTTTTACCGCTATCCGATCCATATCCGATCCGTTTGCACCTCTAATTTTCTGGCCAACCGCCTTCATACGCATGGTGTGGATCCGCTCCGAACCTCTGATTCTTTCAATATATATAATCATTATCCTACATATTTAATCGGACGGTTCAAATCTAACCGGATGAAAGGAAGTGTCTAAGCGATTCGTAGAAAACATATTCCGTACGAATCGAAACCTTAATTACGAGACATATTCGGATTGCTTTTGCTGGTTTTTCAATCAAATTTAGGAAGTAAATATTTACTCAGCAATCAAATCAAGTTTTTACATATTGTACTGTGATCAAAATCATAAAAATTGAAAAAAAATTGATCATTGTACGCGAATAATAATGGTACGATCACTGTATGCGAATGATCATGATATGTTAGTCGTGTTGCCGAAATTTTTATTAATATTCAAAAAAAATATTAAATTTCAAAATCTACATTTCATGTATAGGAATTTCGAAACCGGAGATTAAATTTCTGATTTCATACAAACTTTTTGCAAAAAAAAATTTCAGTTCTAGACACTCCGAAACCGGAGATTAAATTTCCAGTTCTAAGTTTTTTT
This sequence comes from Carex parvula, assembly GCA_025461045.1. Taxonomy (NCBI): domain Eukaryota; kingdom Viridiplantae; phylum Streptophyta; class Magnoliopsida; order Poales; family Cyperaceae; genus Carex; species Carex parvula. The sequence goes on along the minus strand of JAJGRW010001243.1, from coordinate 243,788 downwards.
AGTGTTGTATTCTCAAAGATGTTGTATCTAATTTTAATACAAATGGTTGTCTGTGCCAGGTGTATTACTTGGTGAAAGGTTCATGTTGGCAATAAAAAGATGGGGGGAACCACTTATCAGTGTAATGAACTGCTTTTTTTATTCTTTAACAAAGCTATGGTTTATGGACCGATATTTTTATTAATATCCAAAGTTAAATACAAATTATTAATTCTGTCCAGAATCCCGCTCTTTCGCTAAAACTACCCAAGCCGGCCAGAAAATGTCCGGCTTAGGTACCCAGTAAACCGGCCATTATCTGGCCGGCTTACTCCATTTTTTTTTTTTTTTGTTTTGTTTTTGTTTTTGTTTTTGTTTGTTAGAGAGACACTATGAAAATCAAAATATTGAAATCTAACACTTACAATTTGAAATTTTGTTTAAATTATTTGTTATATTACTTCTTTTGTGTATAATTAGCATATTTATACTAAAATACGCTAGATTACTTGAATTATGTTGAATAACACTAAATTATGTTAAATTACGCTAAATTACATTAAATTACGCTAAATTACAAATGAATAGGGACGATATCTTCACTGAAAAGGTGAAAAACGACGATGAAACTTCAAACGGTCATAAAATTGCGCTCGAGTGTCCGATTTCAGCAAATTACCACTTTTCGGAAAGCTTGCGAAAATGCGCATGCGTCCGTGTTCGCAATGCCAGATTCTGAAATTCAGAATCGCCAAAAAATAAAGGGAAGAGTCTCAAAACTTGAGTTGAAGTTTTCGATTAAGATTTTCATTTCTATTATTCAATCCAAGTAGCTCAGTAAATTAGTTACATAATGAACTTGCATAATACCAATTTTTACTATTTTTGGAATTTTTTTACTATTTTTTATGATTCATGAAAGATGAGCAAAATCAGTCTACTATAGCGTAATTTTGTGTAGTTTAGCGTAATTTACCGTAAAGCTACATAATTAGAGAAGTTATTGTAATTTAACGTAATTTAGTATAATTGAACATAATTTATTGTAATATAGTGTAATTCAACATAATTTCAAGTAATCTAGCGTATTTTAGTATAAATATGCTAATTATACATCAAAAGAAGTAATATAACAAATAATTTAAACAAAAATTTTAAATTTTCAGTGTTAGATTTTAATATTTTGATTTTCATAATGTCTTTCTAAAAAAAAAAAAAAAAAAAAATTGGAGTAAGCCGGCCAGATAATGGCCGGTTTAGTGGTACCTAAGCCGGCCAGACAATGGCCGGTTTACTGGGTACCTAAGTCTGCCATTTTCTGGCCGGCTTGGGTAGTTTAGCGAAAGTGCGGGATTCTGGGCAGAATTAATAATTTGTATTTAACTTTGGATATTAATAAAAATGTCGGGTTTATGGAGCACAGATTTATTTTGTTCCCATAGCCCGTTGATTTCTCGTACCACACTGCTTTTTGGAGGTCACGAAAATGAAAAAGGCTGTCTCAGGCACTGAAAAAATAAAAAAATTGAGTCCTAATGGAATAGGTTGTGTATGCAAAATCAGAACCGCAATTTTTTTTTGCGGTTTTGGAAAATAAATTTGCGGTTTTAAGCTTTTGAACCGGAGAAATTTTTTGCGTTTTGGACAGATTTCGAAATTCCTCTGCACAGGGTGTAGTTTTTGAAATTTAATATTTCTTTTGGATATTAATAAAAAATTGGGTTGTGTTGTGATCAAATATAGCGTAAATGATCATATTTGATCACATTTAATTATTTATTTATTTTCAAATTTTAGCTTTCTTTCAGGAAAAAAATCAAGAAAATATCGAAAATGTGAAAAAAAAAAAATGTTGTAAAAAATATCTGTGTACAAAAATAAATTTATTGTTTGAAATAAATAATGACATATATTTTATGTTGTTTTGATCACGGCGGGTCATGTGTTGTGTTGTACTTTGTGTTATGTCATGTAGTGATCTAGTCGATTCACGTGTTGTGTTATTTTTTTTAAAACATAATCATAGTCAAAGGCAGAGTTAGACTTTCAAGTTACAGGAGTCAATCATATAAAATTTTCATGATGCGAATGGAGATCAATTTTACACTATCTATAGTTTTTTACTCTAAATTATATAGATAATAAGTATTAAATATTAGAAAATAAATGAGAGTCAATTGACTCTCATTCTTTCAAAGTGGCTCCGCCTTTAATCACGACATGACTCGCAAATGGCAAATCACGTCATATGACCAGTAGGTATGTCCTACCGTGTTATTTAAACATAGCTTCTACGTTTCATGATTTTTGGTTGGTAGTAGATTAATAATCTCTGTTAAGGATTTTTTTTTTAAAACATAATTAAAAAAATATTTTTATCAAATCAACATGATTACTTTTTTTTTACAAAAGCCATAAGAACCGAACTGTCAATTCGGTCCGCTTGATTTTTTTTTGGACCGAATTGACAATTCGGTCCAGGTTGATTTCACAAATTTTTAGAAATGTGACCACAGAAAATCCGAAAAAGACTCCGGACCGAATTGGCAATTCGGTCCCAACTTTTTTTTTTTTTTAGGGTTATGCTATTGTAAATGTAGTTAAGAAAACATTTACATTAACAAAGATGTGTAATTCTTACTCTCTAGGTTGTGCCAAAAAAATTGAAAATGAAATAGAGTAAATCAAATTTCATCTAATATCCTCTATGGGAGATAAAAAAAAAAAGTGATCCGGCTAAAATTCTATCTAGTTTTTTCGTTTTAAAATTTCAATTGACCACATTATTATTTCATTAAAAAATCTAATTTATCAAATTATTATTTCAATTGACCAATCCTAATTTGAATTGTTCTTAACATGTGATGTGATAAAATTCTTATAATTGTTAAAAATAGGAATATGAAATTTTAAAACGAATAAACTAGAATGTCTATGTTAAAATAATATGTAAATTAAAAATATTTTATAAAATAAGTTAATACTATGCATTTTAATAATTTTTAAAATGATCTATATGTTGGAAAGATTCCACGTATAAGCTAATATTATGTTTTTTTTATTTAAGCAAATAAAATTTTACGCTACAATAAATTCTAATCAGTTATACACAAAAAAGATAAAAATAATTCAAAACGTGAATGAAATTATAGTTGTATTTTTCTATTTAAACAAAGAATAAAGAATAGTATATAGAGAGAAGTGGGAGGGAAGGGAAGAGAGGAGAAAAGTGGGGCCACAAGGACATTTTGTTAAGAATTTTGAGAGGAACGTATTTTGTTCTATGTTTGAAAAAATGAGGGCACAATGTAAAATTTCTCTATTTAATTGTCTTTCGGATTCAAATTCAATTTGACCTACATCCGATGTGATATATATACACAAGTGAGAAATTCAACCAAACCAAAAAAAAATTTGGACCAAATTGCCAATTCGGTCCGGACTAAAAAAACTCTGACTGAATTGGCAATTCGGTCCCCTAGCCATTACACAAACGCAACACAGTTTTATGTGAAATTTTTTGTGAAATCAACCTGGACCGAATTGCCAATTCGGTCCAAAAAAAAAAAATCAAGCGGACCGAATTAGCAGTTCGGTTCTTATGGTTTTTGTAAAAAAAAAAAAGTAATCATTGTGGGTTGGTAAAAATATATTTTTTTTAATTATGTTTTTTTTTTAAAAGATCCCTCTGTTAATGGGTTAAGGAGTAATGTTACGCCTCTCAACTTTTTTTTATCTATGATAAATTGATCTCCCAATTTTTAATCAATCATGCACTTTAATAAGTTATGTTATCGGCGATAATAATTTTGTGAAATGACTAGAAATCTTGATATATTTATCTTTGTTTAATTTTTTAAAATAATAACAATAAACTTTCAATGAATTTTTAATAATAATTTTATTAATTTAAAATTGACATTACAAATTGTAAGTATTATAATTCATTAAAATATTTTAAACAAGAAGTAATTTATCAAGGATATTCTAATCGTTTTATATATCATAAAATTTGCTATTTTTCATGTATAATTAAATTAGTTTAATTAGTTTAATTATTTGTTAAACAACGTCTTTCTATAAAAAATAAGGCAAAGCATACAAAATAAAAATAAAAATAAAAACTAAAAGCTGGAATAGCTAACGTCTCAAGTTCAATAATATTCATAAAAGATGTGCAAAACTGAAAATCAAAATAACAGTTTACAGAAAATCATGCGCAATTAATAAATTTCATGAGCCTTTATCCTTGTAGCTTTGAATGTGGCGGATCGAAAGAACAGCATTTTTCTGTTTCAATATGGTTTGCTACCAAGAGAGCGCTACAGAAGGGCCTGGGACCCACTACCTGGGCCACTGAGACACGTGTCGCAAATATTGGCTGCTCCCCACAGCGGTGTTGGTCACGTGTGCTCCACGCTCACGCAGAAACCGGGCCACACCCGTCGTCCCTCTCCTCGATGTGCGTTCTCTTTATAAATGCACATAAATTATATTGTCATCTCAATACACAATAAATTTCATTTGTCCCAACTCAGAAAATATACTTCTAAAATACACCCGCTAGTACAACACTTAATAAATGCACATAAATTATATGCTAAGGATGTATTACCATCTACTAACCCAAAAAAATTATGTTCTTTTAATCGTGTTTAAAACATATTGCACATAGGACCCCTTAATTATCCCATAATACAAATAAAAAAAATAAAGGTTCATATATATATGCTCAAGACGTTATATGAGTTGGTCCCTAAGGCACATAGAGGGGTGAATATGTGGCATTTTAAAAAATCAAATCTAAGTACTTTTAACTATCGTGTGTATGTGTTATTCTTGGCGTAAACAAGTAACGTAAAATAAATAGAAGAGTTGAGAGAAACTTGATACGAGAGTTGTTTACGGAGTTCAGCACTAACGCCTACGTCTCAAGAGCTCGCGACCTTCGAGATGGCGCACCTTTCTTTACCCAATGAGAAAGGAGTACAAGGTAGAATCGGTGAGCCCTTACAAAGCTAGAAAAATCACACGGCCCAAGCACGGAAATGGCTCACGAGCACTAAAGGCTCAAATGTATGAAACAAACAAGATGATCACTAAAGGATCACTCTCTTCTTACACAAGATTGATAGTGGTTGAGTATGCTTGAGATTGTTGTATGAATATTGAAGTTGTGTGCACAAGCAACAATGACTTTTTCTAGATCTGAAAAAAATTTGAAAATTGCAATTTGGGGCGGCTAGAGTCATAATCCAAACATAAATTTTGTTTCTATTTATAGAGAGAGAAGCAAAATAAGATATCTGGCCTTAACAGGTGTAACGTAGATTAAACGTTACAACAGTTAACCCCAGATAGCAGGTTTGGCTGCGCTGAGAAATCCTAACGCTTATTAACCGTTAGAACGGTTGTCACAACGGTTAACTCTCTCGAATTTTCGGAGTTCCGTTGCACTGGCTGTCACAACGGAATAAATCAATTTGACTGTATTTTGGAATTATGATTTATTCAGTTGTCACAGCTAATTAGCCGCTGTAACGGTTAATGTCAAATACCTCAATCTCAAGCATGCTTTACCAATTTATAGATTTCTAAACCTAATCTTGAGGTGATGCTTCTAGATCCAAATCTTGGTTCTTCATGACTCATCTATTAATATTGCAATTCATCATATTCATTGATGTGTATTTTAACAATTTATATAATTATGAACCTGCACAATATCTCAAGACACGAAACTGTAAAATTCAATAAAAATATGTTTTGCAAATCTAGTCAAACAGACAATTAGATTATGGCACAATCCAACAATATGTGCCAATAAAAAAATTTGAGTGTGCTAAGTTTGAGTAGATTTATTTTAATTTGATACAAATATATAAATGTCTAACTGCACTTACAGCATTTTACTTGTAGGTAACAAAAAGTAAATTAACAATTTGTAGCGCGCAAAGAAATTATACATGCATGCTAATCCAAATAAATTGGATCAAAAGTAAAGTAAATTTTATTATTGAAAAACATTGCAATACTTTGCAAAAAATTAACAATTAGATTCACCTCCAATTTATACATATTAGATCAAAATGTATACAGAAGTATAGTAGGAGCATGTTGTCTTTATCAATTTGATGTATGTATACTTAGATAGAATCTTATTTTGAATCTTACAATCACAAAACCTGAATTTTATTTTTGAAATGTTATCTGACTACATACTCTATTACTGCACATTAGGGGGTTTTAGTGAGTAATGTCATGACATTTATGCATATTAGACCAAGTTTATTATAAAATTATTTCGGAATTTCCATTTACGATGCTCTATATATGTAGAATATACTTTTTTTTTTTTTTTATCATTTTAAGCTTGTGCGTGTATGTAGTAATCATTGAATATCAATTTTAACGGTGAGAAGAATAAACAGCACTTAATATAAAAATCAGTCTTTGATCAAGTGACGAAAATACCTTCGAAATACAGGTGAGAAAATTTCTTGTGGATAATAAACAGTATGATGACCTGATCTCTAGCTTTTATTAAAAAAAATAAGTAAAATTGTATGACATATCATGAGAATTAAATTAGAACAATGATCCTATTATACATATATCATGAAAATTATATGAGTGGGATTAGGGTGTTCTTAAGCTCACTAAGAAACTTAGTTTTCTTGACAAGCTCAATTAAAAGATCTATCAGATTGGTTTTAAACAACGAACTTAACCGTTGAAAACAATATACTACACAAGTAATGCATTTATATCTAAATTTATAATTTTTTTAACTAATTTAGTATAAAGTAAAGTGGTCAACAAATAATGAAAAATTAATGATTAAAATTAGAGGAGGGTTAAAATGCCTCTATTTTTTGTGTCTCCATCATACCGCTATTTTTAATAACTTTAATAACTTAAAGTTTAAAATTTAAAAGTCAAAATAAACTGTTGGATATAATCTACATTATTTTATCTATGCACGTATAAACAATTGTGACATTTTAACTTTGTTTTGGTTGTCATCAAGAGCTTGTAAAAACCTACTAATTTAGATAATTTCTAGACGTTGATTTTTCAAATGATTGATTCACATAAAAACAAAATCGAAATGTGATATTTTTTATGAGCATATAGAGAAAATAACATAGATCACATCTAACGGTTTATTAAGTTTTAAATTTTAAGTTATTAAAGTTCTTAAAAATGGAGGCATGATGGAGGTACAAAAAAATGGAGACATTTGAACCCTTCTCTTAAAATTAACTTATAATTTTTTTTAACCATTTAACTTTATACTAAATTAATTCAAAAATTTATAAATTTGACACGTGAACTATTAAATTAACTTATAGACTGATTTCTATAATTTGAATTTGTTATTAAAAATTAATTCGATTGTTTTAAAGATAAATTCACTAAGAATTTAATTGAGCTTATTGACACCCTATTTTTACTCAAATTGTATAACGCACATAAAATTATAAATTTTAAAATTCATGATCTACAGATAAGAAGTGTAAATTTTCCGAACCAGTTAACAGTGAATCATGTATTCTCTCAACAACAACAACAAAAAAAAAAAATTATGTGCTTGATCTCGTATTCAACGTAGTGTATTGAAATTGACTGGCCGGTTCAGAACCAGACTGAACAACTTGTGAACCGGATCAATCGGATCTGGTCAAAAATTAAAACTGCTCACTTGAATTTTAGTTTTTCTAATTTTTTTTCTAACAATTTAACCTTTTTTTTAAATAAAAAAAACAGACCCGTGAATCTTATACGGACCGAACCTTAGATCAGACCGGATCGTGTGAATCTGAACCATGGTTCTAACACGGATTTGAGCCAACCATTTCAAATCGGACCTGTCACATCCGGACCGTGTAGACCCGTGGACAATGCAGAACCGTGGACCGGCCCGTTTGCAATACCCTAAATTCAACACAGATGTACTATATTGACTGCTTAATTCAAAATATAAAATCTGAGCTATTAAATTTGCACTGGGAAGTGGGAACGAAAAGACAACACACCGTCTCAGTAAAATGAGCCATCGGAATTGGAATTGATGTTCCACTCTCATCGCCAACAAACCCATTCTATGTCCAGTCCAAGCAGTTCTTCTAATCAGAACCCGCATTATTGGAGCCTTCCTTCTCCTTTCCTACTTGCCATGGCTGAGAAAAGCACGAGCCCCGCAATCGGAATCGATCTCGGCACGACATACTCATGCGTTGGGGTCTGGCAGAATAACAGAGTGGAGATCATTCCCAATGACCAGGGAAACCGTACGACGCCTTCTTACGTGGCCTTCAAAGAAACTGAGAAACTCGTCGGTGATGCAGCTAAGAATGAGGCTACAAGGAACCCTACCAATACTGTCTTTGGTGCGTCTCGCTCTTCTTATAATTTTTCCCCCTTGTTTGTTAATATATAGTCCATTGTCCTAGTTGTTTCTTGTGGTACTGCTGCTCTTCTTAGTGATAAAGCACAGAGCTTTCGTATTAATGTATCGCTTGATTTGCCATATTCTTTAATTTCTCATTAGAATGTTGCATATTTGGACTTTGGAGGCATCTGTCAGTAAAGTAAAAGCTTAAGCATCAAATGTCTCCTACTTTCACCAAATTTATTTTAATAGGTATCGACGTGTACGTATCGTCTCCTTTCATTTTTCACTTGACGCGCTGGACAATAAATGTGTCATTTTCTTGTAAAATTAATTGGATGTTTTGTAAACCCACATGTCATGAAGCTTTCCCTTCAATGGGTAGTCTAGCAGAAAAATTGGGATCTGCAAAGGGCAAAATTTCAGTTTCAGGACAATAAAACTCTTGTACTTTATCAATTTGCTCATTTTTCATTTATTTAGTTGTTTCATTTGGTACTCTGCTTGATGCTTCTTTAGATGAAATCAAAGTTCATATTTTGACTTAATTGATTCTTAGTTCATTGAAGTTTCCATGTAACTAACTCTTTGCTATATATGTTCTGCTGTTCAAAGCAGTGCGTCCTTAACTTGATTTCTGTACTGAACTGTAAAGTGTCTAGAACTTGTATGCTTTTGTGACATTGATCCATGCATGCATCATAATTAACCGAAAATCAAGACTATTATAACATAAAATATATATACATATGCGAGTAGAATACGATATTCCATTTGTTGTAATAAATGAGTGACTAGATGTGGCCAATCCAGTTGTTGCTAATAGAAAACATGGACATTGTTTTGTGAATTTTTTTTTAACTCGACAAATTTGTTTTTACAATTTTACCTGAGCATTTTTTAGGATAGTATTGATCAATTATTATAATAGAATTGACTTACGTACAGAATCTGACATATTAGAAAAATAGTCTTATATTTGAGGCCTAAAATTAGCATATTGATTTGCTTGTTTACATTTTCTTGTAGCTGCCAAGCGGTTAATTGGCAGACGCTATTCAGATGAATGCGTCCAAAGTGACAAGAAGCTCTGGCCTTTCAAGGTAATCAAGGGAAATGGCGACAGGCCCAACATCATTGTCAATTATCAAGGTAAGGAGAAGCAATTTGCTGCTGAAGAGATATCTGCAATGATTCTTACAAAGATGAAAGAAGTGGCGGAGGCATTCCTCGGTTGCACTGTAAAAGATACCGTAGTCACTGTCCCTGCATACTTCAATGATGCCCAGCGTCAGGCAACCAAAGATGCTGGTCTTATTGCTGGCCTAAATGTTATGCGTATCATGGATGAGCCGACTGCAGCTGCCGTGGCTTACGGCTTTGATAAAAATGAAGTTAACTCTCCCGTGAAGAAGAATGTGCTTATATTTGACCTTGGTGGTGGCACTTTTGATGTCTCATTGCTTAGTATTAGGAACGGTGTAATTGAGGTGAAGGCCACTGCTGGTGACACCCACCTCGGTGGGGAGGACTTTGACAACCACATGGTCAGTCATTTTGTCGAAGAGTTTAGAAGGATGCAGAGGAAGGACATTAGCAACAATCCGAGGGCTTTGAGGCGCCTTAAGACCGCATGTGAACAGGCGAAGAGAATCCTCTCCACCACCACTCAAACTGCTGTCAACCTTGATTGTCTCTATGAGGGGATTGATTTCTATTCCACAATAACTCGTGCACGGTTTGAAGAGCTCAACGAGGATCTCTTCGAGAAATGTATTGAGACTGTGACAAGGTGTCATGAGGATGCTGGCATAGACAAGGACAACGTTGATGTGGTGGTTCTGGTTGGCGGTTCTACCCGGATTCCAAAAGTCCAACAACTCTTGAAGGATTATTTTAATGGTAAGGAGCTATGTAAAAGCATCCACCCAGATGAAGCTGTCGCATATGGTGCTGCCATACATGCTGCAAATTTAAGCGGGCAAGGTTGTGAGGAGATAAGAAATTTGGTGCTCATTGATGTTACCCCACTTTCGCTTGGAATTGATGTTTCAGGTGGTATCACAGATGTCATCATTCCAAGGAACACGCCAGTGCCAACACAGAAGTCGAAAGTGTACACTACATGTAAAGATTTTCAATCTGGAATGATCACCAAAGTTTATGAGGGAGAGCGTGCACGGAGTAAAGATAACAATTTACTTGGCCAGTTTGTACTATCTGGCATCCATCTTGAGCCAAGAGGTGAAACCAAGATAAAAGTATCTTTTAAAATTGACAGCGCGATGGCATATTGCATGTATCTGCTGAGGAGTCAGTCAGCGGTTCAAAGAAACAAATCACCTTGATCAACAGAGAGGGCAGGCTCAGCAAGCAGGAGATAAATAGGATGGTGCAGGAAGCAGCAAGGTATAGAATGGAGGATGAACAATTTAAAAAGAAGGTTTTAGCCAAGAACTCGCTGGAAAAGTATGCATACTCCTTGAGGAAGTTGGTGAAGGACGATAGGGTCGTTTTCAAAGGCATCAGGTGGATACGCCAAGTACATTGCTGAAGCTGTCGACAAGATGATAGAATGGCTCAAGCATGATGTGCCGAAGGATGCATCCGAGTATCACACCAAGAAGAAAGAGCTTCGAGAGATGAGCTCCACCCTCTCGAAAATGAGCCAATGTGATCCCTTTTTTGGAGGTAAATTTTCAAATTTTGGTGATGATCATTCTGAGACTGAAGATGAGGACTATTATTGTGGTGATGACTAGGAAATGTCATATATGATAAATTAGTGCGAAAACTATCCTCTGTGTGATTTTTTTTTCTTTTTTTTCTTTTTCTTTTGGTTGGGTTTGAGTAGAAAATGATTGTGGTTCTAATCTTTTGGAGGCAGTATAGTGCACCTGAAGTCCTGGACATGAGCTAGTATGCTATTTTCTTTGCATGATATTTGCTTATCATATTTTTGCTTCTTGATTTATAAGACTATGAGTAATTCTGGGGAGTGATAGTTTAGTTTGCTTATTATATCCTTTGCATTTAGAATCTAAATATTTTTTTCTCTTTGCGTTAATATAGAAGGCGAGAAGACTACTATAGAAGAGACATCCCCTATTCCTGGTCATGCTTCTTGCACCTCTCCTCTGACTCTGAATACCGCTATAGACCCTGTTACTTCAGGAATAGTGGGTTCTTCAGGTTCAGTCAGTCGGAGACAAGGGACCAAGAGGAAAAAAAAAGGGTTTGTGCACTTCAAACAAGCAGATATCAGGGAAAGCAAGAGGGTTGAGCAGCAGAGAGCAAAGGAGATAAGGGCTGGATTGGCAGCAGTTGAACAAGAGGGTGGTACTAAGAGAAGTGTCAGACTGATTGTGCCAGGCAGTGAAGGGACTATCATTGACAAAGCTCAGGAGAGGGTATCCCAATTAGATGCAGGTGGCTCCAGCAGCACAGGTAATCCCCTTCTTACTAGCTTCCCTTTTAATAGACTGACTGAGGATGAAATCATTGCTCTCTTTGATGTAAATGACATACAATTGAGGATGAAATCATTTTTCTTCTCTCCTTTTCTTTTCTTCTTACCGGTTCGCAACCCGATAAACCTCGTTGGCTTATTTTGTCTTGTGTACCAAAATTCATTGTTTTAGTGTTATGCTGAAGAGGGCGTAGCTTGATTTGTTATACTGATATACTGAACTGCCTTTTCGATCTGTTGTGTCTTGAGAATTGTAGATAGTGCCTTGACTTCATAATTGGAAATAATCGGCCGATTAGTCGAAAAAATTCGTGACGGTTTGGTCACCGCCAACGACTAAACGGCCGTTTTTTACAACACTGGTCACAACAAGCATTCGTAATCATGATGAGTGCACTGTGTTGGAGTGTTTGGAATCACAGAAATGAATAAAGTTTTCTTAGAACTACAATTAAATCTAATAGAAATATGGTTTTACTTATACATTCTACTGTTACCTATTGGACAGGACCTTTAGCAGGCAAGGTGAAGGAAGAAGTGCAAGATTCGATGCCTGAGAATATGGATTGCATTGATGTATACAAAGAGTTTCCTCTGGTGGTCATTGATGCGGACTAGAGAATGCATGTGGGGTCAGACGTTTTGTATTTACAAATTATAACAAATTAACTTCCTGATATATTAGCTTAATTACTCCCTGCGTGGAGACTTATATTTTTGATGTCTCACTTGTTTCAGTGCAGACCTGTATGAACTTGGTTTATTTTGTAGCTCAGTTGTCTATCTGAGCTAGTACAGATTGCTATGTAGGTGTAATGATTCTATGTTTCCAAATGAAACGGGGTTTCAAGCCTTTTTATTCAAAAAAAAAAAAAAAAAAACTACCATAGATATAAATATGTTAATAATAATGAAAATTTTATAACAAAACAGAGGTTAAATTCAAGGAAGTAGTAATAAAGAAAATAGAACGGGGATGAATCCTGTAAAGTAAAACAAGTTATCTGATCTTTTCTGAATCTAAATGTTAAATGGAATATATATTCTTTCTGAGAATGGAGTAGGTCTGATGGACATCGGACCTACTTTTAGTTTCAACTAGCATGATGACCGTCTGATCTATTTTAAGATTTGTGCGCACGGAAATTGAAAGCGTTCTGCATGAATATTAAAGCAAATCGACGGTGATTAAACCCATCGAATCAGAGTAGGTCCGATGCCCTCTCAAGTGATTTTTTCTACTTCAGAAATTTGACGAGGGTATTTGCAGAGAAAAAGAAAAAGAAATTGCGGTGTTATATATATTGGGATAACACGCTTAATTTCAGTAAAAGTTTGATCTTGTCCGTGATTTTGTTTTTCCCAATTGTCTATTTTCATTCTAAATTCTTTTAATATTATTCGTTACAGTCTATTTCAAGCACAGAAGCACTTGAGCTTTGGTTGGTTCCATGCTTGCTTGTATGATTTCCACATTATTCATGATATATAATATACATTTTTTTTTAAACTCTCAGTATCTTCCAATAATTTTTAGTTGATTTATTAAAATAAATGTGTACAGTGTACTAATTGGATGTATATATTATAATAATCAAATATATAAAACATGTATTTTAGAAGTGATTAACATATTGAGTGTGAAAGTTCAAAATAACATATATGTATTATCTAATAATCAAGTGTACATGTGAAAGGATTAAATCTAATAACTCAAAATAATTATAATAACTTCAAAATGTGAGAACCATCATGTGATCTAGTGGTTAAAGAAAATGATTTTTGTGTGAAAAGTTACAATTTGAAATTCAAATGAAGTATTATTATAGATATTTAAAGATAAGGAGATTATTCCCCATCTTTATCTAACAAAGAACTTGAGTGATATACAAGTTTTAATCTTAAAAATGAAAGTTCAACCTCTAATTTGTTTATAAAAGAGCGTCATTGATAAGTATCAACAACCTAAACTAAAAAAAGTTTATAATTTCAAACAATTATTAATAATTTTGTCTAAATTAAAACAAATAAGCTATATCTTTTAATAATAATTAAATATCTGTTAGACAATGATTTTAATCAAAACATTATAAACCGTGACCACATTTTAACAATCTGGTACAGCTGACCGGACCACATTTTCTTTTCTTTTCTCTTGCGAAATAATGTACCACTTTTCATGTTGGAATATTATACAGATATTATAAAAAATTGAAAAGCAAAAAAAAAAAAAACAAATATTATACAAATAACTCTCCGCCAAAACAAGGATTGCTGATTTTCCGTCTTCATGCATTATTTTCAATTTTCCGATTTAATACGTAGGGGATAAAACGGTATGGATAATATCTGATCTGTATTCGATCCGTATTCAAAAAATTAGATGTGGATATCCGATATTTGAATATCCGTGTGGATATAGATACCGATATGATTTTACGTTTCAATTATCCGTATCCGAATAGCAAATATATATCATATATTTTAATCTATATTATGAAAAAATATTGTTATTCACTATTAAAAATAGATAAATATTATGAACTTTGATATTTTGATATTATTTTAATAAATATCCGATCTAATCCATATCCGTATCTGTATCCAGCTGATATCCGATCCGTATCCGTATCTGGAAAATTAAAAAAGAATAAAGATATGGTTTTACTCAGGGGCGGAGACATTAAGGGGAAATGGGGGTCAATTGACTCCATTTTTTTATTTTGTTTTATATTTAGATATAATTTAGAGTGACATGGCTTAATATTATAAAATTGATTCCCATTGTCCATATTTAATCGGGACGGTTCAAATCTAACATGATGAAGACTCTCACTCTGTTCAAAGTTGGGAGTGATGAGTGAACATGCATGAGATGTTATAAATTTATGCCAAGACGATTTGTATAAAACATATTCTGTACCATTGGAGACGGATCGAATCCTTAATTACAAGACATATTCAGCCTGTTTTTGCTGGTTTTTCAATCAAATTTAGGAAGTAAATTTTACCCTTTCGTATCTTAATCATGTCAAGTTTCACTTGAGAGTAGGTCCGATGGGCATCGGACCTACTCTGGTTTGACGGGTTTAATCACCGTCGATTTGCTTTAAAATTCGTGCAGAATGCTTTAAACTTCGTGTGTCTGTTTCAATTTTCGTGCACACAAATTTTAAATTAAATCGGACGGTCATCATGCTCGTTGAACCTAAAAGTAGGTCTGAAGGGCATCGGACCTACTCCGTTCTTGTCAATTTTACATATCATGTGGTGATTAAAATAATAAAAATTGAGGAATGATCACGGTGTGTTAGTCATACTGCGATAAAATATAATGTATATTTGATCACATTATATCTTTCTTTCTTTTTTCAAATTTTAAGTTTTGTTTAAAAAATATCAGAAAAAATAACAAATGTAAAAAATTTATAACAGTTATAAAATAAAGAAACAATGTTGTAAAAAATATTTGTATACGAAAATAAATTTATTTTCTGATTTTTTGTTGTTTAAAATAAATAATGACGTACTTTTTATGTTGTTTTACATATGTAATCATGTTGTATCATGTGTCATACTATGTTATACATTGTGCTATGTCATGTCATGATTAAGTCGATTCACATGTTGTTTTATTTTTTTCAATAATCACAGCACACGACATGCAATACACGAATTACATCATGTGATTGGTATATGTGTCGTATTGTGTAGTTAAAACATTTTTTTTATTAAATAATAGATAAATCTACAGATTTCTATTAAAATCAATACACCATGAACAAGTACCCAAAATAGTTACCTAATTATGGCACTGTTACGTTTCATGATTTTGCTTGGTAGTAGATTGATAACTGTTAATGGATTAAGGGTAAATGTTATGCCCCTCAACTTTTTATTTATTTATTATGATAAATTGATCTCCCAATTTTTAATCAATCTCTTTAACAAGTTATATTGTCGGCGATAATAATTTTGTGAAATGACTAGAATATCTTAATATATTTATCTTTGTTTAAATTTTTTCTAAATTTAAAATAATAACAATATTCTTTCAATCCATTTTTTATAATAATTTTATTAATTTAACAAACTTGATAGCGCTTTCAATGCCAGTGGTATAATGTGGATGACCCTTTCAAAGAATTTTTTAAAATAATAACAATATTCTTTCAATGAATTTTAATAATAATTTTATTAATTCAAAATTTGATATTAAAAATAGTAAGTATTATAATTCATTAAAATATTTAAACAAGAAGTAATTTATCAAGGATATTCTAATCGTTTTATATATCATAAATTTGCTATTCTTCATGTATAATTAAAGAGGAGGGTTCAAATGCCTCTATTTTTTTTGCCTCCATCATGCCTCTATTTTTTTTTGTCTCCATCATGCCTCTATTTTTAAAAACTTTAATAACTCAACATTTAAAACTTAAACGTCAAAATAAAACCGTTAGATGCGATCTATGTTATTTTCTCTATGTGCTCATAAAAAAATATCACATTTCAATTTTGCTTTTATGTGAATCAATAAGTTGAAAAATCTACGTCTAGAAATTATCCACATTAGTATACATTTTTACAAGCTCAAGATGACAACCAAAACAAAGTTGAAATGCCATAATTTTTTACACGTGCATAGATAAAATGATGTAGTTTATATCTAACTGTTTTATTTTGAATTTTAAGTTTTATAATTTTGAGTTATTAAAGTGTTAAAGAATGGAGGCATGATAGAAGCACACAAAAAATGGAGGCATTTTAACCCTCCTCATAATGAAAATAGTTTTATTAGTTTTATTATTTGTTAAACTATATTTTTTCTATAAAAATAAGACAAAGCATGCAAAATAAAAAAATAAAAAAACTAAAAGCTGAAATAGCTAACGTCTATAGTACAACAAATATTCATAAAAGGAAGATAGGGAAAACTGAAAATCAAATTAATAGTTTACAGAAAATTATGCGCAATTAACAAACTTTATAGCATTTTCAATGCCAATGGTATAATGTGGATGAGCCTTTATTCTTGTAGCTTTGAATGTGGCGGATAGAAAGAAAACCATTTTGCTGTTTCAATACAGTTCCTACCAATAAAGCGCTACAGAAGAACCTGCGACCTACTATTGGGGCAGCTGGGACGCGTGTCGCAATTGAAGAACTGTAGCGCTTTGAATTTAAAGCGCTACAGAAGAACTGTAGCGCTTTGAATTGAAAATAGCTACAGAAGAACGGTTGCGCTATGCTGTTTCTTAACCGTACTGTACTCTTACCGATACAAATTATCTTATCCGTATCCTACACTTATTCTACTCTTATCTGTTATGTTTGTCAAATAACGAAACAGTAGTGGATAAATAACGGATAATACTAATATAATAATTAATTTTTATTATTTATTAAATAATATATTAAAACATATATATTTATTTCACACATGTATAGTACTTTATTGAAAAAAAATCTGATCATACTTAGTGCAAGTAAACCAATTTAAGTACTCTTTCAATGCTTATTAATATATATAATATATATAACTTTTTTTATAATTACCCGATTAGATAATTGGTACGAAATAAGCTTTACCTGTATCCTTACTCATTTAGATAACGAAAAAAAATCTTTACTCGTACCCGTACTCCATAAGTTTACGAAAACAAATCTTATCTATAGTCGTCTTATCGGATACGGTGCGGGTCAGGATAAACAGATATTAAGATGCCATTGACACCCCTAACTACATTATCTATTATCCCACGTTAGGGGTTTTACTGAGTAATTAATTAATGTAGAATATTATAAAATTATTTAAAATTTTTATTTACGATGCTCTATGTAGAATATGTTTTTATCATTTTAAGTCTGCGCGTGTAGTTACTGAATATCAATTTAACTGTTAGAAGAATAAACACACACTTAAAATAAAATTGTATGACATATCATAATAAATTAGAACATTGATCCTATTTTATATCATGATCAACATCTGAGAAGAGTAAATTTGCCGAATCAGTTACAGTGATGTGCTTGATCTCGGATTCAACGCAGATGCACTGTTGATGACATGATACAACAAGCAGTCAAGATTTGACTCTTGAATTCAAAATATTAAATCTGTGAAATAAATCTGCTGCTATTCCAAAAGGATAACAGGATCCTGTTATTCTTATCCCAACCATTCAAAGTTTTTCACGCACAAATCTCAAAGAAAAAGCTTTTTATGTGCGAATCACAACAAAGCTTAACGGCTGAGATCGGAATACAGGGTCCTGTTATCCCTTTTCAATAACAGCAGATTTATTTCCCGAAATCTGAGCTATGATCGTAGAAAAAGTTGATACTTCATTTTTCCCATGCTTAGATATTTTCCGAAAGCGATAGTTCTTTTTTTGCCCATGACTCTTTCCCGCAATTCCAAATTGCACATCCTATGGCGCGCAATATGTGGGTAAGCTTTTAACAGATGAGTTTTAGCTTCATGCAGAACGCAGACTATAGAATCATACTAGCACTGCATATGGTCTGTGCGCTGCATGAAGCGAAAACTACTCTGTTACAATCTTTACCTCCGCAATATATAAAGAAACTCCCCTTTCTCTCACGGGAAACCCGACGCTTGAACTCCACCATCCCAAATCTCCCCGTATCTCCACTTTTCTTCAAACTCAAGAGTCGGTCGATAGCGAATCTCTCAACGAAAACTATTTATACTGCCTTCCTGATTTGAATTTGAGGTAATATTGATCGATGATGAAGAAGAAGTATCCCAACCGAGCAGAGGAGTACCAGTTGCTCGAGCTGATCGGAGATGGAGCAACGGCGTTAGTGCACCGAGCTCTGTGCGTACCATTTGATGAGATCGTGGCGATTAAGATCGTGGATCTTGAGGGTTCTAATGGTGATTTGGTAATGATTTACTGTATTTTACCTCAAATTCAAATGGCATTTCTGTTATTTTTGTTTCATTTTCCTGTTGCTTTTAGCATTTGATATGACGTGCACGAATCTGTAAAAGGGAAAACTTTAGTCGGCGATGCTGAATGCGTTCCTCTAATCCTCTCCATGAACTATATTCGTTTTGTTCAGTCAGTTACTCTGTCATCGCTGTGAGGTTGTACAATTCAAATTGAAAAAGTGTTCACATAAAGTCAAATAAGGGGTAGAGATTTTAACAGAGTAGTTTTGCTTCATACAGCTCACGAACTATAGAATTAAAACAGCGCTGCATATGGTTCGTGTGCTACAGGAAGCCAAACTGCTCTGTTAAAACATCCACCCGAGAGAAAGGGATACTCTCGATTTAAAATTATAGGAGGTGAATACAAATAATTTTACAATTTTTTTTTTAATTTTTTAAAAATTATAATCATTTCCTCCCATCTCTTTCCTTTTCAATATTTTTCTTAAATATTAACAGAACAGTTTTGTCTTCAAGTTTTCTCCTCTCCGTTTCCCTCCTCTTCATTCACCTCTCGTACGGTCGTACTTAACTCGAAACTCGATAACACACCTAAACGAAAATTTCGGAAACCTCCTTCAATGCTTAACATTTGAAGTTCGTTTTGTAAAGTGCAATTGGAACTGGGAATAGTTTGGTGGGGTCATATCATATGAGTTATTTGCCATAAATACGAGTGGTGTAAAATATTTCTGTTATTTTTGTTCGTCAGGACACTTCCAATTTTATGTTGAGAAATTTAGATATATACTCATCATAACTTAGTGATTTAGATATTTTTCCATCAAAATTTATAAATTAGTTATTTCGCCATCCAAACTTACATAATTTATTTATATTCCCATTATTTACTCCAATCAATTAACAACACAAATTAATATTAATAAAATAATGATTTTCTACCTATTTAAAAAAAATAGTAGAAAATTCTAAAAAATATAAAATTTAGTCCGCAAGTATATTTCCATATTTCCATATGAAGATCATGAAGGTCATGTTGAATGGTTCGGGTCGACAGTTTGGACGTTAAAAACAAAGATATTAATCCATAGTATGGACTAATTTGCGTTATGCATAGTACCATAGCCTCACTCATACTTTCGTGTTACGGGTATTAAGAGATGAAAGTTTTTTTTTTTATGTTTGATAACTTGAACTCCATTGCCATTTTTATGTAAATTGTGTCCTCCACCACAACACATGAGCACCTGACTAGTTGCAGGTAATAAACGGGATTTAGTCATGACATATGTACTCAAGATTACTTTAGTTTGTCATCATGTCACAATCAATTTAAATGGAAAAAGAAGAAAAATGATGGGACAGGACATGCAAAATTGAGAGAAATAACTGTTACTTTCTGGTACTTCCACCTGATATTGTCAATCCTTGGTTTCAACCAAGTATAATATCAGATTTGATTGCAATTCTTGACAACTGAAACAGTATATAAGAAAATTATGACCAAATTATCACGAAAAAATTGTGGTCAACTGTTGGTCAAGTCTGAAGCTGAAGCTTTATATAGAGAAAAAATAAAGGAGATTCACTGGGTTTCAAATTGAATATGTAGAAGGGGTTTAACGCTTCAATGTCAAGGGCCACTGGAACACCTGAATTTCATAATTGATAACATTATGTGTAGCTTACTGTTTAGTAAAGTCTTGCAAATTTCCATTTCGTTCTGAAATTGAAAATTTCTGGGTTGAAGTAACTGAATTTAGTGAAATTTTAGTTATATATGTATATTCATTTCGTATAGAAGGCTGATGGTGATAGAATTAATGTTATCTATCAACTTAAGTTTTTTGCAAAAAATGTATTTGTTGTCAGTTTGGGCATATTGATATCATGAAGGTTTGTTATTCTAAGTTAAAAGAGTAAAATATCAGGAGAAGCATAGAGTTGTCCACCCCATAAAATGGAAAAACGAACAAACCAAATATTGGAAAATATTGGAAAAAAAGGCATTTCAAACATTCTAATTGATGATGGAACTGGGCAATGAAATTATCAATTACGGATAAAATTGTAGCCAAAAAATGGAAACAAAAGCAAAAATATTGGGGAAAAAAACCCAAAAAGGAGGGAGAAAATAACTCAATAAAAGGGAAATACTTGAAACAAATGGGTCAAATTGATACATGGTGCACTTATATTCAGCCACCATTTATGATTGAGTTAATCAAAACATTGTTTTCTTGGTTTCAGAATAAATTCTCGCAAGAAGCGAAGACAATGATACTGATAGACCACCCTAACCTGTTGAGTTCCCACTGCTCGTTTGTGGTGGGCCAGGACCTCTGGGTTGTGATGCCGTTCATGGCCGGTGGGTCCTGCCACCACATCATGAAATCCGCATACCCGCTAGGCTTCACTGAGACTTTTATAGCGACTGTACTAAGGGATACACTTAGAGGTTTGGATTATTTGCACCAGAATGGACACATACACAGGGACGTAAAGGTGAGATTTACTTTTTGGTTTATTGTAATAAGTTCCATTTTTACCCCTCAAAATGAGAATTCTCATGCTTGTACCCACAAACAAGAGGTGAGTCACAGTCACCTGTAATAAACATCTGAAATGAAAAAAATATACAGTTGATTCCCATTTGTTTGGAAATTGTCCAAAATACCCCTAATGTAGAAGGAGAAATTCTTTTTTTTTTTTTCTGGAAACTTGGAGATGAGGGATATAAATACAAATACTACTATTGTGTTAACAAGATTGGATTATTTTTTGGTTTTACTTTTAATTTTTTATGGGCTATAAATACCCCTCATCGTGCCTCACATCCTTTATCTCCGTTTATGAAGTCCAAACAGTCTATCTGAGCCGCTCAACACGATCTCCATATTAAAATAATAAAATGTGCTTGGAGACCAAACTATATGTTTTTTGGAAAGTGTTTACTATTTAATTAGATAGGTACAAAATCACAGTGATTTTGTTTGATATGCTGATGTAGGCTGGCAATATCTTAGTGGATGCAAATTTGGGAGTGAAGCTAGCAGATTTTGGGTCATCAGCTTTTCTTTTTGATTCGGGTGATAATAAAAAAACGAGAAAGACTTTTGTTGGGACCCCAAGCTGGTACTTTATTTTTTCAACATTTAATTTATTGAAATTACCACAAGGAAATTCTCATACATGCCCCTGATATCCTTCGAAAATGCTTTGTTTCCTTCTAGCGATGTAAAGGAGAACAACAGTTGTTGTTTGATAATCTCTTTAAATAAAATGGAAATCAGGAAGCAAGAGTACTTAAGATTTTTTTTGTGTTTGCTGTACGTTTTTGTTTTGTCAGTGTATGTATTATATTTCTCATTTTTACAGGATCCTTTCGATATTCAAAATCGTGGCTTGAACATAACTTATTTAAATTTTTTTAAACATAGGATGGCTCCCGAAGTGATACAGCAAAGTGATTATGATTACAAGTAAGAGTTCCATAAACCTGACTTTTCATTTACTTCATAATTTTGTTTTACTGACAAATTTATAATGAATATTATTCTCAGGGCTGACATCTGGTCCTTTGGGATAACTGCACTCGAGCTTGCTTATGGGCATTCTCCTTTTAAGTCTCAGTCTCCATATCAGGTGCCTCTTTTGTTTTGGTATAAGAAAGTTTTCATGTTATTTAAAGGGTGAAATTTACAATTTAATTGAGAATTTTTCAATATGGAGCAGATATTGATTGAGACATTGACACGTGAGCCTCCATCGCTCCATAACACAAAGGAAAAGAAGTTTTCTAGAGTATGTTTGTTCATCATTTGTCTTTTAAATTTTATTGGGAAAAAAAGTTTGTCGGTATTTTAAAAGAAACTTCCATTTGACTTGTGGCTTTATGTGGTCTTTAATCTACAGCTTCAGCCCAATTTAATGAAGAATTTGAACTTAGGCTAGTACTAATTAATGAAATGACATAAAAGAAAATCAAACAAGAAAAATTCATGTTATGTCTTCTTCTTTTTTGCAGGATTTTAAGCAGGTGATAGCTATGTGCTTGTTGAAAGATCCATCAGAAAGACCATCAGCACATAAGCTTCTGAAGCATTCATTTTTCAAACATGCAAAGTCTCACAGCCGGATTATAAAGGATGTCTTGGATAAATTGCCCTCTCTAGTGGATCGTTTTCACTCACTGAAGGTTCACAAAAACTTCTTTTTGGATTTTTGCAAGAAAGATACACAAATTACACTCTCTCAGAATTTGCAAAATGTGCTCATCATTGTTTTATTTTTGAAGATCACCCAACACTTACCTGAGTCCTAAGCACTA
Source organism: Carex parvula (assembly GCA_025461045.1). Lineage (NCBI taxonomy): Eukaryota > Viridiplantae > Streptophyta > Magnoliopsida > Poales > Cyperaceae > Carex > Carex parvula. The sequence continues at coordinate 220,690 of JAJGRW010001243.1, read as the reverse complement.
GCGGGGTTTGGATGAAGAAACAAACAATAATTACCTTAGTCTTAAATTTATAATTTTAATACATGTTAACCCATGTAGACGATATAATGAAGCAGACAAAAATGGTTGGCCCTTATATATGGTTTCTATTCTTTATATTCCATCTCATTCTTTGTCCTATTGGTCTAGAACCCTAGACCTTGTCTCGTATTTAGTAAGATGAAAATATAAACAAAATGTGATTTTTGCAAGGATAATAAAAGAGTGAATTTTATACTGAAAACCATCGTGCTGTCTGCAAATAAAAGGATAAAAAATGGATTTCTTTTTCAAAAGATCTTCTTTGTGGTTTCCGTAAAATGTTGATTGATTGATTCTCACTTATCTTTTTGTTTTTTTATGAACAGGACAAGGGAACAGAAATAGTTTGTCAAATGGAACAGTTAATTGAACAGGAGGAAAAATCAAAGGTCTCACCTTTTTATTGTATTGTATTCTCTTTTACAAAACAAAATTTAAACAAAACTGGTATAGAACAGTACATGAAATGTATGATTTGGATTAAATAGCATTTGTGCAGGTTTGAGTTTGGTATAATGACTCTCACTTCTGATGCAGATTGAATACAGGAGGGGAGTAAGTAACTGGAACTTCGATATCCATGAATTAAAGGCTCAAGCTTCACAGGTATCATTAAATACAAATAAATACACATGAAAAAACATTCTGGTCAGGATTTGCTCATTTCTCTGACTATTTCCTTTCATTTCTTCTTTTCTTTTTTTATTCATCCAGGAAGATAATGAAGAATTAACTGCATTCTTAAGGACTTTATTTGAGCTTGATACAGTGCATGAAGACAGCGATCACAATCACACCAGTGATGCACCAAATGTTAGTCTTATATATTACAGTAGTTCTTTTTTTATGATTTGGGGATATATATCATATTGCAGCCAGCACAAACATTTTTTATTTTTTTATTACTTAATATTCTAGAAAATGAAGAGTTTTTATATTGCTAACGGGAGACATGTTCTATCTTCTCTTGCTACAATTAAATATTTGAGGACAAATTTAAAAACTTTCTGTTACATTTTTCTTGAAGAATATCTTGCTGCGGGAGAATGGTGTGGTTCTTCCAAATTATACCAATGGCTCGTCAGAATATCATGCTCCTGTAACAAAGAGGTATTATTTATTTTTTATGTATATATTTTTTTCATCTTAGTTAAATGTATACACAATATATGTGTCTTTTTTTTGTAAACAGAGGTGATGATCTTGGTCAACATAGTAAAGGCGTCAACTTAAACTTAGTCAAAGCTGATTTGGCAACTGATGCGCCAATGGATCATGTAAACAGAGGTGATGATCCTCATGTTATATTATTAAAATTAGTAAGAGAAATAAGAAATTCTTCCATTGTCTTTGCTCATCTTTTTTTACATGGGTTCGGATCAGCATGACATTGATTATTCTTCCTTTGTTTATTTGGATAGATTTCATATTTCATTTTGTTTTATATTTTTATTCAGCCAATGGTGTTAAGAAACAACATGCGAGTTCAGAAGGGCGAGTCCTTGGTCAGAAGGGCCGCTTCACTATTATTTCTGATAATCTTGAGTCAGACTAAGGTAACTGCCTTCATTTATAAATTTTGGAGTATGACCTTATGTCAGTTGACCTTATGTCAGTTGGCTATGGTACTATGCATAGTGCAGATTGGTCCGTACTATGGATCAATATCTCCGTTTTCAAAGTTTAAATATTCAATCTGAACAGTTCAACATAATCATCATATAAAAATGTACTTGCAAACTAAATTTTACATTTTTTAAATTTTTTTTACTATTTTTTCAGATAGGTAGAAATAAACTACTATTGAATGATCTAGAACTTTTAGATGAAGTGATTTTCTACCTATCTAAAAATAGTAAAAAATTATAAAAAATATAAAATTTGATCTACAAGTACATTTTCATATGGAGGTCATATTGAACGGTTCAGATTTACTGTTTGGACTTTAAAAACATAAATTTTGATCCATAGTATGGACCAATCTGCGCTATGCATAGTACATAACCTCACTCTATATTTATGATTACCATGAATCAATGTTTATGATGGTTGTTGAATTTGCACTTTTGCAGGTGGTCAACGAGCAATGCATGTGACTGGTTTAGTTTCTCTTCCTTTTTTTTTTGTGAATGTGTAGTTTATATTGCATAAATGTAACTTCCTCAAGAAATGACTAATAATTTGGTGGGAAATAAAATGATGTTGCTATAGATAGGAACTTTTGTGTACTAATATACCATGAAGTGTCTATTTTCTTTTCTTTTATTGATTTATCAGTCCGCTCCATTTTTTTATTGAGAATGGGGCGGCAGCACAATTGGTTAGGGAAAAAAAGTCTTAGAATTTGACTACTTAAAGATCGAGAGTTCGAGCCCCGCTCATGACATTGCAGCCTTTGCGAAGATTTAAAAAAAAAAACACAATATATAGTGCAATAACTTGGTTATGGTTAACGCCATTCCATTTGGGGCGAGACATAATGGGCTTGCACAAGTGGTCTGGTGCCCGAGCCGAACAAAGCGACCGGCAACGGTTGGGTCCCCCCATCTCTCCTCAACTTCCCCCGGTCTTCAGTCTGAGCTGTATGAGGCAGAAACTCGTCCCACGTACGGAGGCGAAGAAGGCTCCCTTCCGGGGGGGACCGAGCCATCAGTGAGATACCACTCTGGAAGAGCTATAAATTCCACCGGTTCTGTCAGGTACAAGATACTATCATTACCGTCTGTCCAGGTGCAGGTAGTCCGCATCTTCACAGACATGTCTATTTGCTTTGCTTAAACAATAAAGGTTCTCGAATCCAGCAAGGAATGATTCTTTTGTGGGGCGACGAAGAATCAAGCTATCACTATATTTTCTCCTTTTCCTACTTCTTCTTCCAAGCACAGGATAACCCCAAGGAGTTGCGTTAATTTACCTACTAAAATATCACCTGTTTCTACCTAAGATCCCAGCATCACAATCCCATTCCTATCCATAATTTTTGAAACTGTTTTTTCTTTTTCAGAAGAAACGAAACGAAAAAAAATAGAGAAAGGGATGAAAATGATTTCTTTTTGATATTTCAACAAATTTTTCAGAAATATCTGCTATCTCGGAGAGAGGCTTGGTAAATAGACAGATTATTTTTCTTTCATTTCAAAAAGAAAATTCAAATGATTTTTCATTATTTTTTCATTTTGATTGGAATGGATTTCGATTTTCTCAATTTTAGTATTAGTAATTGAATTGAGATTCCAATCCTAACAGGAAAAGGAGGGAAACGGATACTCAATCTCAAATGAGTAAACAGAATTCCATACTCGATCTCATAGATACATATAGAATTCTGTGGAAAGCCGTATTCGACGGCTAATTATCATGTTCAGATGGAGATGTATCTAATTATAGAGAATTTGATATGTTACACTAATAGGAAGATGATGATGATGATATATTAGGTTTAGAAAAAGTTCTTCCTAGAGCAGAATGTCATTTTCTTTATTGCTAAGGAAGTATTACATATTAGATTATAACATAAATATAATATAAGGAGGGTTCCAATACCTCATGTTTTTCATACCTCATCATGTTTCATGTTGTATATTTTCATTTTCGAAGTTCAAATTGTCGATCCGAACTGCTTAACATGATATCTATACTAAAATATGCTTGGAGACCAAATTTTATAAATTTTTTTTACTACTTTTTAAGAGTGGTACAAAATCACTGTTTTTTAACGGTCCAAATTCAGTTATTTTGTACCTGTCTTAAAAAATAGTAAAAAATTTCATCCCCAAGCATATTTTAGTATGGATATCATGTTGAGCGGTTCGGATCGACAATTTGAACTTTAAAAATAAAAATATAAAACATGAGGTATGATTAGGTATGAGAGGCATGAGGTATTGGAACCCTCCTCATATAATATTATAGTTAATGCAAAGTTCTCACTCCTAAATCTTCTAGATCTTTGGTCAACTTAAAAAAAAAAAAAATCTGAATGACAACTGTTGCATTTTAGAAATAATTTGGAAAATGAGTGTAAAAGTGCAAAATAACAAGTGTGCATTGTAATTGTTAAGTATGTATTTTATAATAATTACGTGTGTATTTTGAAAATTTCAGAAAATAAGTTGAGAAGTTTAAGATATATGTTGACAACTATTAATAGTTGTTGAAAAGTAAAATAGTTATGTTTACATTATGCAACAATTAAATATGTATTACATAATAGACAAAATGTGCATTATGCAATAGTTAGTTATGAGTGTATTTTGAAGGTACATAAAAATTGCTTGGAGTTGTTTAAAAGATGTGAGTTAAAATATTTATCAAACTCGTATTACGTACTAATGTATTATTAATTAATGTAGAATGAACCCTTGCATTGCTTTTGGTACATTAATCATCTGAAGAATCTAATTTGATGGTCAAAACATCACATATATTATATATCAAAGAGCATTTTGTGATTTTCAACCACTAATTAGCCGTTAAAACCGTTTAGTCGGCTAGTCTTCACTAATTAACTAGCCAACTACTAATTAAATATAGTTTGGATTATGAACAATAATTTATATTTTAGAAAACCAAATCGATCTCCGAGACCAATCAATCGGTTATTTTTTAATTAATCAGTTGTATAATATGTAAAATTATCAAAATTATTATTTTGAATTACAAAATTATGATGCTTGGTGTTAAAAACTTTGTTATAACTTGTTATGACTAGGTGAGAAATTTATTTTTAAACGACCTTGTAGCAATGGAGTAAAATTGATTTATATATAGACGAGTTATGCTGAGCTATAGAGTAAAATTGATTTTTACTCTACATTTTTAAGACGTTGGATTTGCTTTAATAAACATGCGGATCGCACCTCAGATTTAAATAATTTATCAGTGAAACTCTCGTCCATTTACTGGAGACATCCAGTCCAGTACTCAACGCATTCTCTCTCTTCCCAAAAACCCTTCTCCTCTGACTCCATGTAAGAAAAAAAAATGGCTCCACCTTCTCCACCCCGACCCGCTCTCTCCTCCATGATCCCGTCCTCTCCACACGACCTGACCCTCGCCTTGCCGCTCCCTCTCCTGCCCTCAATCACTCATGTTTCTCTTCTCCCCGTTTAGCCTCTCCCGACAGCCCCTCGCTCCACTTCTCAACACGCAGCTCCCTATCTTTGCCTCGCAATAATAAAGTGCTTGGTATGTCTCTCTCTACACTTGATAACTCAAAATTGAGGAAATTTGAAAATCATGAAACCCTAGTAATTTCATATCTGAACAGTCGAAATATACCATTCAATTGCATATATGAGTGCTAGTATACTCAAATCGAAGGCTGCATTGTTACCAAAAATAAGATTCTAATTTCCTTATTTTTAGTTTCATATCAATGTATCTTTACATCAGTTTTTCAATTGCAATTCAAGTACTGTTAATCAAGTAACATAGATTACAAACTTATATCAGATTTTTACAAGTGTAACAGGGCCTTATTTCTTTTGATAGGCATCGAACTCTATAAAAATGTTATCTTGTGTTGATGGAGATGAGATTACTAAAAACAACAATGAAGTAAAAAATGAAGATGAAAGTGAAGATGACGAAGAATATGTGTTATGTTATTAATATGTTTTTGTAATATCCAATGTTTAATTTTGGAATTGATAGTATCTAGTTGGTTCTATTTTGTTATATTGTTATTAATATGTTTTTTTCTAGTTTTGTCATGCACTTGTTATGTTATTTTGTAACCTCCAGCTTTGTTTTGTTAATTTTTTTTTAAGTTAGTGACTTTAAGTTGTTGTTAATTATTGAGGAGATTGAAATATGAACATTGGCCTATTGTGGTTAATTGTTCTAATTATTTGTTGTTGTTAAGTTTTTTTAATTGAGTTTGTTGCTTGTTTTTCAATTTGTGTATTGCTTGATGTTTTTATTTTAGATGATGTATGAATATTTCCAATATTTAAATTTTCAGTTACTAGTGAATTGCTTACTAGTAAAATGAGCATGGGTATGTTACTAGTTAATTATTGTTGTTAAATATTTTTTGAATTGGGTTTGTTGCTTGCTGTTTTGTATTTTGCTTAAAAAAATAATGTATGTCGTGCTTAAAATTGCTTATGTTAGGTAACTCAAGTTTCTGAACATTACGAGTGTCTAAAAAAGAATAATTGGACTATTTAAAATCTGCTATGTTAATCCTAGTCATGACTTGGTTATGAAAAAAGTGAATTTTCTGCTGAAATGCTCAAATTGTAGCATGTAATTTCATTCACTGTATCATGTCTCAAGCAACTACAAAACTGAATAAATCCACTTTTGTGAACAATTCCATCATTTAGAAACAAAGTTAATCCTTAATACATTGCTCAACATTAAAATATCAATTCAATTTGGACTTCACATTTATTTGTTATGAGATAAAATATACAATCTCAAATTAAGGTGTCCTCATGATACTTTGTTTTGGTGAAACATTGTATCAATTAATGGTAAAAAAACATGCTTTGAACAAATTGTCATGTACTTATTGTGGTATAATTAATCTGATTCAAATTGTTATATACATGGCTTATGCCCCATATACATATTCCAACAAATACATAGCAAAAATAAATAGAAGTATCTATAATAGTATACAAATAAGAGAGTGCAACAAAATCTGCAACTTCTACTTCTTTAATGACTTTCTCTCCATATGTGTACTATTTTTGCTTCTTTGAATCTGCAAAAAATACAAAGATATGAAAAACATATCCATGTTCAGCACTTTTGCAGAAATCTTAGGCCTCAAGATTCACGCAGTTCATTGACAGTGCTTGGTACTAGTTCAACTGTACTAGTAATAGGTACAAGAGCTAGGTAGGTACTAACTCAAGTCTCACATTATCCCCAAAACATCATCAACCCGATTTAATGCTTGCAAAAGAAACACAAATTCCTCTATAATCTATTCATAAGCATCACAGTATAACCTTTTGGCTTGTACATAAGCCATTTTTGTTACAACTATTATGAACATAAAAACAAATAAAATATCACATCAAGCAGCATCATCACAACAAGCAAGAAAAGTATCAGTTGGCCAAGGTCAAGCCGATTTAATTTTTTGTTTCTATGCAGTAAAAATTACCATTTGTATCAATTTGAATGATTTATTTCTACTTATTAAGTTCCTTGAATTCCCATCAGTTTTTTAGTGCACAATTTGCCTAAAACATAAAGTTGGAAATATGAAATTTTGTCAGACCAATTTAAATACTTGACCGAGTTAGAAAAAAAATAATATAGGCATGTGAAATTTAAATTCTGACAGGCTAAAAATACAAGGAATATGAAATCTACTTATCAGTTTCCTTGAATATACAGAATTAGACTAAAATTTTGACAGATAAAGAGAAGAGAGGGAAAAATCTACTTGGCTTCTCTAAACGGTTTGCACAAAAGAAAGAGGGTCACCAGCGGAAACGGAGTCAGCGAGATAGAGAGTCGAGTAGATACAATGGAGAGACACGAGAACTGCTAGAGAGAAGATCAGAGAGGGAGGGGATCGGAAAGGCGAGGGCGAGGTCGTGCTGGAGAGGGTGGATGATTTCTTTTTTCTTCCAAGGAGGCAGAGGAGAAAAGCAGGGGCGGAACCAAGGTCTGGGCCAGCATGGGCCTTGGCCCCCCCTTGGCCCAGAAAAGTAATGCATACCTCTTTAATAAAAAAAAAAAAATCAGCACCCCTTCTGTTTCCTCTCCGCACCCCCTCTGGCACCCCGCACCCCCACTTCCGCTTGTCTTCCTCTCCGTCTCCGCGACTCCGACGGTCCAACCCACTGAAGCCCCGCTTGTCTTCCTCTCCGCACGCCCTCTGGCACCCCGCACCCCTCATCCCCACTTGTCTTCCCCAAGTGTGAAGCCAGTTGTCGAAGCGAACTTCGTTGCTGGTCCTGGAGGAGCACAGGAAAGAGATCAATTCTTCAATTTGAGAAACTAAGGTAAATGAGTTGATTGATTGAAAAATCTTCTTTCTTTTCTTTTGTTTTCTTTATGGGATTTGAACCCGTTAATCATGATTACCTTATTTTGCTACTGGCCACCTTTATGATGATATATCGAGTTGGTATTGAATATCACTGACCTTCCGAAACAGTGGTATCAGTCGATACCGATTTATTGTGCTTACTGATAAATGATTATGAATTTTCTAGGGATTT
>JAJGRW010001243.1:0-208290 GCA_025461045.1 Carex parvula | reverse complement strand
TAAAAAAATGGAGTCAATGACCCCCATTTCCCCTTAATGTCTCCGCCCCTGAGTAAAACCATATCTTTATTCTTTTTTAATTTTCCAGATACGGATACGGATCGGATAGCAGCTGGGATACAGATACGGATATGGATTTAGATCGGATATTTATTAAAATAATATCAAAATATCAAAGTTCATAATATTTATCTATTTTTAATAGTGAATAACAATATTTTTTCATAATATAGATTAAAATATATGATATTATTTGCTATTCGGATACGGATAATTGAAACGTAAAATCATATCGGTATATATATCCACGGATATTCAAATATCGGATATCCACATCTAATTTTTGAATACGGATCGAATACAGATCAGATATTATCCATACCGTTTATCCCCTACGTATTAAATCGGAAAATTGAAATTAATGCATGAAGACGGAAAATCAGCAATCCTTGTTTTGGCGGAGATTTATTTGTATAATATTTGTTTTTTTTTTTTTTTTGCTTTTCAATTTTTTATAATATCTGTATAATATTCCAACATGAAAGTGGTACATTATTTCGCAAGAGAAAGAAAAGAAAATGTGGTCCGGTCAGCTGTACCAGATTGTTAAAATGTGGTCACGGTTTATAATGTTTTGATTAAAATCATTGTCTAACAGATATTTAATTATTATTAAAAGATATAGCTTATTTGTTTTAATTTAGACAAAATTATTAATAATTGTTTGAAATTATAAACTTTTTTTTGTTTAGGTTGTTGATACTAATCAATGACGCTCTTTTATAAACAAATTAGAGGTTGAACTTTCATTTTTAAGATTAAAACTTGTATATCACTCAAGTTCTTTGTTAGATAAAGATGGGGAATAATCTCCTTATCTTTAAATATCTATAATAATACTTCATTTGAATTTCAAATTGTAACTTTTCACACAAATATCATTTTCTTTAACCACTAGATCACATGATGGTTCTCACATTTTGAAGTTATTATAATTATTTTGAGGTTTTTAGATTTAATTCTTCCAAATGTTACACTTGATTATTAGATAATACATATATGTTATATTGAACTTTCACACTCAATATGTTAATCACTTCTAAATACATGTTTTATATATTTGATTATTATAATATATACATCCAATTAATACACAGTACACATTTATTTTAATATATCAACTAAAAATTATTGGAAGATACTGAGAGTTCAAAAAAATGTATATTATATATTATGAATAATGTGGAAATCATACAAGCAAGCATGGAACCAACCAAAGCTGTGCTTGAAATAGACTGTAACGAATAATATTAAAAGAATTTAGAATGAAAATAGACAATTGGGAAAAAACAAAATCACGGACAAGATCAAACTTTTACTGAAATTAAGCGTGTTATCCCAATATATATAACACCGCAATTTCTGATGTCAAAAGAACCATTCGTGAAAAGTTCTTTTTCTTTTTCTCTGCAAATACCCTCGTCAAATTTCTGAAGTAGAAAGAATATACATTCCATTTAACATTTAGATTCAGAAAAGATCAGATAACTTGTTTTACTTTACAGGATTCATCCCCGTTCTATTTTCTTTATTACTACTTGAATTTAACCTCTGTTTTGTTATAAAATTTTCATTATTTTTAACATATTTATATCTATGGTAGTCTTTCTTTTTTTTAATAAAAAGGCTTGAAACCCCGTTTCATTTGGAAACATAGAATCATTACACCTACATAGCAATCAGTACTAGCTCAGATAGACAACTGAGCTACAAAATAAACCAAGTTCATACAGGTCTGCACTGAAACAAGTGAGACATCCAAAATATAAATCTCCACGCAGGGAGTAATTAAGCTATCTATCAGGAAGTTAATTAGTTATAATTTGTAAATACCAAACGTCTGATGCCACATGCATTCTCTAGTCAGCATCAATGACCACCAGAGGAAACTCGTTGTACACATCAATGCAATCCATATTCTCAGGCATCGCATCTTGCACTTCTTCCTTCACCTTGCATGCTAAAGGTCCTGTCCAATAGGTAACAGAAGAATGTATAAGTAAAACCATATTTCTATTAGATTTAATTGTTGTAGTTCTAAGAAAACTTAATTCATTTCTGTGATTCCAAACACTCCAACACAGTGCACTCATCATGATTACGAATGCTTGTTGTGACCAGTGTTGTAAAAAACGGCTGTTTAGGCCAATTAATCGGCCGATTAGTCGTTGGCGGTAACCAAACCGTTACGAATTTTTTCGACTAATCGGCCAATTATTTTCGATTATGAAGTCAAGGCACTATCTACAATTCTCAAGACACAACAGATCGAAAAGGCAGTTCAATATATCTGTATAACAAATCAAGCTATGCCCTCTTTAGCATAACACTACAACAATGAATTTTGGTACACGAGACAAAATAAGCCAACGAGTCTTATCGGGTTGCGAACCGGTATGAAGAAAAGAGAAGGAGAGAAGAGAAATGATTTCATCCTCAATTGTATGTCATTTACATCAAAGAGAGCAATGATTTCATCCTCAGTCAGTCTATTAAAAGGGAAGCTAGTAAGAAGGGGATTACCTGTGCTGCTGGAGCCACCTGCATCTAATTGGGATACCCTCTCCTGAGCTTTGTCAATGATAGTCTCTTCACTGCCTTGCACAATCAGTCTGACACTTCTTTTAGTACCACCCTCTTGTTCAACTGCTGCCAATCCAGCCCTTATCTCCTTTGCTCTCTGCTGCTCAACCCTCTTGCTTTCCCTGATATCTGCTTGTTTGAAGTGCACAAACCCTTTTTTTTTCCTCTTGGTCCCTTGTCTCTGACTGACTGAACCTGAAGAACCCACTATTCCTGAAGTAACAGGGTCCATAGGGGTATTCTGAGTCAGAGGGGAGGTGAAAGAAGCATGACCAGGAATAGGGGATGTCTCTTCTATAGTAGTCTTCTCGCCTTCTATATTAACGCAAAGAGAAAAAAAATATTTAGATTCTAAATGCAAAGGACATAATAAGCAAACTAAACTATCACTCCCCAGATTTACTCCATAGTCTTATAAATCAAGAAGCAAAAATATGATAAGCAAATATCATGCAAAGAAAATAGCATACTAGCTCATGTCCAGGACTTCAGGTGCACTATACTGCCACCAAAAGATTAGAACCACAATAATTTTCTACTCAAACCCAACCAAAAGAAAAAGAAAAAAAAAAAAAAAAAAATCCCACAGATGATAGTTTTCGCACTAATTTATCATATATGACATTTCCTAGTCATCACCACAATAATAGTCCTCATCTTCAGTCTCAGAATGATCATCACCAAAATTTGAAAATATACCTCCAAAAAAGGGATCACATTGGCTCATTTTCGAGAGGGTGGAGCTCATCTCTTGAAGCTCTTTCTTCTTGGTGTCATACTCGGATGCATCCTTCGGCACATCATGCTTGAGCCATTCTATCATCTTGTCGACAGCTTCAGCAATGTACTTGGCGTATCCACCTGATGCCTTTGAAACGACCTTATCGTCCTTCACCAACTTCCTCAAGGAGTATGCATACTTTTCCAGCGAGTTCTTGGCTAAAACCTTCTTTTTAAATTGTTCATCCTCCATTCTATACCTTGCTGCTTCCTGCACCATCCTATTTATCTCCTGCTTGCTGAGCCTGCCCTCTCTGTTGATCAAGGTGATTTGTTTCTTTGAACCGCTGACTGGCTCCTCAGCAGATACAAGCAATATGCCATCGCTGTCAATTTTAAAAGATACTTTCATCTTGGTTTCACCTCTTGGCGCAAGATGGATCCCAGATAGTACAAAGTGGCCAAGTAAATTGTTATCTTTACTCCGCGCACGCTCTCCCTCATAAACTTTGATGCTCATTGTAGATATAAAACTTTCACTTGTGCGGTACACTTTCGACTTCTGTGTTGGTACTGGCGTGTTCCTTGGAATGATGACATCTGTGATATCACCTAATACATCAATGCCAAGAGAAAGTGGGGTAACATCAATGAGCACCAAATTTCTTATCTCCTCACAACCTTGCCCGCTTAATTTTGCAGCATGTACGGCAGCACCATATGCGACAGCTTCATCTGGGTGGATGCTTTTACATAGCTCCTTACCATTAAAATAATCCTTCAAGAGTTGTTGGACTTTTGTGTTGGGGAATCTTAAAGGCCAAACAATTACGCCTTATCTAGAGATCAAACAATTACATCTCATCTAGGGGTCAAACACTTACACCCCGGGGAAGAAGAAACAATCCCCACCTTAAACCTAAGGACCGTCCTATGCCAAAGATACCCGAAAACATAATCTTAAGTGCGGAATTATACCTGATTCCATGCCGTTTGCCATGGAATACCCCAAAGTCTTGAGCAAGCCGTCTCCGTGAGCGCGAGACAAGTCTTTAGTGGCAAGAAGTCCTTCTCGCCTTTGTGGTTGGGTTGTGGATTAGGTCTTCCAAAGCAACAAGACACGCCCTTGAGAAATCCTCTCCAATTTCCTTATGGATCTCTCCTCTCAATTCTTTAATGGAGAAAGAAGGGAAAATGCACTCAAGTTTCTGTCTAAGAATGACCTCTTTCCCAGAAATATGAGTTAGTTTTTTTTTTCATCTTGTGCCTTGGGGACCCATCCTTATATAGTTTTACACATCTGGCGCCGCGAGTGCGGGTGCACTGGGTCGCACTGGGACTCAGTGCGTCCGCACTAGGTTGAGACGCGTCCAAATAACTGCTTTTCTTTCAGCCCCGAATTTTGGTTAAGTCCTGAGTGCGTCCGCATTAGCCTCGGACTTTCTCTCCAGCTTTTACACTGGACTTCAGAAAATTGGCTAAGTCCTCAGTGCGTCCGCACTGGTGCTCAGTGCGTCCGCACTGGTGCTCAGTGCGTCCGCACTGGGCTCAGACTATTTCCATTTTCTTCACTGCAGTCTTCAAATTTGGCTAAGTCCCGAGTGCGTCCGCACTGGGGCTCAGTGCGTCCGCACTGCGCTCGGACTTTTTCAGTTTCTGCACTATAGGTCCCAAAAATTGGCTAAGTACTGAGTGCGTCCGCACTAGGGCTCAGTGCGTCCGCACTCAGGTTTCTGAAAGCAGTTTTCTGTATTTGCAAATCTCAGAATCAGTCCATCAATGATTTGATTTTTGCCTAAAATTGTTCTACACATTTATGGACCACATCCTATTGAATACATAGATTGTCTAATGTCTTAATTCCATATTAGATCACTTTAATTGTGACAATCATATTGACAGTATACAATTCATAATTATATTACATATATGCTCAACGTTGGATATATGATCCAACAATCTCCCACTTGAGCAATATGTCATACCCTTTTAATTATGTATTGTTAACCTTATGTGCGCACATACTTTTCTGTCATCTTTATATATTCCCAAACCAATTCCGTCCATCAATTACATTAGCAAAGGACTAAAGCGGCTTTCGTCACATTTATATTAGTCATGACTAGACCATCAATAATCTCAGTACCAACATAACCAAATGACATGAATCATGATGTGGATGTGTAGCATAGAAATTACACGCAATTGTGATCTTACTGTGTCAATTTCTAACTGGGTCTCCTTCTTAAAACTTGAAACTAAATTTCATAAACTTGTTGTAAAATGCAAAATTCAATTAAACAATTCGCAAATCACATACTCAATTGTAAGGTCAAAACAAGAAATTAGAGATAGAATGCATACAACAATCCTTTTGCAATACCATGCATATAACATAAATAACTTGTTTTCAGTTACAAGTTTCAAATCCAAAATTACAACAAGTAAATAGAACATTAAAATAAACAACCAACAGACTCCCACTAAAACTGAATTTCCCTAACAGAAATTACACCCATATGAGCAACATGCTCTTCAAACTTATTGGGTGGTAATCCTTTAGTAAGTGGATCCGCTAACATGGAGTCTGTCCCTATATGTTCTATGGATAACTGACCATTCTGCACTCTCTCTTTTACAACCAAGAACTTGATGTCAATGTACTTGGACTTTGACGAACTTCGGTTGTTATTTGCGTAAAGTACGGCTGAATTATTATCACAATACAATTTTAGTGGCCTCTCAATAGACTCCACTATACGCAGCCTAGTGACAAAATTGCGTAGCCATACACCATGATTCGATGCCTCATGACATGCAACAAATTCTGCGGCCATTGTGGAAGATGCTATAAGTGACTGTTTAGCACTCTTCCATGAAATAGCCCCTCCAGCTAACATGAAAATGTAGCCGGATGTAGATTTCATGCTATCTTGACATCCTCCAAAATCAGAGTCGGTATACCCAATGACCTCTAGCTTGTCCGATCTCCGATACGTGAGCATGTGATCTTTTGTTCGCTTCAGGTACCTCAAGACCCGTTTGGCTGCTTTCCAATGATCTAGACCTGGATTTGATAAGTATCGGCCCAACATGCCAGTGATGAACGCAATATCCGGACGCGTACACACTTGCGCATACATGATGCTCCCAATAACTGAGGCATATGGATACTTTTGCATTACTTCCTTTTCTAAAGGATTCTTTGGGCATTGGCTGAGACTAAATTTGTCTCCTTTTGCCACAGGGGTATTTCCTGGTTTACTATCTTGCATGCCATACCTTTTCAGGACCTTTTCGATATAATTCCTTTGGGATAATCCTAACATACCTTGGGTTCTATTCCTCAGTATTTCAATCCCTAGGACAAATGATGCATCACCAAGATCTTTCATCTCAAAATTCTTCATCAGAAATTTCTTAGTCTCATGCAACATATTTATATCATTGCTGGCAAGCAATATGTCATCTACATATAAAACCAGAAACACAAACTTACTCCCACAGAACTTGAGGTATATACACTCATCCACAAGATTTGACTCAAAACCAAATGAGATAATCACATTGTGGAATTTGTAGTACCACTGACGAGACGCTTGTTTTAGCCCATAGATGGATTTCTTAAGTTTGCACACCATAGACTTTGCATCTCCCGACACATAGTTTTCTGGTTGCACCATATAGATTGTTTCCTCAATGTCACCATTGAGAAACGCAGTCTTAACATCCATCTGATGAAGCTCTAAATCGAAATGTGCAACTAATGCCAATATAATCCTTAAAGAGTCTTTCAATGAAATCGGAGAGAAAGTCTCTTTATAATCGATGCCTTCTTTTTGTGTAAAACCCTTAGCGACAAGACGCGCTTTATATTTCTCCACATTACCTTTCGAATCCCTCTTGGTTTTAAATATCCATTTTGAACCAATGGGTCTCGCTCCTTTAGGTAATGGGACAATTTTCCAAACGTCATTGTCAGCCATAGATTTTATTTCCTCATTCATGGCATCGATCCACTTACTAGAATTAGAGTCTTGCATGGCTTGTTGAAAATTTATGGGGTCATTTTCTAACATGCCAACATCAAACTCATGCTCTTGAAGGTAAACTACATAATCCGAAGATATTGCAGACCTTTTCTCTCTAGTGGATCTTCTTATTGGCACTTCTGAATTTTCTTGAGGGTTTCCAGCATTGTTGTCAACAACAATCTGGCCAACAACAGCATTCTCCAGAATTTCTGGAATTTCACTTTGTACTGTTTCATCTTGTTGAGTTTGGTCCTCAATAATGGTTTGATTTTCGACAATTGTATTTTGAGTTAAAATGGGTTCAATATCCACAAAACTCTCAACACCTGTGGGAATATTTGCATACTCCTCTTCGAATTCATCCATTATTGTATCTCCCCCCGCAAACTCAACATCCTCAAAAAAATTTTGCATTTCCCGTCTCAAAAACTGAATGTTCTGTAGAATTATAAAACTTATAACCCCTTGATCGCTCGGGATACCCAATAAAATAACAACTAACTGTTCTTTCATCCAGTTTCTTTTCATGCGGCCTATAAGGCTTTGCTTCAGTTGGACAACCCCACACACGCAAATGTTTTAAATTGGGCTTTCGCCCATTCCAAATTTCGTATGGGGTTTTGTTAGTTGCTTTAGTGGGCACTCTATTTAGGATATGTGCTGCTGTCTTTAAGGCTTCACCCCATAGATTAGTTGGTAAAGAAGTGCGACTCATCATACTTCTTACCATGTCCTTAAGCGTTCGATTGCGCCTCTCAGAAACACCGTTCATTGCCGGTGAACCGGGCAATGTATACTGAGGCACAATGCCGCATTCATCTATGAAATGTGCAAAAGGCCCTTTACATTGTTCACCTGATCCATCATATCTACCGTAATATTCACCACCACGGTCAGATCGAATGGCCTTAATGCGTTTGTTAAGTTGTAACTCAACTTCCGCTTTGAAATTTTTGAACATGTCAAGGGCTTGAGCCTTTTCCTTAATCAAATATATGTAGCCATATCTTGAATGGTCATCTATGAAACTAATAAAATACCGTTGACCATTTCTTGTGGCCGTTGGAAACGGACCACAGATATCGGTATGAATTAATTCCAAGACTTCCGAACACCTTTTGGCTTCATATTTTCTTAAGTTGGTTTGTTTCCCTTTTATGCAATTTATACAATCATTAAGATCTGAAAAATTTAAGGGTTCAAGAATTTCATTAGACACAAGTCGTTCAATTCTGCGTTGAGAAATGTGACCTAATCGCTTGTGCCATAATGAAGCTGACTTTTCATTTGTTAATTTTCTTTCTTACTATTTGTATCCACATGCAAAGCTTTAATATAAGAACTATTGACATCCAAAGAATATAGATTATCATAAACAGAAAGAAAACCAAAACCAACTTGTTTTGAATCATGAAACAAACTGAAATTTCCATTTCCAAAAGCAAGTAAATCCATACTTATCTAATGCAGAAATTGAAATTAAGTTACGTTTAAAAGACGGTACAACAAAAGTCTCATACAAATTCAAATAAAATCCTGATTTTAACAATAATCTATAAGTCCCAATAGCTTCCACCTCAACTTTATTGCCATCGCCCACAAAGATGAATCTTTCATCATCACTTGGCTTCCGGCAATTTAGACAGCCCTGCAAAGATATACTTATGTGAGTAGTTGCACCTGAATCTATCCACCAAGTATATCTAGATACAGAAGATAAATTAACTTCCGTACAAACCATAACAAGAGATGTACCTTTCTTAACACGCCAAGCATGATAATTCTGGCAATGCATCTTCTTGTGTCCAATTGCACCACAGAAGTAACAGGCACTTTCCGATGCGGCAACTGATTTGCCCTTATCCTGTTTCTTGTTGGTGTTCTTTGCAGCATCCTTATTATCCTTATTCTGATTTGATTTCTTACGCTTAGCCGATGCCTTAAATTTGGAAGTTGTAGCAAAATGGGCACTTTCTGTCTTCTGTTGTTTCAATCTTTCCTCTTCTTCAACACAATGGGAGATGAGTTCATTGAGTGGCCATTTGTCTTTTTGACAATTATAGCTCACCCTAAACTGTCCAAAGTGTGCAGGAAGGGATATCAATGCTAAATGCACTAAGAGATCATCAGAAATCTCCAACTTAAGTGCCCTTAGTTGTGAAACAACATTAGACATCTCCATGATGTACTCCCTAATATTTCCCTTATCTTTATATTTCATTGAGACAAGTTTGGTCAAGAGTGTACCAATTTCAGACTTTTCATTCTTGACAAACCTTGTCTCAACTTCGGCTAAAAATTCCTTAGCATTAGTAATCTTATCAGAAATCGAGCCTTTAAATGCCTCTGGAATGGACCTTTTCATAATCATTAGACTCACTCTATTAGATCTGTCCCACTTTTCCTCAACTCTCTTTTCTTCAGGAGTTGAGGTAGCAGTAATTTTGGGACAGTCAGTTCTGAGTGCCAAGTCTAAATCCATGACACCGAGAGTTATCATAACACTCTCCTGCCAATACTTGAAATTGGTACCATTTAACATCGGAATGTCTTTTAGGCCAGTAGTAATGCTAGCTGAAAAAAAAATTCGAACAAAAGACACACAAAACAAACACGATTTAGCAAAAAATCTGAATTTATAAATTATATTCAAATAAAGGCTAAACAATACCATTATTACCAAATTATCGGTTTCCATTAATTGATTACCGGAGGGCAACAAATTAATTTCTTATGATGCTTTGTCGCAATAATAAAGTATTGATGATTCATTAGCATATCGACAAAATGTCTTCCGGAGGGCCGACATTATGACATATGTATAAAAACACAATTATCATCAACTTACTTTAATATCACTCAATTGTACATAAAATTTTAACAACCACTATCTTCCGGAGGGCCGATATATGATTGCTTCAATTAAATGTACACTTAACTCCTTTTATATAACGAATCAAATTAATTTTGTC
The DNA here is from genome assembly GCA_025461045.1 of Carex parvula. Taxonomy (NCBI): domain Eukaryota; kingdom Viridiplantae; phylum Streptophyta; class Magnoliopsida; order Poales; family Cyperaceae; genus Carex; species Carex parvula. The sequence continues at coordinate 197,921 of JAJGRW010001243.1, read as the reverse complement.
AAAAGAGGCACCGGAGGGTACAATAATGACTCAATTAATTTAATTCAAGATATATATAACTTTAATGCCTTTAAAAGAATCATAATTTATACCTTAGTCATAAAACAAAAGTGCAATTAAATAAATATATATATATAATTGCATCATAATAACTGCATTTTTAATCTCAGAAATTATTCTCTAACTTTTCAGAGAGTTGTACGGCCTTCATAAAATTTTGTGCGGTCTGCCAAATTAAAAAAGGTATTTTGTGCATCTGCATCAAAAACCGTGCGATTGCATCAAAATCCGTGCGGCCGTATCTTTGTCTGAGTAACTGAAAAACTGCATTTATTATGCTGAATTAAGACACGATCCAGAGAGATTTTAATAAAAGATTGGAAGCACCTTAAATAGCCTTTCAAATTTAGAAATTATTCTAAATTTGTAAATTGTTGTTTCAGAAAATTTATAAAAAATAAATTTCTCAAAACCCTAATTTCATAACTGCCCAAGAAACAGAAATTTTTCAGGATCGAACATTATTTGATCAGAATTTTGCGATTTCAAGTGGAAATCTTCGAGCAAACCCTAATCAAATTAATAATTTAACTTTTAGGCAATCATGATCTCATATAAAACTTTTGTGCTCTCCAAACTTAAATTTTCATATCCAGAAAATCAAGAATCAATAAAAAATATCAACGAAAAAATCATCAATTTCTAATTCTCTCTAGATCCTTAAAGGCCTAATCCTTCGGCATAGGAAGGCTCTGATACCACTTGTTGGGGATCTTAAAGGCCAAACACTTACGCCTTATCTAGAGATCAAACAATTACATCTCATCTAGGGGTCAAACACTTACACCCCGGGGAAGAAGAAACAATCCCCACCTTAAACCTAAGGACCGTCATATGTCAAAGATATCCGAAAACATAATCTTAAGTGCGGAATTATACCTGATTCCATGCCGTTTGCCATGGAATACCCCAAAGTCTTGAGCAAGCCGTCTCCGTGAGCGCGAGACAAGTCTTTAGTGGCAAGAAGTCCTTCTCGCCTTTGTGGTTGGGTTGTGGATTAGGTCTTCCAAAGCAACAAGACACGCCCTTGAGAAATCCTCTCCAATTTCCTTATGGATCTCTCCTCTCAATTCTTTAATGGAGAAAGAAGGGAAAATGCACTCAAGTTTCTGTCTAAGAATGACCTCTTTCCCAGAAATATGAGTTAGTTTTTTTTTTCATCTTGTGCCTTGGGGACCCATCCTTATATAGTTTTACACATCTGGCGCCGCGAGTGCGGGTGCACTGGGTCGCACTGGGACTCAGTGCGTCCGCACTAGGTTGAGACGCGTCCCAATAACTGCTTTTCTTTCAGCCCCGAATTTTGGTTAAGTCCTGAGTGCGTCCGCATTAGCCTCGGACTTTCTCTCCAGCTTTTACACTGGACTTCAGAAAATTGGCTAAGTCCTCAGTGCGTCCGCACTGGTGCTCAGTGCGTCCGCACTGGGCTCAGACTATTTCCATTTTCTTCACTGCAGTCTCCAAATTTGGCTAAGTCCCGAGTGCGTCCGCACTGGGGCTCAGTGCGTCCGCACTGCGCTCGGACTTTTCCAGTTTCTGCACTATAGGTCCCAAAAATTGGCTAAGTACTGAGTGCGTCCGCACTGGGGCTCAGTGCGTCCGCACTCAGGTTTCTGAAAGCAGTTTTCTGTATTTGCAAATCTCAGAATCAGTCCATCAATGATTTGATTTTTGCCTAAAATTGTTCTACACATTTATGGACCACATCCTATTGAATACATAGATTGTCTAATGTCTTAATTCCATATTAGATCACTTTAATTGTGACAATCATATTGACAGTATACAATTCATAATTATATTACATATATGCTCAACGTTGGATATATGATCCAACATTTTGGAATCCGGGTAGAACCGCCAACCAGAACCACCACATCAACGTTGTCCTTGTCTATGCCAGCATCCTCATGACACCTTGTCACAGTCTCAATACATTTCTCGAAGAGATCCTCGTTGAGCTCTTCAAACCGTGCACGAGTTATTGTGGAATAGAAATCAATCCCCTCATAGAGACAATCAAGGTTGACAGCAGTTTGAGTGGTGGTGGAGAGGATTCTCTTCGCCTGTTCACATGCGGTCTTAAGGCGCCTCAAAGCCCTCGGATTGTTGCTAATGTCCTTCCTCTGCATCCTTCTAAACTCTTCGACAAAATGACTGACCATGTGGTTGTCAAAGTCCTCCCCGCCGAGGTGGGTGTCACCAGCAGTGGCCTTCACCTCAATTACACCGTTCCTAATACTAAGCAATGAGACATCAAAAGTGCCACCACCAAGGTCAAATATAAGCACATTCTTCTTCACGGGAGAGTTAACTTCATTTTTATCAAAGCCGTAAGCCACGGCAGCTGCAGTCGGCTCATCCATGATACGCATAACATTTAGGCCAGCAATAAGACCAGCATCTTTGGTTGCCTGACGCTGGGCATCATTGAAGTATGCAGGGACAGTGACTACGATATCTTTTACAGTGCAACCGAGGAATGCCTCCGCCACTTCTTTCATCTTTGTAAGAATCATTGCAGATATCTCTTCAGCAGCAAATTGCTTCTCCTTACCTTGATAATTGACAATGATGTTGGTCCTGTCGCCATTTCCCTTGATTACCTTGAAAGGCCAGAGTTTCTTGTCACTTTGGACGCATTCATCTGCATAGCGTCTGCCAATTAACCGCTTGGCAGCTACAAGAAAATGTAAACAAGCAAATCAATATGCTAATTTTAGGCCTCAAATATAAGACTATTTTTCTAATATGTCAGATTCTGTATGTAAGTCAATTCTATTATAAATAATTGATCAATACGATCCTCAAAAATGCTCAGGTAAAATTGTAAAAACAAATTTGTCGAGTTCAAAAAAAATTCACAAAACAATGTCCATGTTTTCTATTAGCAACAACTGGATTGGCCACATCTAGTCACTCATTTTTTACAACAAATGGAATATCGTATTCTACTCGCATATGTATATATATTTATGTTATAATAGTCTTGTTTTTCGGTTAATTATGATGCATGCATGGATCAATGTCACAAAAGCATACAAGTTCTAGACACTTTACAGTTCAGTACAGAAATCAAGTTAAGGCCGCACTGTTTTGAACAGCAGAACATATATAGCAAAGAGTTAGTTACATGGAAATTTCACTGAACTAAGAATCAATTAAGTCAAAATATGAACTTTTATTTCATCTAAAGAAGCATCAAGCAGAGCACCAAATGAAACAACTAAATAAATGAAAAATGAGCAAATTGATAAAGTACACTAGAGTTTTATTGTCCTGAAATTGAAATTTTGCCCTTTGCAGATCCCAATTTTTCTGCTAGACTACCCATTGAAGGGAAAACTTCATGACATGTGGGTTTACAAAACATCCAATTAATTTCTTAGCGGTCACCTAAAGTCATAAGTTTCCCGACCCGAAGGTTGATCGGCTCAATGGTGCCGGAAGAATTATTTTACAAGAAAATGACACATTTATTGTCCAGCGCGTCAAGTGAAAAATGAAAGGAGACGATACGTACACGTCGATACCTATTAAAATAAATTTGGTGAAAGTAGGAGACATTTGATGCTTAAGCTTTTACTTTACTGACAGATGCCTCCAAAGTCCAAATATGCAACATTCTAATGAGAAATTAAAGAATATGGCAATTCAAGCGATAAATTAATACGAAAGCTCTGTGCTTTATCACTAAGAAGAGCAGCAGTACCACAAGAAACAACTAGGACACTGGACTATATATTAACAAACAAGGGGGAAAAATTATAAGAAGAGCGAGACGCACCAAAGACAGTATTGGTAGGGTTCCTTGTAGCCTCATTCTTAGCTGCATCGCCGACGAGTTTCTCAGTTTCTTTGAAGGCCACGTAAGAAGGCGTCGTACGGTTTCCCTGGTCATTGGGAATGATCTCCACTCTGTTATTCCGCCAGACCCCAACGCATGAGTATGTCGTGCCGAGATCGATTCCGATTGCGGGGCTCGTGCTTTTCTCAGCCATGGATTTTGGAAAGGAGAAGGAAGGAAGGCTCCAATAATGCGGGTTCTGATTAGAAGAACTGCTTGGACTGGACATAGAATGGGTTTGTTGGCGATGAGAGTGGAACATCAATTCCAATGGCTCATTTTACCGAGAGGTGTTGTCTTTTCGTTCCCACTTCCCAGTGCAAATTTAATAGCTCAGATTTTATATTTTGAATTAAGCAGTCAATATAGTACATCTGTGTTGAATTAGGGTATTGCAAACGGGCCGGTCCACGGTTCTGCACTGTCCACGGGTCCACGGAACCACGGGTCTACACGGTCCGGATGCGACGGGTCCGATTTGAAATGGTTGGCTCAAACCCGTGTTAGAACCATGGTCCAGATTCACACGGTCCGGTCTGATCTAAGGTTCGGTCCGTACAGGTTCACGGGTCTGTTTTTTTTTATTTAAAAAAAAGGTTAAATTGTTAGAAAAAAAATTAGAAAAACTAAAATTCCAGTGAGCAGTTTCAATTTTTGACCAGATCCGATTGATCCGGTTCACAAGTGGTTCAGTCCGGTTCTGAACCGGCCAGTCCATTTCAATACACTACGTTGAATACGAGATCAAGCACATGATTTTTGTTGTTGTTGTTGTTGTTGTTGAGGGAATACATGATTCACTGTTAACTGGTTCGGAAAATTTACACTTCTTATCTGTAGATCATGAATTTTAAAATTTATAATTTTATGTGCATTATATAATTTGAGTAAAAATAGGGTGTCAATAAGCTCAATTAAATTCTTAGTGAATTTATCTTTAAAACAATCGAATTAATTTTTAATAACAAATTCAAATTATAGAAATCAGTCTATAAGTTAATTTAATAGTTCACGTGTCAAATTTATAAATTTTTGAATTAATTTAGTATAAAGTTAAATGGTTAAAAAAAATTATAAGTTAATTTTAAGAGGAGGGTTCGAATGTCTCTATTTTTTTGTACCTCCATCATGCCTTCATTTTTAAGAACTTTAATAACTTAAAATTTTAAACTTAAAATAAACCATTAGATGTGATCTATATTATTTTCTCTATATGCTCATAAAAAATATCACATTTCGATTTTGTTTTTATGTGAATCAATCATTTGAAAAATCAACATCTATAAATTATCCACATTAGTAGAATTTTACAAGCTCTTGATGACAACCAAAACAAAGTTTAAATGTCACAATTGTTTATACGTGCATATATAAAATGATGTAGATTATATCCAACAGTTTTATTTTGACTTTTAAATTTTAAATTTTAAATTTTAAGTTATTAAAGTTATTAAAAATAGTGGTATGATGGAGACACAAAAAATAGAGGCATTTTAACCCTCCTCTAATTTTAATCATTCATTTTTTATTATTTGTTGACCACTTTACTTTATACTAAATTAGTTAAAAAATTTATAAATTTAGATATAAATGCATTACTTGTGTAGTATATTGTTTTCAACGGTTAAGTTTGTTGTTTAAAACCAATCTGATAGATCTTTTAATTGAGCTTGTCAAGAAAACTAAGTTTCTTAGTGAGCTTAAGAACACCCTAATCCCACTCATATAATTTTCATGATATTTATATAATATGATCATTGTTCTAATTTATTTCTCATGATATGTCATACAATTTTACTTATTTTTTTTTAATAAAAGCTAGAGATCAGGTCATCATACTGTTTATTATCCACAAGAAATTTTCTCACCTGTATTTCGAAGGTATCTTCGGTCACTTGATCAAAGACTGATTCTTATTTTAAGTGTTGTTTATTCTTCTCACCGTTAAAATTGATATTCAATGATTACTACGTACACGCACAAGCTTAAAATGATAAAAAAAAAAAAAAAAGTATATTCTACATATATAGAGCATCGTAAATGGAAATTCCGAAATAATTTTATAATAAACTTGGTCTAATATGCATAAATGTCATGACATTACTCACTAAACCCCCTAATGTGCAGTAATAGAGTATGTAGTCAGATAACATTTCAAAAATAAAATTCAGGTTTTGTGATTGTAAGATTCAAAATAAGATTCTATCTAAGTATACATACATCAAATTGACAAAGACAACATGCTCCTACTATACTTTTGTGTACATTTTGATCTAATATGTATAAATTGGTGTGAATCTAATTGTTAATTTTTTGCAAAGTATTGCAATGTTTTTCAATAATAAAATTTACTTTACTTTTGATCCAATTTATTTGGATTAGCATGCATGTATAATTTCTTTGCGCGCTACAAATTGTTAATTTTACTTTTTGTTACCTACAAGTAAAATGCTGTAAGTGCAGTTAGACATTTATATATTTGTATCAAATTAAAACAAATCTATTCAAACTTAGCACACTCAAATTTTTTTATAGGCACATATTGCTGGATTGTGCCATAATCTACTTGTCTGTTTGACTAGATTTGCAAAACATGTATTTGTTCAATTTTACAGTTTCGTGTCTTGAGATGTTGTGCAGGTTCATGACGTATAAATTGTTAAAATACACATCAAGGATACACAATGAATTGCAATATTAATGGATGAGTCATGAAGAACCAATATTTGGATCTAGAAGCTTCAGCTCAAGATTAGGTTTAGAAATCTATAAAATTGGTAAATCATGCTTGAGATTGAGATATTTGATATTAACCGACGGCTAATTAGCCGTTACAACGGAATAAATCATAATTCCAAAATACAGTCAAATTGATTTATTCCGTTGTGACAGCCGGTGCAATGGAACCTTGAAAATTCCAGAGAGTTAACCGCTGTGACAAACGTTCTAACGGCTAATAAGCATTAGGATTTCCCAGCGCAGCCAAACCTGCTATCTGGGGTTAACCGTTGTAACGCTTAATCTACCATTACAACGGTTAAGGCCATATACCTTATTTTGTTTCTCTCTCTATAAATAGAAGCAAAATCTAGGTTTGGATTATGACTCTAGCTGCCCCCAATTTTAATATTCCGAATTCTTTTTAGATCTAGAAAAAGTCATTGTTGCTTGTGCACACAACTTCAATATTCATACAACAATCTCAAGCATACTCAACCACAATCAATCTTGTGTAAGAAGTAGAGTGATCCTTTAGTGATCATCTTGCTTGTTTCATACATTTGAGCCTTTAGTGCTCGTGAGCCATTTCCGTGCTCGGGCCGTGTGATTTCCCAAGCTTTGTAAGGGCTCACCGGTTCCACCTTGTACTCCTTTCTCATTGGGTAAAGAAAGGCGCGCCATCTCGAAGGTCGTGAGCCCCGGAGACGTAGGCGTTAGTGCCGAACTCCGTAAACAATTCTCGTATTAAGTGTCTCTTAACTCTTCTATTTATTTTACGTACACTTGTTTGGGTTAGAGTTATTTTTGTTTCCGCCAAGAATAACACATACACACGATAGTTAAAAATACTTAGATTTAATTTTTTTAAATGCCACATATTCACCCCTCTAGGTGCCTTAGGGACCAACTCATATAACGTCTTGAGCATATATATATGAACCTTTATTTTTTTTATTTGTATTATGGGATAATTAAGGGGTCCTATGTGCAATATGTTTTAAACACGATTAAAAGAACATAATTTTTTTTGGGTTAGTAGATGGTAATATATCCTAGCATATAATTTATGTGCATTTATTAAGTGTTGTACTAGCGGGTGTATTTTACAGAGAACGTATCTTTTCTGAGGTGGGACAAATGAAATTTATTGTGTATTTAGATGACAATATTTTAGAATTTTTTGCATATTTTCTTTTAGGGCTTAAAATAAAGCCAAAAATTATTAAATAAACATCAGCGAGTGTGGAAAAATACTGTAAATGTCCTGCAAGTGCAACTAATTAATTACATTTTCGTATCAAATTTGATATAGTCTAACCTTCCTATGAATTATCCATTTATCCTTTCTCACGAATTTTCTCCGTTTTTTCCTTATTTTCTGCTGAATTTTTCTTTTAGATTTTCTATGGAATACACTGTAGGACAACGGGTCACAGAAATTCTTTTGAAAATAAGGCCAGGAACGCGACGCACATCGAGGAGCGGGACGACGGGTGTGGCCCGGTTTCTGCGTGAGCGTGGAGCACACGTGACCAACACCGCTGTGGGGAGCAGCCAATTTGCGACACGTGTCTATCCCAGGCCCTTCTGTAGCATTCTCTTGGTAGCAAACCATATTGAAACAGAAAAATGCTTTTCTTTCTATCCGCCGCATTCGAAGCTACAAGGATAAAGGCTCATCAAATTTATTAATTGCGCATGATTTTCTGTAAACTGTTATTTTGATTTTCAGTTTTCCATATCTTTAATGAATATTATTGTACTTGAGACGTGAGCTATTCCAACTTTTTGTTTTTATTTTGTATGCTTTGCCTTATTTTTATAGAAAAACGTTGTTTAACAAATAATTAAACTATTTTAATTATACATGAAAAATAGCAAATTTTATGATATATAAAACGATTAGAATATCCTTGATAAATTACTTCTTGTTTAAAATATTTTAATGAATTATAATACTTACAATTTGTAATATCAATTTTAAATTAATAAAATTATTATTAAAAATTCATTGAAAGATTATTGTTATTATTTAAAAAAAAATTAAACAAAGATAAATATATCAAGATATTCTAGTCATTTCACAAAATTATTATCGCTGATAACATAACTTGTTAAAGTGCATGATTGATTAAAAATTGGGAGATCAATTTATCATAGATAAAAAAAAGTTGAGAGGCGTAACATTACTCCTTAACCCATTAACAGAGATTATTAATCTACTACCAACCAAAAATCATGAAACGTAGAAGCTATGTTTAAATATCACGGTAGGACATACATACTGGTCATATGACGTGATTTGTCATTTGCGAGTCATGTCGTGATTAAAAGCGGAGCCACTTTGAAAGAATAAGAGTCAATTGACTCTCATTTATTTTCAAATATTTTATACTTATTATATATATAATTTAGAGTAAAAAACTATAGATGATATAAAATTGATCTCCATTCGCAACATGAAAATTTTATATGATTGACCCCGTTTTTGTTTGACCCCCGCAGCTTGAAAGTCTAACTCTGCCTCTGACTGTGATTATCTTTTAAGAAAAATAACACAACACGTGAATCGACTTAATCACTACATGACATAACACAAAGTACAACACAACACATGACCAGCCGTGATCAAAACAACATAAAATATATGTCATTATTTATTTCAAACAACAATTCAAATCAAACAATAAATTTATTTTTGTACACAGATATTTTTTACAACATTTTTTTTATAATTGTTACAATTTTTTTCACATTTTCGATATTTTCTTGATTTTTTTCCTGAAAGAAAGCTAAAATTTGAAAATAAATAAATAATTAAATGTGATCAAATATGATCATTTACGCTATATTTGATCACAACACGATCCGAAATTAATATTAAATTTCAAAATCTACACCCTGTGTGGAAGAATTTCGAAATCTGTCCAAACTGCAAAAAATTTCTCCAGTTCAAAAGCTTAAAACCACAAAAAAATAATTACGGTTTTGATTTTGAAATTCTAAAACCGCAAAAAAAGTATGCGGTTCTGATTTTGCATACACAACCTATTCCATCAGGACTCAATTTTTTTAATTTTTTCAGTGCCTGAGACAGCTTTTTTGAATTTTGTGACCTCCAAAAAGCAGTATGGTACGAGAAATCAACGGGCTATGGGAACAAAATAGATCTGTGCTCCATAAACCATAGTTTTGTAAAAGAATAAAGAAAGCAGTTGATTACACTGATAAGTGGGTCCCCATCTTTTTATTGCCAACATAAACTTTTTCACCAAGTAATGCACCTGGCACAGAACCATTTGTATTAAAATCAGACCCAACATCTTTGAGAAGAGAACGGAGTAGGTCCGATGCCCATCGGACCTACTTTTAGGTTTAACGCCACGCTGACCGTCCGATCTAGTACAAGATTTGTGCGCACAAAAATTGAAACATACACGCATGGGGTTTAAAGCATTTCACACGAATCTAAAAGCAAATCGATGGTGATTAAACCCATCGAACCGAGGTAGGTCCGATGCCCATCGGACCTACTCTCAAGTCCTTTGAGAATACAACACTGAGAAAACTTAGAACCGAAAATTTAATCTCCGGTTTCGGACTGCCTAGAACCGAAATTTTTTTTTTGCGGAAAGTTTGTATGAAATTGGAAATTTAATCTCCGATTTGGACATATTTCGAAATTCCTATACATGAGGTGTAGATTTTAAAATTTAATATTTTTTTTGGATATTAATAAAAATTTAGGCAACACGACTAACATATCGTTATCATTCGCATACGGTCATCGTACCATTATTATTCGCGTACAATGATCAAATTTTTTTTTTTTTCCAATTTTTATGATTTTGATCACAATACAATATGTAAAAACTTGATTTGATTGCTGAGTAAATATTTACTTTCTAAATTTGATTGAAAACCCAGCAAAAGCAAGCCGAATATGTCTCGTAATGGTAGGAATATGGTTTGGTCACCGCTAACGACTAATCGGACGTTTTTTACAACATTGGGTAAAATCATATCCATATCCGCTTTTATTTTTCGCATACGGATATGGATCGAATATAAGACTACGGATACGGATCGGATATTAAACGGATACGGATATGATATCCGCTTTTTATAATAGTGAATAATATAATTTTTTTTCATAATATATATTAATTATGAGGAGGGATCGGATGACACCTCTTTTTGGTGACATCTCTTGTTACCACATCCATTTTTTTCATTTTCAAAGTCCAAATCGTCGATCCAACCGTTCAACATGATCTCCACAATAAAATGTACTTGCAGATCAAATTTTACATTTTTTTGAATTTTTTACTATTTATTAAGTACTTTACAAAAAAACAGCCATACTTAGACCATTGAATTTTGTACCCATCTTAATAAATAGTAAAAAAATTCAAAAAATATAAAATTTGATCTGCAAGTACATTTTATTTAGATGATCATGTTGAACGGTTGGATCGACGATTTGGATTTTGAAAATGAAAAAAATGAATGTTGTAAAAGAGATGTCACCAAAAAGAGGTGTCATCCGATCCCTCCTCTTAAATTATATGATATATTTCTACTATTCCGATATGGATAATTAAAATTTAAAACCATATCCGTATCCGTATCCGCACGGATATTCAGATATCGGATATCCGTATCTAATTTTCGGATACGGATCCGGATACGGTCTGATATATACGACCCGTTTGCACCCCTGTGGAAAATAGTGAGAGTCTTCATCCGGTTAAATTCGAACCGTCCGATTAAATATGTTTAATTAATAGTCATATTGAAAGAATTGGAGGTTCGGAGTGGATCGACACCATGTTTATGATTAAAATCATTGTCTAACGGATATTTAACTATTATAAAAAAATATTTATTTTAATGTAAACATAATTATTAATAATTGGTTAAAATTATAAACAAACATTTTTTTATTTAGATTGTTGATATTTATCATTACGCATTTTGACGTACTTTTTAGGAAAATTAGAGGTTGAACCTTCATTTTTGAGATAAAAAAATTGTATATCACTCAAGTCCTTTGTTAGATAAAGATGGAAAATAATCTCTATATCTTTAAATATATATAAGAAATTAAGAATGCTTCATTGAATTTCGAATTTGTAATATGTCACATGAAAGTAATTTTGTTTAACCACTAGACAACATGATGATTATAGCATCTTGATGTTATTACAATTATTTTGAATTTTTAGATTTAATCCTTCTAAATGTACACTTGATTATTCGATAATACATATAGGTTATTTTAAACTTTCACACTTAATATGTTAATCACTTTTAAAATACATGTTTAATTATTTCATCATACATATTTGATTATTATAATATATACATCCAATTAGTACACATTTTTAAATTTTAAAAAATAAATTAAACATAATTGGGAGAGATTGAAAACTTATAAGAAAGTGTATACTTTATATTATGAATAATGTGGAAACCATACCATGATATATTGATATCCCACCAAGTGTGAAAACCCCCGAAACAGTCCAGAAAAAGAAGGATTCATGAAAGAACATCCTCTGCATTATCGTACCGTTTAAGGTAATTTTTCTAGACCGTGCGACCAAATTTCGGGTCAATCCAGCCGTACACCTTATAACGTACAGAGCTCTTTAATATTAGGGAAAATTAGATCCATGCCACTCCAAAGTAGTGAATTTAGAAAAATGCCACTCCAAAATTTTTCTTTTGATAAATGCCACTCCAAATCATATATATTAAGAAATATGCCACAAATTACAAATTAATGTATAATTTTAATTCTACAATTTACAGTTACAGAAACTGACCAAAATACCCTTCCTCTTCAAAATTTCTCATTCTCTTCAAAAAGACAGTGCACTGCCAACAATCAACCAAAAAGGCTGGTACCAGTACGGTACCAGCACACAAAGGAAACAAGGCGCACGGCCAGAATAACAGCCGAGCAAAACCAAAAAGGAAAAAGGCAAGTGCCAGCATCAGTAAAATCGCAAAACAGGTCACACAGCCGGCACAATCAACACACAAAGCTGGTACCAACATTGGTACCAGTACAATCGGAACAGCCCCAAAATCAACCCGAACCAGCAAAGGAAGAAAAAGGCAAGCCAAAAAGGCTGGTACTGGTAACGGTACCAGTAAGGCAACAAAACCAACCCGCAAGCAACAACCCAAAGAAATCGCAAGAGGGGCAAACTAGGTGAGACGAAGAGAGGAGACGGGTGAGGGTGAAGAGACGAAGAGAGGAGACGAAGAGAGGAGAAGGGTTCTGAACGCAAGTACTGGGACTGAACGCGAGCCGCAAGGGACTGCACGCGGGTCGCAAGGTGTGGAACGCGGGCCGCAAGGTGTGGCTCGCCGGGTGAGGAGACGAAGAGAGGAGAAGGGTTGATAGCCTGGGGTGAGTAGACGAAGAGACGAAGTTGGATTCAGAAATAGTGCATTATCGGATCGGACCCATTAATCTGTGAGGGGCATTTTGGGGATATACGAAAATACATTTCAAAATACAACATATTCTATTCATTTTTTATTACAAATGTATAATAATTTGTTAATTGTGGCATTTTTCTTAATAATTATGATTTGGAGTGGCATTTAGCAAAACATAAATTTTGGAGTGGCATATTTCTAAATTTCAAATTTTGAGGTGGCATGGATCCAATTACCCCTTAATATTAATGTAGATTTAAATCAAACGGTCCAGATCTTAACTCAAAATTTGAATTCTTCGGTGAAACACGTGTTTCGTGACAAGCAGACATGGAACCAACCAAAGCTCAAGTGCTTGGGTAACCAAATCAGATGGTTGGCTGGGCACATATCATAAAACAACGGCCCAAAGCAGGTCAAAGGTAGAGGAAAGATCTTGCATTGTAGATATACCATACTCAAAGGAAGTGTCTACCGGTGCTATGCATAGCATAGAGACCTCCGTGCTACGGCTCAATTTTTGAGTTTTCAAAATTCTAACGATCGATCTGAACCATTCAACATGATCTTCATATGAGTATGTACTTGCAAACCAAATTTTACATTTTTTAGAATTTTTTTTACTATTTATTAAGCCACTTTGAAAAAACAGTAATTGTACACACCAGTAAAAATTGAGCCGTAGCACGGAGGGGCTCTATGTATATATATATATATATATATATATACATATATTATATATACATATATATATATATACTATATATATATATACATATATATATATATATACATATATATATATATACATATATATATATATATACATATATATATATACATATATATATATATACATATATATATATATATATATAGATGGGCTATTGTGCTTCGCGAAGTAAATGGGGGGTTTACTTCGGGCCATATTTTGCATTTTGAAAATCCAAACAACCGATCCGAACCGTTCAACATGTTCTAAATATTGAAATGTGCTTGGAAACTAAATTTTACATTTTTTGGAATTTTTTTACTATTTATTAAGCCACTTTGAAAATCGCTGATCTACTGTGAACAGTAAAAAACAGTAATATTTTTTGGACCACCGGATCAGCGATTATCAAAGTGGCTTAATAAATAGTAAAAAAATTCCAAAAAATGTAAAATTTAGTTTCCAAGCACATTTCAATATTTAGAACATGTTGAACGGTTCGGATCGGTTGTTTGGATTTTCAAAATGCAAAATATGGCCTGAAGTAAACCCCCCATTTACTTCGCGAAGCACAATAGCCCATCTCTCTCTCTCTCTCTATATATATATATAGAGATGGGCTATTGTGCTTTGCAAAGTAAAACCTCCTCTTTACTTCGGGCCATATTTTCAATTTTGAAAATCCAAACAACCGATCCGAACCGTTCAACATGTTCGAAATATTGAAATGTGCTTGCAGACTAAATTTTACATTTTTTTGGATTTTTTTTACTATTTATTAAGCCACTTTGAAAATCACTGATCAGGTAGTCCAGAAAAATTTACTGTTTTTTACTGTTCACAGTGAATCAGCGATTTTCAAAGTGGCTTAATAAATAGTAAAAAAAATCCAAAAAATGTAAAATTTAGTCTGCAAGCACATTTCAATATTTCGAACATGTTGAACGGTTCGGATCGGTTGTTTGGATTTTCAAAATTAAAAATATAGTCCGAAGTAAAGAGAGGGTTTTACTTTGCAAAGCACAATAGCCCATATCTCTCTCTCTCTCTATATATATATATAACCACAATTTCTGATGTCAAGAGAACCATTCATGAAAAGCTTTTTTTTCCTTTTTCTCTGCAAATACCCTCGTATTCTGAAGTAGAAAGAATATATATTCCATTTAACATTTAGATTCAGAAAAGATCAGATTACAGGATTCATCCCCGTTATATTTTTTTTATTACTACTTCACTGAATTTAACCTCTGTTTTTGTATAAAATTTTCAATATTTTAATGTACTTATATCTATCGTTGTCTTCTTTTTTAAATAAAAAGGCTTGAAAACCCGTTTCATTTAGAAACATAGAATCATTACATCTACATAGCAATCAGTACTAGCTCAGAAAGACAACTGAGCTACAAAATAAACCAAGTTCATACAGGTCTGCACTGAAACAAGTGCGACATCCAAAATATAAATCTCCACGCAGGGAGTAAGCTATATATTATATATCAGGAAGTTAATTTGTTATAATTTGTAATACAAAACGTCTGACCCCACATGCATTCTCTAGTCAGCATCAATGACCACCAGAGGAAACTCTTTGTATACATCAATGCAATCCATATCCTCAGGCATCCAATCTTGCACTTCTTCCTTCACCTTACCTGCTAAAGGTCCTGTCCAATAGGTAACAGTAGAATGTATAAGTAAAACCATATTCTATTGGATTTAGTTGTTGTAGTTGTAACAGAACTGATTAATTTCTCTGATTCCAAACACTCCAACACAGTGCACTCATCATGATTAGGAATGCTTAATTGTTGTGACACCTTTGGTAGTGAAAAAGCAAACTCTAAAAAATCCTGAATACTATCCTAATTTTTTAACACATCTTGACAGAAATTTAATCATTCAATAATTCACAGTTCAAGAAGGAGAATCACGTTCTTTGGTTAGAGGTAAATTGAGGCAGCAGGTCATAAAATAAAAACTAAAGGTCAATGTACACCAAGGATGTCAACTCCAATAAACACATCGATGTCAACTCCAATAAACACATCAGGTCAAAGGATGTCAAGGCACTATCTACCATTCTCAAGACAACAGATCGAAAAGGAAGTTCTATATATCAGTATAACAAATCAAGCTATGCCCTCTTTAGCATAACACTACAACAATGAATTTTGGCACACGAGACAAAATCAGCCAATGAGGCTTATCGGGTTGCGAACCCGTAAGAAGATAAGAAATGGAGATAAGAGAAATGCCACAAAACCACAAGTCTAAAGCCACAAAACCACAAGTCTCAATATATCGTGCCTCCTGCATAATTCGAGATAGAACCAAGAGGAATAGAGAGATCGCGAGCGTGAAGCATGACAGTGCGTAGGTCGTACAACACACAAAGAGGTAAGGACAGAGGGGACATGAGAGTCGGCAAAGTCGTCAAAGCGGACAGGGGAGTAAAGAAAACATAAAAGAAAATATGACAGCAGTCCATACAAAACTTGATCTCAGAATCCTTAATTAACTTTCCCTAAAATGTGTTGAATTATCCTCACAAAATTAACCCTATCCATAGATTGTATTTTACTGATAATAGCTAATATGTCGTCCCGAGGTTCGATTCCGATTGCGGGGCTCCTGCTTTTCTCAGCCATGGCCTAGTTTGATTGGTTACACTAAGTATTGTTGTATGAATACTGGAAAGGAGAAGGAATGTTCATTTTATTGAACCGGTGGCGGAATAACAGATGTGTGTTCTCTTCGTTCCCAGTGCAAATTTAATTTTCATGCGAGGCAGGAAATGGGAAATTAATTGGATAACGATTTCCCATGGGCAAAGTAAACAGTCGCAGTTTTCCATGTTCAAAACCTTAATATTCACTTGCTCTCTCTCCAGTCTATTCAACTTCTTGCATATCGGATCGGGCCATTCACGCTTAGACCTGAGCCGACTCTATATGGCGTGCACTAATTAATTAATTAATTAGAGAAAAGCACTAAACCAGTATAAGCGATGAACTAGCACTAGGCATATATCTGACAATACAGCAACATATTCAATCTAGTTTGAGCAGAAGTTTCACCTTGCATATAATTTTAAAAGCATCAATTAATTATAAATTAATGAAGTGATATTATGGAGATCCTTCAACAAAATATTTTAATTTGACGAATAAGTTTTTGAACTTTTAATTTATTATAACAATCATCCTCTTCACTCTCTCCAATTAACCATGTATAATGTATTCAGTGATAATTAACGTTCGCTCAACAGATTTTAATATAAAATGATTTATTATTCTCGAAAGTATAGTATAATATTTAAATATTTATGATTTATGACTTTTCAATTTGTAGAAATTAATACATCTTTCTTAAAAATGAAGGCTCTTGATTAAATATTTATAATGGAAGGTATGTTAGCTATTCCGAGTTTTCAGTTTTGATTTTTGTATGCTTTGTTTTTTTATAGGAAAGATATAGTTTCACAAATAATAAAACTTAGATTTTCGATCCGGTACAATCCAACATCTTTTAAATGCTATTCTTTTAATTTGAACAGACGTTTAGCTTGTGCCACTGCACTAAACCTCGATTCGATAATGAAACTTGATAAAACCATTTTATTTATATATAAAAAATAGCAAACATTATGTGAAATGACTAGAATATATTAATGAATAGTACTATTTTACAATTTTAAATATCACTTTTAAATTAATAAAATTGTTATTAAATTTCATTAAAATATTATTGTATTAATTTGAAAATAAAAAATATAAATTTATCAAGAATATTATAGTCATTTCATAACTAAACTAAGCATTCAATATAGTAAATTAACTGCCGGAAATATTATTATTATCACTGACTCGTTCTATTTTCTTTAATGCCACTTCCTGAATTTAACCTCTCTGTTTTGTTATAAATTTTTTCAATATATTAATATATTTTTATAGTAGTCTTCTCGCCTTCTAAATTAACGCAAAGAGAAAAAAATATTTAGATTCTAAATGCAAAGGACATGATAAGCAAACTAAACTATCACTCACAATATTTACTCCATAGAACTATAAATTAATTAAGAAGCAAGGACATGATAAGCAAATATCAAGCAAATAAAATAGCTTACTAGCTAATGTTCATGACTCCAGGTGCTATACTGACTCCAAAATATTACAACCACATGCATTAATCCTTTTCTAACCCAACCAAAAGAAAAAGACGAAAGAAAAAAGAAATCACACAGATGCTAGTTTTCCCACTAATTAATATCACTTATGACAAATCCTAGTAATCAGAATCATAGTTCTCGTAATCACCACAATGATAGTCCTCTTCTTCAGTCTCAGAATGGTCATCATGAAAATTTGAAAATTTACCTCCAAAAAAGGAATCATATTTGCTCATTTTGGAGAGGGTGGAGCTCATCTCTTGAAGCTCTTTCTTCTTGGCGTTATACACATTTGCATAATTGCATCTTTCGGCACACCGTGCTTGAGCCATTTTATCATCTTGTTGACAGCTTCAGCAACGTACTTAACATATCCACCTTGTACCTTTGAAACGACCTGATCATCCTTCACCAACTTCCTCAAGCGGTATGTATAATCTTCCAGCGAATTCTTGGCTAAAACCTTCTTTTTAAATTGTTCATCCTCCATTCTATACCTTTCTGCTTCGCGCACCATTCTGTCTATCTCCTGCTTGCTCAGCCTGCCCTCTCTGTTGATCAAGGTGATTTTTTTTTTTTTACCGCTGACTGGCTCCTCAGCTGATACATGCAATATGCCGTCATTGTCAATTTTAAAAGATACATCAATCTTGGTTTCACCTCTTGGCGCAGGATGGATCCCAGATAGTTCAAACTGGCCAAGTAAATTGTTATCTTCACACCGCACACGCTCTCCCTCGTAGACTTGGATGTCTACACTAGATTGAAAATCAGAGCACGTGTAGTATGTTTTCGACTTCAGTGTTGGAATCGGTGTGTTCCTTGGAATGATGACATCTGTGATATCACGTGATACATCAGTGCCAAGGGAAAGTGGGGTAACATCAATAAGCACCAAATTTCTGATCTCCTCAGTACCCTGCCCGCTTAAATGTGCAGCATGTACAGCAGCACCATATGCGACGGCTTCATCTGGGTGGATGCTTTTACATAGCTCCTTACCACTAAAATAATTCTTCAAGAGTTGTTGGACTCTCGGAATACGAGTAGAACCCCCTACGAGAACCACCACATCAATATTGTCCTTCACTATGCCTGCATCCTTATGACACCTTGCCACAGTCTCAATACATTTCTTGAAAAGGTCCGCGTTGAGTTCTTCAAACCGTGCACGAGTTATTGTGGAATAGAAATCAATCCCCTCATAGAGACAGTCGATGTTGACAGCTGTTTGAGCTGTAGTGGAGAGGATTCTTTTCGCCTGTTCACATGCGGTCTTGAGGCGCCTCAAAGCCCTCGGATTGTTGCTGATGTCCTTCCTCTGCTTCCTTCTGAACTCTTCAACCAAATGATTTACCATACGGTTGTCAAAATCCTCCCCTCCGAGGTGGGTGTCACCAGCAGTGGCCTTCACCTCAATTACACCTTTGCTAATGCTAAGCAACGAGACATCAAAAGTGCCACCACCGAGATCAAATATAAGCACATTCTTCTTCACACTAGATTTAACATCATTTGTGTCAAAGCCGTAAGCCACAGCAGCTACAGTAGGTTCATCCATTATACGCATAACATTTAGGCCAGCAATAACACCAGCATCTTTGGTCGCCTGACGCTGAGCATCATTGAAGTATGCAGGGACAGTGACTACAGCATCTTTTACGGTGCAACCGAGGAATGCCTCCGCCACTTCTTTCATCTTCGTAAGAATCATTGCAGATATCTCCTCAGCAGCAAATTGCATCTCCTTACCTTGATAATCGACAATGATGCTGGGTCGATCATCATTTCCCTTGATTACCTTGAAAGGCCAGAGCATCTTGTCAGTTTGGATGCATTCGTCTGAGTAGCGTCTGCCAATCAACCGTTTGGCAGCTAAAAGAAAATGTAAACAAGTAAATCAATATGCTATTTCTATGCCTCAAATAAAAGACTATTTTTTCTAATATGTCAGATTGTCAGCTCTACTATAAATAATTGTGCAATATTATCCTAGAAAATGCTCAGGTAAAAAAAATATGTCCAGTCCAAAAAAAAAATTCACAAAACAATGTCCACTTTAATTTTCTATTAGCAGCAACCAGATTGGCCACTTCCAGTCACTCATTTTTACAACAAATGGAATATCATATTCTACTTGTATATGTAATATTTTTGTTATAATAGTCTTGATTTTCTGTCAACTGTGATGCATCGATTAATGTTACAAAAGCATATAAGTTCTAGACACTTTACAGTTCAGTAGAGTAATCAAGTAGTTAAGGCCACAGTGTTTTAAACATGAGAACATAATAAAGAGTTAGTTACATGATAAACTTCAATGAACTAATACTTTGTTAAGTCAAAATATGAACTTTGATTTCATCCAAAGAAGCATCAAGCAGGAGCACCAAATGAAACAAATAAAATGAAAATGAGCAAATTGATAAAGTACTGAGAGATGACTCCAAATATGCAACATTCTAGTGAGAAATTAAAGAATATGGCAATTCAAGCGATAAATTAATTAATACGAAAGCTCTGTGCTTGATCACAAATAAAGAAACAACTGGGACACTGGAATATTAACAAGTAATAATAAAAAAGTATTAGAAGAGCGAGACGCACCAAAGACAGTATTAGTAGGGTTTCTAGTGGCCTCATTCTTAGCCGCATCACCAACGAGTCTCTCGGTTTCTTTGAAGGCCACGTAAGAAGGTGTCGTACGGTTTCCCTGGTCATTGGCAATGATCTCCACTCTGTTATTCCGCCAGACCCCAACGCATGAGTATGTCGTGCCGAGGTCGATTCCGATTGCGGGGCTTGTGCTTTTCTCAGCCATGGCCTAATTTGATTGGTTACTCTAAGTAAAAGTATTGTTGTATGAATACTGGAAAGGAGAAGGAATGTTCATTTTATTGAACCGGTGGCGGGATAACAGATGTGTGTTGTCTCTTCGTTCCCAGTGCAAATTTAATTTTCATGCGAGGCAGGAAATGGGAAATTAATTGGATATCGATATCCCATGGGCAAAGTAAACAGTCGTAGTTTTCCATGTTCAAAACCTTAATATTCACTTGCTCTCTCTCCAGTCGATTCCACTTCTTGCATATCGGATCGGGCCATTTACTCTTGGACCCGACCTGACTCTACGGCGTTGTACACCAATTAATTAATTAATTAGAGAAAAACACTAAACAAGTACAAATGATGAACTAGCATTAGGCATCTGACAATACATATAACAGGAACATATTCAATCAAGTTTGAGCAGAAGTTTCACCTTCCATATTTAAAAATCATCAATTAATAAATGAAGTGATATTATGGAGATCCTTCAACAAAATATTTTAAATATTTGAGAATATAACACAACATTTGAACTGACTTGATCACGATATGACATAGCACAAAATACAATCTACATGACATGTGACCAAAACAACACAGTGTGTACATCATAAATATTTATTCCAAACAACAATTCAAATTAGACAATAAATTTAATTTTGTACACAAATATTTATTTTTTTAGAACATTTTTCTATAATTGTTACGATTTCACATTTTCAATATTTTTCCTTAAACAAACCTAAAATTTGAAAAAAAAAATTTATAATTAAATGTGACAAAATATGACCAATTACATCATATTTAATTACAACATGACTAATGTACCATGATCATTCGCATGTAGTGATTATTTCTTAATTCTCACGATTTTGATTACGACATGATATGTTAAAAACTTGACTTAATTACTATACGAAAGAGCAAAAATTTACTTCCTAAATTTAATTGAAAAACCAGCAAAAGCACCGATTTTTTTATTAATAGAAAATAAATAAATAAAATATCAAAATAGAGGTATGATTTGGTGAAATTTCGATATATTGGAAGAATGGGATGGTTTATCCCATCCAGCGGACGGGATAAACCATCAAGTCCAGCTCATATCGTCCCTAATCATACAAACTCACTAATTAAAAAAGAAAGTTCCTGGACGGGATAGTCCATCCCGTCCAGTACTGTCCATTGTTTTTTTTTTTGGGTTAGAAGAATAACATAAGAAGAAGAAAAAAAAAAAATTATGAACAGTACTAGACGGGGTCGTCTAGAATTTTTTTTTGTAATTAGCGAGTTTGTGTGGTTAAAGGCGGGATTAGCTGGACGTGATGGTTTATCCTGTCCAGCAGACGGGATAAACCATCCCGTCCTTCCTATATTTCAAAATTTCACCAAATTCTACCTCCATTTCTATATTTTATTTATTTATTTTCTATTAATAAAAAAATTGGGCAAAAGCAAGCTGAATATGTTTTGTGTGAGGGTTCGATTCGTCTACAATATGTTTTCTACAAATCTCTAGACATAAATTTGTAACATCTCATGTTCACTCATTACCTTCAGCTTTGAACAGAGTGAGAGTCTTCATCCGGTTTGATTTGAACCGTCCGATTAAATATGTAGGATAATGGTTATATTGAAAGAATCGAAACTGAGCGGATCGAAACCATGTTATTAAAGAATTCAGATCCAGTTAGGTATCTAGAATTTCTAAATTGAGACCGTTCTTTGTTAGGCATCTTGTACCAGCAATTATCTTCTCTTAGACAATATCACAAACAGTTGTTGTGCAGAAACAAAACAGTCCTGTACCAGTACTGGTACATGCAGAAATCAGCACCAGTTTTTCAGCAAGAAAATTGATTGAAAACAACCATAAGCAAACACATAAATTCTGAAACAGAAATACTTTTAATTGATGACTATCAAGGTCTTTACAATTACAAACTATACACACATCTTTATCTTGTACATATTGCAATTTGCAAGAGGGCATTAAACCAAATAAGCTAAACATAGAGAGGTCAATAGAAGCTTGTACCAGCCTTCAATACCAACCCATGTACTCTCTCTCTTTTCTTTCACTCTCTACTCTCTTTTACTAAGATGGACACACAACTAAGAGGAATGAGCTGAACTGTAGGAAATATCAAAGCAGCTCAAATAATTCCTCTTTTACAAAATAGACCTTAGACTTAACAAAAATATTAATACTGTAACCCAAAATTAGCCCAAATTAATTGGGCTGAAATGAGGAGGGACCTAACATTCTTTGACCTATACGAATATCAAAACGGACCCCGGCCCGTATAACTAAAATAACAAATTCTAGTTGCTCGCCTGAGATCGTGTCACGTTTATTTGTAATTTGGTGCGGTACCAGAGAGGATACAGATTGAAGGCGGCTGGCAAGAAAAGAGGAAAGGCAACAACGAGGCTTTCTCGCTTCTTTGGGAATGTAAAGAGGAGTATGTATTCTCGATCGCCATGTAAGTCAGAAAAATGAAAATAATGCATGAAGACAGAAAATCGGCAATGCTTGTTTTGTCGGAGATTTATTTCTACGCAGAACGTGCACCCGAGATGAGTCCGTATTTTCCAATTATCCAGTACGTCACGGTTTATAACGTTTTGACTAAAATCATTTGTCTAACAGATATTTAATTATTATAAAAGAAATATTTTTATTTAAATTTAGACATAATTATTAATAATAGTTTGTGATAGGGCCATGTACCAAGAGCCTTCACGGATCGCTCATGGTCCTGGATCAAGAATAGACCGGGATTCGGACCCCCTAAGAGGCCAACCCGAGATCAAATACGAAAAGCCCGAGATTCGTTAGTAACTAGGACCAATAAAGTCCAACGCCGCCTCGTCCAACACGAGTCCAGCCCGAACTCGAGTTATAGTTACCGCCTTGGCGTCCGTATGAGACGGGTGCGATTTAGTGACCGCCAAGTTATGCCAGTGTCACCGCTCCTATGCGAGAATAACCGTTTCTATACGAACTCCTCTAACTGCTCTGATAACGCGGAGTGACGATTAGGGGAGGAGCTATTTAAGGCAAGACACCTCATGAAACAGAGAAAAGACTTTTCACCATACAAGCGAGATATCATAAAAGATAGAGTCTGAATGCCTCCTAACCTCTCCACTCCGGAAAACGATATCTTTTCACTTCATCTCGGCCTGTCTTCCAGAGACAAGACGAACCCAACATAGTGACTTTCACATACGGCCTACTCTTTTCGAGATAGAACATATCAATTTGAAATTATAAACAAACTTTATTTTGTTTAGGTTGTTGATATTTATCATTACGCATTTTGACATTCTTTTTAAGAAAAATTAGCGGTTGAACATCTATTTTTGAGATAAGAACTTGTACCATAACTCAAATTCTTTGTTAGATAAAGAAGGAGAATAACCTCCTTATCTTTAAATATATATAAGAATGCTTCATTCGAATTTGTAATCTTCCACATGTAATCTTTAACCACTAGACCACATGATTCTCACATTTTGATGTTATTATAATTATTATGAATTTTATATTTAATCTTTCCAAATGTATATATTATAATAATCAAATATATATGTATGATGTAATAGTTAAACATGTATTTTAGAAGTGATGATATCGCAACGCTTACCTGATGGATTTTGTATTTAACTTTCCTATCAATGGAATGGGCTTTGCCTCTTTTAAAAATAAAAAATAAAAAAATAATATATACATCCAATTAGTACACATTTAATTTTAAATTATCAATTAAAAAATAATTGGAAGATATTGAGAACTTAAAAATGTACTTATGTAAGCCGTGTTTGAGGCATCTGGGTGAAGATTCGAGCAGAATAAGACACGACAAGGAGCGAAAGCATTGAAGACAATCGCGAACAGAGCACGTCTTCTTGGAGGAGTGCCAGCAATCATCTTGCATTGTAGATATACAATACTCAAATATTATCTAATCCAATTATTCCAATATAACACAACATTTTCTGATGTCAAAAGAACCATTCGTCAAAAGTTCTTTTTTTTTTTTCTTTCTTTTTCACTGCCAATTAATACCCTCGTCAAATTTTTGAAGTAGCTAGAAGTAATATATTAACCACTTGTTTTACTTTACCTGGTTCATCCCCGTTCTATTTTCTTTATTGCCACTTCCTGAATTTAACCTCTCTGTTTTGTAATTAAATTTTCATTATTTTTTAATATATTTATATTTATAGTAGTATTCTCTCCTTCTAAATTAACAAAAATAAAAAAATATTTTGATTCTAAATGCAAAGTACATGATAAGCAAACTAAACTATCACTCACGAGATTTACTCCAAAGTCTTATAAAGAAGCAAGGACATGATAAGCAAATATCATGCAAAGCAAATAGCTTACTAGCTAATGTCCAGGACTCCAGGCCCTATACTGACTCCAAAAGATTAGAACCACAATCCTTACTCTAACCCAAACAGAAGTAAAAGACAAAGAAAAAGAAATAACACAGATGATAGTTTTCCCACTAATTGATACCACATATGATATATCCTAGTAATCATCAGAATCATAGTCCTCATCACCACCACAAGAATAGTCCTCTTCTTCAGTCTCAGAATGATCATCACGAAAATTTGAAAATTTACCTCCAGAAAAGGGATCATATTGGCTCATTTTGGAGAGGGTGGAGCTCATCTCTTGAAGCTCTTTCTTCTTGGTGTTATACACATTCGCATCTTTCGGCACATCGTGCTTGAGCCATTTCATCATCTCGTTGACAGCTTCAGCAATGTACTTAACATATCCACCTGGTACCTTTGAAACGACCTGATCATCCTTCACCAACTTCCTCAAGCGGTATGTATAATCTTCCAGCGAATTCTTGGCTAAAACCTTCTTTTTAAATTGTTCATCCTCGATTCTATACATTTCTGCTTCACGCACCATCCTGTCTATCTCTCCCTTGCTGAGCCTGCCCTCCCTGTTGATCAAGGTGATTTCATTCTTTCTACCACTGATTCGCTCTTCAGCCGATACATGCAATATGCCGTCACTGTCAATTTTAAAAGATACATCAATCTTGGTTTCACCTCTTGGTGCAGAATGGATCCCAGATAGTAAAAATTGTCCAAGTAAATTATTATCTTCACTTCGTGCACGCTCTCCCTCATAAACTTTGATGCTGATTTCTGATTGGAAATCTGCACTTGTGTAGTACCTGTTTGACCTATTTGTTGGTACTGGGGTGTTTTGGGAATGATAACAGATGTGATACCGCCTAACATATTAATGCCAAGCGAAAGTGGGGTAACATCAATGAGCACCAAATTTCTGATCTCCTCAGTCCCCTGCCCGCTTAATTTTGTAGCATGTATGGTAGCACCATATGCAACAGCTTCATCTGGGTGGATTCTTTTACATAGTTCCTTCCCACTAAAATAATTCTTTAAGAGTTGTTGGACTTTCGGAATCCGGGTAGAACCACCAACGAGAACCACCACATCAATATTGTCCTTGTCTATGCCAGCATCCTCATGGCACCTTGCCACAGTCTGAATACATTGCTTGAAAAGGTCCGCGTTGAGTTCTTCAAACCGTGCACGAGTTATTGTAGAATATAAATCAGTCCCCTCATAGAGACAGTCGATGTTGACAGCAGTTTGAGCGGTAGTCGAAAGGATTCTCTTCGCCTGTTCGCATGCGGTCTTGAGGCGTCTCAAAGCCCTCGGATTGCTGCTGATGTCCTTCCTCTGCTTCCTTCTGAACTCTTCAACCAAATGATTCACCATACGGTTGTCAAAATCTTCCCCGCCGAGGTGGGTGTCACCAGCAGTTGCCTTCACCTCAATTACACCTTTGCTAATGCTAAGCAATGAGACATCACAAGTGCCACCACCGAGGTCAAATATAAGAACACTCTTCTTCACACTAGAGTTAACATCATTTGTGTCAAAGCCGTAAGCCACAGCAGCTACAGTAGGTTCATCCATTATACGCATAACATTTAGGCCAGCAATAACACCAGCATCTTTGGTCGCCTGACGCTGAGCATCATTGAAGTATGCAGGGACAGTGACTACAGCATCTTTTACGGTGCAACCGAGGAATGCCTCCGCCACTTCTTTCATCTTCGTAAGAATCATTGCAGATATCTCCTCAGCAGCAAATTGCATCTCCTTACCTTGATAATCGACAATGATGCTGGGTCGATCATCATTTCCCTTGATTACCTTGAAAGGCCAGAGCTTCTTGTCAGTTTGGACACATTCGTCTGAGTAGCGTCTGCCAATCAACCGTTTGGCAGCTAAAAGAAAATGTAAACAAGCAAATCAATTATTTTTATGCCTCAAATAAAAGACTATTTTTCTAATATGTCAGATTGTCAGTTCTGCTATAAATAATTGTGCAATATTATCCTAGAAAATGCTCAGGTAAAAAAAAATGTCCAGTCCAAAAAAAAAATTCACAAAACAATGTCCACTTTAGATTTCTATTAGCAGCAACCAGATTGGCCACTTCCAGTCACTCATTTTTACAACAAATGGAATATCTTATTCTACTTGCATATGTATATATTTATGTTATAATAGTCTTGATTCTGTCAACTGTGATGCATCGATTAATGTTACAAAAGCATACAAGTTCTAGACACTTTACAGTTCAGTAGAGTAATCAAGTAGTTAAGGCCACAGTGTTTTGAACATGAAAACATAGCAAAGAGTTAGTTACAGGGTAAACTTCAATGAACTAATACTCTGTTAAGTCAAAATATGAACTTTGATTTCATCTAAAGAAGCATCAAGCAGGAGCACCAAATGAAACAAATAAAATGAAAAATGAGCAAATTGATAAAGTACTGAGAGATGACTCCAAATATGCAACATTCTAGTGAGAAATTACAGAATATGGCAATTCAAGCGATAAATTAATTAATACGAAAGCTCTGTGCTTGATCACAAAGAAGAAAAGCAGTACTACACAAATAAAGAAACAACTGAGCGAGACGCACCAAAGACAGTATTAGTAGGGTTTCTAGTGGCCTCATTCTTAGCCGCATCACCGACGAGTCTCTCGGTTTCTTTGAAGGCCACGTAAGAAGGTGTCGTACGGTTTCCCTGGTCATTGGCAATGATCTCCACTCTGTTATTCCGCCAGACCCCAACGCATGAGTATGTTGTGCCGAGGTCAATTCCGATTGCTGGGCTTGTGATTTTCTTAGCCATGGCCTAATTTGATTGCTTACTCTAAGTAAAAGTATTGTTGTATGGATACTGGAAAGGAGAAGGAATGTTCATTTTTATTGAACGGTGGCGGGATAACAGGTGCTTTGTCTCTTCGTTCCCAGTGCAAATTTAATTTCATGCGAGGGAGGAAATGGGAAACTAATTGGATATCGATTTCCCATGGGCAAAGTTATCGGAAATAAATCTGCTGTGATTCTAAAGAATCACAAGGATTCTGCAATTCCAAATCCACCCATTCACTGTTTTGAGATTCGTGCATAAAAACTACCTATTTTTGAGATTCCTGCATGAAGAGAAATGAATAGATAGAATTGGAATTGCAGGCCGGGTCATGTGATTCTTTGTTATCACAGCAGAGTTATTTCCAAAGTTGACGGTCGCAGTTTTCCATGCTCAAAACCTTAATATTCACTCGCTCTCTCTCCTGTCGATTCCACTCCATGCATGAATGAATGAATTAATTAGAGAAAAACGCTAAACCAGTATAAATGATGAACTAGCATTAGGCATCTGACAATATAACAGGAACATATTCAATCAAGTTTGAGCAGAAGTTTCACCTGTTGCATATTTCAAAAGCATCAATTAATTAATATATGGAGTAATATTATGGAGATCCTTCAACAAATTATTTTAATTTGACAAATAAATTTTTTAAGTTTTTATTATAACAATCATCCTCTTCCCTCCCGAAATTTTTATTCATAACAAATAAAAAAAATATATATTAAAAATAAGAAAGGTCACTATGGAATTCTAAAAATAAGAAGACAACCTCATGATTTGGAGTCCCTGCGGGACGTCAAATAATCACGCAGGTCACGCCAAATATAAACAAAAAAAGAAAAAAAAATATAAGTGGGACTCCAAATGAGAACAAAATCCGGAAAAAAAATTTCTAAAATATTATAAAAGTGGGACTCTAAATTAGATAAAAATGTGGAAAAAAAAAATAAAGTGGAACTCCAAAATAACATAACAAAAAAAACACAATTATTATTCACATCCATAATTAAATTTACATTACTTCAATTCATATACAAATAAAAATGTAACCTTAATCCTAACTCTAACCCTAACCCTAAATCAAAATAATCACAATTATAATTAATCAAATAATTACAATAAACTACCTACATTAATAATTATAACTCAACAATAACAATACCAAAAACAGACCTCTGCCAGATATTAACTAAAATCTTAATTCAATAAAAAATTATTTCACATAATCTAATCAAATTAAAATAAATTAACCTAATTCTTAATCCAATAAATTAAAACCTATTTCACTTCTATAAATAAAACTAACTAATTAAATAACCTACTCTAACTTTTAATTTAGAAAATTAATTAAAAAGAACGTACTTAGAGAGGAAACACAATAGCGTTGTTTTGGATTTGGAGTCCCACTTTAGAATTTTTTTTTTATCTTTTCCGATTGCTTGTCTTATTTGGAGTCTCATATTTAGAAATTTTATTTTCCGAATTTTGTTCTCATTTGGAGTCCCACTTATATTTTTTTTCTTTTTTTTTGGCGTGAGCTGCGTGATCATTTGGCGTCCCGCAGGAACTCCAAATCATGAGGTTGCCTTCTTATTTTTAAAATTTCACAGTGACCTTTCTTATTTTTAATATTTCTTATTTTTTATTTCTTATGAATAAAAATTTCGGTCTTCCCTCTCTCCAACCATGTATAATGTATTCGGTGATAACCATACCTCAACAAATAATTTACTATTTGATACTCAAATTTAAATATAATGTGAGTTATTATTCTCGAACAAGTATATTTAAATTATTTATGATTTATGACTTTTCAATTTGTAGAAATTAATACATCTTCCCTAAAACTGAAGGCTCTTGATTAAATATTTATAATAAAGATATGTTAGGTGTTAGCTATTTCAGTTTTTAGTTTCGATTTTTGTATGCTTTGTTTTATTTTTATAGGGAAGATATAGTTTCACAAATAATGAAACTTGATTTTCTTTTTTTACTAAAGATCCCATTACATTTTAGCATCTTTTAAATACTATTTTCTATAATTGAACATTCATCTTTTAAATATTATTCTTTAAAATTGAACATTCTTTTGACTCGTGCTACTGCACTAAGTCCGCGATTCAATAATGAAACTTATAAAAACCATTTTATTTATATAAAAAATAGCGAACATTAATTACGTGAAATGACTAGAATATTCTTGTTCATATCAGTGAATATTACTACTTTACAATTTTCAATATCTACTTTAAATTAATAAAATTATTATTAAAATTTCATTAAAATATTATTGTATTAATTTTAAAATAAAAACATATAAATTTATCAAGAATATTATAGTCATTTCATAACTAAACAAGCATTCAATATAGTAAATTAACTGCCGGAAATATTATTATTATTATTATTATCACTGATTACATTATTGTAAGAGTGTTTGACCAAAATTTGAAAGACCAATTTATCATAAATACCAAATTTTGGGAGCCATAACATTTACCTTTAATTTATTAACAGAGATTCCCAATCTACTACCGAGCAACGTCACCCATCCGTGCCGAATTCCGATCCCCTAAAGTAACCGAAATTTTGGATTTAGACCGGACCGTCCGATCTGTTTCACACGAATATTAAAGTGTCCCCATGCATTCCATCCCGAACCGGATTGGCCTTAATTCTGATGGACGGTGCGTATTTAAATTTTTTTTTGAGGTACTTTAGTGATCTCCTGCGTTTCCCAGTTCCGCGAAAAAATAAAAAATAAATAAATAAAAGAAAAGATTAGAGCGCGAGTGGTGGAAAGGTCTATCTGGCCATGGCGACTTCTACCCTCTTCAACGCAACCTCTCATCCTCTTTCCCCACCCGTCGGACCCCTTTCCTCTTTCCTTCGCCTCCAGTTTGCGCTCTCATCCCCACCTTCTCAAGTAAAGCTAGCACGCTGCAGAGTGGGACCCATCGGTCAGTGGCGCTTGACCGGAAGGGCAAGGCTGCCTTTGAGTTGCCGCGCGGTCAAGACCATCGGGCAGAGCGAATTTGGTGCAGAGGTGTTGCAGTCGGAGCTGCCAGTTCTCGTCGATTTTGTGGCTGATTGGTGTGGGCCCTGCCGCTTGATTGCTCCTGCTGTGGATTGGGCTTCTCAGGTCCGGTTCCTTTCATTTCCTTATTTTTTTCTTATCCAATGCCTGTTTGATTGATAATTTGGGTGAAGATTTTAACAGAGCAGTTTTGACTTCATGCAGCGCATGAACCTTTTAAAGTGCTGTTTTGATTCTATAGTTTGTGCGCTGCTTGAAGTCAAAATTACTCTGTTAAAATTATTACCCGATAATTTCTTGTTTGATATGGAATTCTCTTCAATGCTAAATTTTGCCAATGGAATTCTTGCATTGTTTTTGAAGAATTATGATATGGGTAGTGGATTTTTTAATAGAATAGTATCAATTTCCCATCTTGGCAATAGTTTCCTACCAAGTCAAATAAAAAATGTCAAAATTGCAAAATAAGTTTGTAGACCTGCCCTGTGAATCTGCGATATAGAAATACCTTGGCTTTAAATTATATGCAATTTCATTATATCATTTTAAAAATGCACTGGAAGTCCCCAATTAGAGTTTTAAATCACGTAATGACAGGAAAATTTGTACCACATTTGATTCTACAAGAGTCAAACTTCCTTTCGTGCATATTTCGAGAAAGATTATTTCCTCATTTTGTTGTTTTGAATATGCATTTACTGTACAAGTTATCCTATTACTTACTGCTTGGTAGTTGGTACATTAACAATGGTAAAACAAATGTTACCTTGGTAATTAGAGCAAGCCCTGTATTCTCGAAAACTTTTACTAGAAACAGGAGATATATACTCAGGGACAGAGCCCGACTTTCAAGCTATGGAAACACACATTGGGGATCAATCATATAAAATTTTTATGTTGAGTATGGGGGTCAATTTTGCAGTAACCATGCATTTTGCTCT
Organism: Carex parvula; assembly: GCA_025461045.1. Lineage (NCBI taxonomy): Eukaryota > Viridiplantae > Streptophyta > Magnoliopsida > Poales > Cyperaceae > Carex > Carex parvula. The sequence continues at coordinate 165,899 of JAJGRW010001243.1, read as the reverse complement.
AAACTATATAGAAAATCACATATTGTGCATTTTATTAGCAACAAGTTGAATCCAATTTCTTTGTAACAATACCTATTAAGAGTTTGTATTATGCATTTAATTCATTTTGCAGCTAAACAATGCATATTGTTGCTCATGTATGTTGATTTTATCTGGTATTAGTTAAGAACCGATGTTTTTGTTCAATATAGTACACCTGACTGAAAGCACTGGTTTTATGTGAAACTGTTGAAATTACCACTAACAGAGAGAACAAAAAATTGTTTCATTACCAGGAATTCGAGGGAAGAATAAAGGTAGTAAAAATAGACCATGATGCAAATCCGCAATTGATCGAAGAATACAAGGTTTATGGTCTGCCGACTCTGATACTGTTCAAAAATGGAGAGGAAGTACCAGATAGCAGGAGAGAAGGAGCCATTACTAAAGCAAAGTTGAAGGAATACTTGGAATCTTTGTTAGAGTCTCCAAGTGTAGCCTAATCAGTATGAACACTCACGTGCAATTCAATATTCATTCGGTTAGAATTGTTAAATTTTTGTTTATTATAACCATTTGGTGTTTTGGCTTCTTACTTCAATGTGTATTGATAGAAATACGCGGCGCTACTGTATAAACAGTATTTCAGAGATGTGCTTCAAAATATTATTAACTATGTCCACGGAATCTCAGTCATATAAATTTTTTGTAAAAAAAATACTGTTGTCTGTTGAGAAATACTGACAAAAGTTTTGAAATTTAAATAAATTCTTAGGGCAATACATGTCTATACTGACAAAAGATTTTTCACCTTTCTTTCTTTCTCTCTTTTTTCTTTCTTCCTTCTTCCTTTCTAACTTAGAAAGAACATGAGTTGTATATAACTAGCTGTAACTAAACTCTTACCTTTTTTCTTAATACAAATTGTTAGTTGTATTTTTACTTTAACAGATAAAATGTTCAAATTTGTTTTAATGTTTCTGGTAGTAGGATTTGAAGTAGACGCATACATATCTACTATTTTTTTTAGCAAGAGATGATAAACTATAAATTAATACATCGTTAAAATTATTGGATAGTTGTATCCATCTTTAAAATTGGAGCTTCAAAAGATGTAAATATTAAAAAAAAACTTAATTCAAAACCAACTTGTTTATTTTTGGTAATGACTCGATCAGAAATACAAAATAAATGCGTATTATGTCTATATTGTAAAATGGGCGTCAATAAAAAAACCTTCTTATAATACTTTATTACCATAAATCAATGGTATTTTTTTATGTCAGAAAAAATACCATATATTTTAATTGTCCATATGTTTTACAGTTTGGTAAGCTTAACTTTGAAACCTATCAGAATCAGAATGACTTCAAATGACATGTGGCTCAATTACATGTTAAATTTATAAATTTATAAATTAATTTAGTATGAATTCAAGTGGTAAAAAAAAAGATTTATAAGTTAATTTTAATACATTCATTTTTCATTTTGTTTTTGACAACTTGGACTTTATACTAAATTAATTTGAAAATTTATAAGTTGGACATGTAACGCATCACTTGTGAAGTAGATCAATTTCAACGGTTTGAATTCATCATTTGAAATTAATCCGATATGTTTAAGAGTTAAGATCACCAAAGAGCTTGGTGAGCTTAAGAACCCCCTAGTTTTACAAAAAAAAAAAAAAAAATCTATCCCAACATCAGAGAATTTATAATTAGTCAAGTGCAGAATATTTTTTTTTTACAAATATAGGAATAGTATTTACATAAAACATGATTTAATAAGTTAAAAGCAAATGTTATTAAAAACTAAAAGACGAGAGTACCTTTTGTTTTGGTAAACGTATCAATAAAATTAGCATTTATTCTGTATCTGTATATCTTAGAAAGAAACTACAGCAAGTATTTATGATTGTCATGAAATCTAATTGACCAAAACAACAGTACCTACCATTAGCAACAGAAGAAGAAAAATCATCTTTTGCAAAAATATAATTCTTTCCAAAATTACATTAGTTCAATAAGGGAAGAGTGGGACACATTAGAAAAGAAAAATATTCCAGAAGAATATCAAGATCAAATTTTATAAATTTGAATCTCCATTTTTTTTCTCTAAAAAATGAGATTTTAATATATTTATTATGGACTTGTTTTACTCTAAAAGTTTGGACGAGTATTCTGAAAAAAAATATCACAATCCATATTCCTAAAAAGAAAATTATGAAAAATATGGAAATTAAAATAATATTTTACAAAAAAATTATGCGTAATTGACAAATTTTGTAGCATTTTCAATGCAAATAGTACATGTGGATGAGCTTTTATCCTTGTAGCCTTGTATGTGGCGGATAAATGGTATTTATATGTGGATGATTATAATTCAACTAATGAAATTTTTAAATGCATGCAAGTATAATTCAATTCCCAAACTTGATTGAATATGCTCTTGTTGTTACATTGCAGATGCCTACTGTTAGTGTTCATGGTTTATGTTAGTTTCGTGCATTTCTCAAATTAATTAGTGCAGAGTGATTGAATATTAACTTATTAAGGTTTGAATTTGAAAAAAAGATTGTTTTCTTTTTTCCATGTGATATTGATATCCAACTATTTCCCATTTTTCTCTCACGCATATGGAAACTAAATTCGCACTGGGAACGAAAAGGGTAAATATTTTAACAGAGTAGTTTTGGCTTCATGCAGCACACGAACCATATGTAGTGTTGCTTTGATTCTATAGTCTGTGCGCTGCATGAAGCGAAAACTACTCTGTTAAACGAAGATGCATATATGGAAATTTTCAGATTACGCCCAATAATATGCTCTCTGGCACTATTTACTCTCTCTGGAGATTCTTGCTGATTAAAGAAGATGCCAAGCTTCTTTATAATCTTGCTCCATAATCTTTCCGGAAATTAATTCCAATTCTTTCTTAAATTACCTAGTCCAAAGGTTATATTGCCTAAATGTGTATAAAGGCGTAGCTTTGTACATTGCAATTGATGAACTAGTGATCAATAAAACACATAAATTATTTTGCTTAGTGTGACCAATCAAATTAGGCCATGGCTAAGAAAAGCTCTAGCATTGCAATCGGAATCGACCTTGGCACGACATACTCCTGCGTTGGGGTCTGGCGGAATAACAGAGTAGAGATCATTGCCAATGATCAGGGAAACCGTACGACGCCTTCTTACGTGGCCTTCAAAGAAACCCAGAGACTCGTCGGGGATGCAGCTAAGATTGAGGCCACTAGGAACCCTACAAATACCGTCTTTGGTGCGTCTTGTTCTTCTAGTACTTTTTTTCTTGTTTGTTAATAACCCAGTGTGCCAGTTGGTTTTTTTTTTTTGTAGTACTGCTTGAATCGAGCACAGAGTTTTCGTATTCATTTTTAGCATATATTGCCATATTCTTCAATTTCTCACCAAATGTTAGTTAGAAGTGAACCTTTTAACCAACTCTTTGATATGTTCTGTTTTTCAAAACCCTGCTGGCTTAGTTTGACATTGAACCATGCATTGTAGTTGACCAAAAAGGAAGACTATTATAACATAAAAACACAGATGCGAGTAAGAATACAATATTATGTTGAGTGAGGTTATGGTGATGCATATTACACGGCTACCCGTGCTACGGACTCATATTTTTGTTCTTAAAGTCCAAATAGTCGATCAGAACCATTCAACATCATCTTCATATGAAAGTGTACTTGCATATCAAATTTTAAATTTATTATAATTTTTTCACTATTATTTCAGATAGGTAGAAAATCACTTGATTGAAAATTTTGGAACATCCAAAATAAGAGATTTTCTACCTATCTAAAGATGTAGCAAAATAATTCTAAAAAATGTAAAATTTGGTCAGCAGGTACATTATCATATGGTAATCATCATTAACGGTTTAGATCAAGTGTTCGATCTTTCAAAATAAAGATATTATGCATATTAATTACCATAGCCTCACTCTATTCTGTTTGTTGTAAAAAATGTGTGATTGGATGTGGCCAATCCGTGTGGTTGTTGCTATTAGAATAATTGGACAATGTTTTTTTGGTTCTTTTTTCCTAAGATGTTGGATTAACATTTAAATAGTCACATGATTTTATCTGAGCAATTTCTTGGTGAGTATAGTATTCATCAATTATTTATGATATGATTTACTTGCAGAATCTGACACACCAAAAAAGGAGTCTTTTTTATTTGGGGCATAAAAGCTAGCATATTGATTGGCTTGTTTTCCTTTTCTTAATTTTAGCTACCAAGCGGTTGATAGGCAGACGCTTTTCTGATCCATGCGTCCAAAGTGATAAGAAGCTCTGGCCTTTCAAGGTAATTGAGGGCAATGGCGGTCAGCCCATCATCATTGTCGATTATCAAGGTAAGGAGATGCAATTTGCTGCTGAAGAGATATCTGCAATGATTCTTACAAAGATGAAAGAAGTGGCGGAGGCATTCCTCGGTTGCACTGTAAAAGATGCCGTAGTCACTGTCCCTGCATACTTCAATGATGCCCAGCGTCAGGCAACCAAAGATGCCGGTCTTATTGCTGGCCTAAATGTTATGCGTATTATGGATGAGCCGACTGCAGCTGCTGTGGCTTACAGCTTTCTTACAAATGAAGTTAACTCTCCTGTGAAGAAGAATGTGCTTATATTTGACCTTGGTGGTGGCACTTTTGATGTCTCCTTGCTTAGTATTTACAACGGTGTAATTGAGGTGAAGGCCACTGCTGGTGACACCCACCTCGGTGGGGAGGACTTTGAAAATCGCATGTTAAATTATTTTGTTGAAGAGTTTAGAAGGAAGCATAGGAAGGACATCAGCAGCAATCCGAGGGCTTTGAGGCGCCTTAAGACTGCATGCGAACAGGCGAAGAGAATCCTCTCCACCACCACTGAAACTGCTGTCAGCATCGATTGTCTCTATGAGGGGACTGATTTCTATTCCACAATAACTCGTGCACGGTTTGAAGAGCTCAACGTGGACCTTTTCAAGAAATGTATTGAGACTGTGACAAGGTGTCATGAGGATGCTGACATGGACAAGGACAACATTGATGTGGTGGTTCTCGTTGGCGGTTCTACCCGGATTCCAGAAGTCCAACAACTGTTGAAGAATTATTTTAATGGTAAGGAGCTATGTAAAAGCATCCACCCAGATGAAGCTGTCGCATATGGTGCTGCCGTACATGCTGCAAATTTAAGCGGGCAAGGTACTGAGGAGATCAGAAATTTGGTACTCATTGATGTTACCCCACTTTCGTTAGGAATTAATACCTTAGGTGATATCACATCCATCATCATTCCAAAGAACACGCCAGTACCAACACATTATGTCACAAGTGTACTGGACGACCACTGATTTCCAATCTTCATTCCACATCAAAGTTTACGAGGGAGAGCGTATGCGGTGTGAAGATAACAATTTACTTGGTCATTTTAGACTACCTGGGATCCATCCTGCACCAAGAGGTGAAACCAAGATGAATGTATCTTTTAAAATTGACAGCGACGGCATATTGCATGTATCTGCTGAGGAGGCAGTCAGCGGTACAAAGAAACAAATCACCTTGATCAATAGAGAGGGCAGGCTCAGCAAGAAGGAGATAGATAGGATGGTGAAGGAAGCAGAAAAATATAGGTTGGAGGATGAACAATTTAAAAAGAAGGTTTTAGCCAAGAACTCGCTGGAAGATTATACATACCTCTTGAGAAAGTTGGTGAAGGATGATCAGGTCGTTTCAAAGGTGCCAGGTGGATATGTTAAGTATGTTGATGAAGCTGTCGACAAGATGATAGAATGGCTCAAGCATGATGTGCCGAAGGATGCATCCATGTATGACACCAAGAAGAAAGAGCTTGAAAAGATGAGTTCCACCCTCTCAAAAATGAGCTTAAAGGATGCATCTGAGACAAGGAGAGGGCTATGATACGTGATATGTGATATTAATTAGTGGAAAACTACCATCTGTGTGATTTATTTTTCTTTTCTCCTGTTTCTTTTGGTTGAGTTTAAGAGTAGAGAAGGATTGTGGTTCTCATCTTTTAGAGTCATTCTAGCACCTCAACATTAGTAAGCTATTTCTTTTGCACAATATTTGTTTATCAAGTGCTTGCTTCTTATTGAAGAATAAAGATCTTTCCCTCAGATATTATTCATCATAGGCTGTAATTAAATAGGAAACAAATAAGGCTAACATCCATAGCTTGTAATTAGGATGTAATTAGGCAAGTAATTCAGCAATTGTAATCAGGGAATCAATCCCAACGGCTAGTAGAATAGGCTATATATAATCATGTATAGAGAGCTTGTAAGAATTAGAAAACATTAGTAATAAAAACTAATTGTTCATCATATTCTGTTCTACCTCAAATTCAATATGGTATCAGAGCGGGATACATCCTGACTCAAAAATTCCGCAACAACAAGCAAACAGAGGGTCTAGAGTCGACAGAGCCAAAAGAACCTCGTATTCAAGCAACAAGCAAACAGGGTCTATAGCCGACAGAGCCAACATAACCCCAGATTCAATCAGTTTTTCCTCCTTTTTCCTTTAATTTTTTCTTTTCCTTTATTTTGTTACCAAAAATCAGCACACACAAAAAAAACAAGAACAACATTTTCTCTGCATTAGCACATACCAGAGAACATTTTGCTCACACCCAACAAAATCTGAAACCCTGTACCAGTAAACCAGAAAACCCTTTACCAGACAAATTACCATTAAACCCTCACTGTTTCTCATCAACCTTTACACACAAAAAAAAAACAAAAAAAAAAAAATCACACAATACCGTAAGTTAGAAAAAACCTAGTATCTGTTATTACCAAAAAAAAAAAAAAAAAAAAAAAAAAAAAAGGGTCACAATCGCTACACAAGATAGCCAAAAAATAGTCATCTCAGATTCAGTATCATAAAAAAAAAAAAAAAAATTTCACTTATCTGAGAGCTCTTAAGCCAAGTTAATAAGCATTCGATCTTAGATCTTGACCTCAGTCGAAGATGCCAAGTCTCAACACAGATCGGTGTGAGAACAAAGCTTTCGAGGTAAACAACTCAAACTCTAGCTTTCGGGACTCGGCCAAGTTGAGGGGAGCTCGAAGCACCGATCGGTGTGACCACTGCAAGCGAGCAGGACACAACCGAGATGGGTGTTGGATCCTCCACCCCCATCTCCGACTAACCCGAGCGAAGGGAGAAAGAGGAGCAAATTGGGGTTGTGGCGGCGGTGCAGGAAAAACAAAACAAGTTTTCGGTGGTTTGAGTAAAGGTGCAGAGACAAATCAAGTTGGATCCGAACCAGCTCAATCAAGTAAAGCTCCCAACTTCTCTGGATTCTCTGTGGCTCAAACAATGCAGCTGATCCAACTGTTAACCAAATTAAATAGTCTGCTACAGCAGCAAACTTCAGGTTTTGTACATTCTAAATCTACCTCTAATTCTTGCAAAATTAATAATAATTTTAAATTTGCAAATCTGTGTCACAACACAAGTAAATGGATTATTGATTCGGGTGCAACGGACCATATGACATGGGATCCAACCAAATTAGAAAATATTACGCAACATAAAGACCCTCAATATGTGATTGTTGCAAATGGAAATAAGGTCCAAATTCAAGGTGTTGGTACAACCAAATTTCTTACAAAAAATGTGAATGATATTTTGTATTTACCAGACTTTAACTCAAATTTATTATCGGTTAGTAAAATAACCCAAGAGTTGAATTGCAATGTCATATTCTCACCAAATAAAGTAACCCTTCAGGATAGAGAATCAGGGAATACAATTGGTGAGGGATGTTTGAAAAATGGTCTTTATTACCTTGAAGAAAATAACAATAAATGTCTTGTGTCATTAAATTCAGTAGATCGTGACAAATTGCTACACCGACGATTTGGTCATCCATCTGATCAAGTTTTAAATAAACTTTTTTGTTATAATCTTGATTCAAAATATTGTGATGTGTGTAAATTTTCAAAACAAACTAGATTACCATTTTCTTCATCCACCAATCTATCAGAAAAATGTTTTGACTTAATTCATTCAGATGTTTGGGGTCCAGCTCCTATTAATTCTTATAATCATTTTAGATATTTTGTCACATTTATTGATGATTTTTCTCGTACAACTTGGGTATACCTTTTGAAAGGAAAACATGAAGTTTTTTCATACTTTCAAGAATTCTATAATTTTGTCGAAAATCAATATAATGCGAAAATTAAAATTTTTAGGTCTGATAATGGGACTGAATACATAAATAATAATTTCTTAGAATTTTTTAAACAAAAAGGAATTTTACATCAAACCACATGCATCAACACACCCGAACAAAACGGAGTTTCAGAAAGAAAAAATAGACATTTACTTGAAGTTACTAGATCACTTCTCTTTCAAACTAACGTTCCAAAAACTTATTGGTCAGACGCGGTGTTAACAGCAACTTACCTTATAAATAGATTACCAAGTGCTAGACTTAGGAACATGAGTCCTTTAGAAATTCTTAAGGGTAGAAAAATTGATCTTGACCATATAAGAATATTTGGGTGTACATGTTTTGTACATATTAAAAGACAAGACAAGTTAGATAAAAATTCGGTTAAAGCTATTTTTTTAGGATACTCCTCAGAAAAGAAAGGATATAAGTGTTATGACCCAAAAAATCATAAGCTTTATATTTCACGAGATGTTTCATTCTTTGAAAATGAACCATATTATCAAACAAATGAACAAGAAAATGCACAAGGTCAACCAATACAATTGTCTCCAAATAATTTTATATTTCCTGAAGAAATAAATCAAGAACAGGTTGAAGGAGATCACACTGGTGCAATCCCTTCAGGGGGAGAAAATGAAGAAACTGAGTCAAGTGAAGAAACAACTCAAGAAGAGATTGAAATTGACTCAAGCGAAGAAGCAACTCAAGAAGAAAGTGGCTTGAGAAGATCAGTAAGACAAACTCGGCCTCCAATCAAACTGAGAGATTATATATCTCATCAGGTAATGTATCCAATTCAAGATTATATTTCTTATAAGAAGGTATCTCCTACATACCAGGCCTACTTGGGTAATATCAACAACCAAACCGAACCAACAAACTTTAATGAGGCAAATCAAAGTTTGATTTGGCGTAAGGCTATGAAAGAAGAACTTCAAGCCTTAGAAAAAAATAATACATGGGATATTATTCATTTACCAAAAAACAAAAAGACTGTAGGTTGCAGATGGGTATACAAAATCAAATACAATTGTGATGGTACAATTGAAAGGTACAAAGCTAGATTAGTAGCCAAAGGATATACCCAAACTTATGGTATTGACTACCAAGAAACCTTTGCACCAGTAGCAAAAATGAATACTGTTAGAATTTTGCTATCAGTAGCCACCAACTTAGGATGGGACTTGTTCCAAATGGACGTAAAAAATGCATTTCTCCAAGGAACATTGGAAGAAGAGGTCTACATGACCCTTCCTCCAGGTCACAAGAATGCATCAGATTCAACATTGGCATGTAAGTTAAAGAAAGCAATTTATGGCCTAAAGCAATCACCAAGAGCATGGTATGCCAAGCTAAGCTTTTCTCTTTTAAAAATTAACTTTAATAAAAGCACATCAGATTCCTCTATGTTTGTCAAACATTCACAAAATTGCACCACCATTATTCTTGTCTATGTAGATGATATTATCATCACTGGAAATAATAATGAGGAAATTAAAAAGGTAAAACAATATTTGAAGGAGGAATTTGATATCAAGGACCTTGGGAAACTTTCATATTTTCTAGGAATAGAAATAGCTCACTCAAGTAAAGGCTTATTTCTATGCCAAAGAAAATATGTCATTGACCTGTTAAAAGAAACTGGTAAATTGGGAGCTAAACCAGCCAATACCCCAATGGAGACAAATATTAAACTTGGAATTGAGGATGGTGAACCACTATCTGATATAGGACAATATCAAAGGTTGGTAGGCAAGTTGATTTACCTTACAGTTACCAGACCTGACATTGCCTTTGCAGTGAGTGTTATAAGCCAATTTATGCATGCTCCACGCACCAGTCACTTGAGTGCTATCGATAGAATTCTGAGATATCTTAAAAGCACTCCAGGTCAAGGAATTTGGATGAAAAAAAATAATTCTAATGAAGTGGTTGGTTTCTCTGATGCAGATTGGGCCGGTAGCTGCGACAGAAAATCAACCACAGGTTTTTGTACCTTTGTAGGTGGCAACTTGGTCACGTGGAAGAGCAAGAAACAGAATGTGGTGGCAAGATCAAGTGCGGAAGCAGAATATCGAGCCATGGCATCTACTGCGAGTGAGCTCATCTGGATCAAGCAACTACTTAGCGACATGAAGATGGAGCACACAGGAGCAATGAAAATGTACTGTGACAATCAAGCTGCACGACATATTGCATCCAACCCAGTGTTCCATGAAAGAACAAAACACATAGAGGTCGACTGTCACTTTGTCAGAGAAAAAGTACAGTCGGGAGAAATAGAAACCCCATTCGTCAGAAGCAAAGAGCAACTGGCAGATGTCTTTACTAAAGCACTCGACAAAGCCAGTCATCTAAACATACTTAGCAAGTTGGGCTCAATTAATTTATTCGAACCCAACTTGAGGGGGAGTATTGAAGAATAAAGATCTTTCCCTCAGATATTATTCATCATTGGCAACTTAGGCAACAAATAATATAACAACCAAATGTATAGTTGTCACACTAATTAGATATCTAGCTGGATATTAGCAACAGCTAGTAAATCTTGTAATTAAGATACAAATTAGAATATAGATTATAGCCTCTGTAAATTAGGAAACAGCCTAACGGCTAGTAGAATATTTAGCCTTTAAATAGTCTTGTACAGACATTGTAAAAGACACAATATACTCAAATAAAAGATTATTGTTCATCATTTCTATTCCTCTTCTAAATTCAATATCTTGCATAAATAATATTGAGTTTATCTGTTATCTATTATCTAATATAAAACATGTGTTGAAAATTGAACTTGAGACAGAGAGGCACATTGGACAACACTAAAAGATACGAGTGCTTGTACTAAATATAATAGAGAGATGCTCTGATGGATTATCAAAAGATTTCATCAGTCAATGGAGCAATTTCAAAGCATGAAAACTTTAATTTTCAAGTGTGGTATGGTATTCCTTTTGTAAATTTTTTTCTTATGGTCTTTCCTCATCATAGTCTTTGATTGTTCTATTTGAAATGTGGATATTGATTTTAAAGCATAAAATAGATCCACAATGATTAATACTGTATTTTTAATGCTCATTAGTTTCTATATTTGCTAAAATAGGGAACACCGTAGCAAAAACCCAACATTAATGGAATTAGTAATAATTAACTAAACAGGAGAAAGAAAGTATTCTGGTATCAGAGGATCATATATCTATTGCAGAGCGAAAGACCAACTATAGATTATATTCTTGCTACAAAACCATCTGCCTATATAATTTTTTATGGAAGATAGCATTTGTAAAACAAAAGAGAGATTATCTTCAAGTACTTTTTCATTTTTAATATTGGTCCTCAGTATCAGACCTATAGGTTACAATTAATTTCGGCAGTGACACATGATCTTACTGAAGAAATCTTATATTTGAAACTCAGAAGGAAATAAAATTTATAAATAACTGTTTAAGCATTGCATTTTCTATTTATTTATTTTTTTGGTGAAGAGGAGAACAGAACAGCCTCCATGTGGTCAACTGGTCTTACTATGAGAGATCTAGAGAGAGAAAGACCATCATTCTTCCCTCGAGGTGCATCTAAAAAATAAATGGAGAGAGCACCAATAAGAGATCGTGCACTTAATCCCATGAAGACCAGAATTAAAAATCATGCATGTGATATGTCAAAAGGTTACTATCACAGGAGAGTCTAGATTGTCTATAACATTGGTAGCATCTAGCTATCTTTCCTCAAATGGAAATTTTATAACTGTCAATGGTTATCCTATCTATGTACTATATTGTAACTTTTTGAGAACAAAGACTATCGTAACTTCCAATTAATTCATTTATGCATGCGTGTGATACTACTGATCACAGTTTAGACACTATTTTATTGTCAAAGTTTATTTAGTTGTGATCTGGTTTTCACCTAAGCAATGACATCAGCCTATTCTGAGATTGTACTACTGATCTAGTACAACCAACTTTTGTCCATCACAAAGGTCGTTAATTCATTTATGTATGTTTATTCATAATCTAAGATATTTTTGAGTAAAAGTTGGAGGTCAAGCCACCCAACTATTAATATCCACAATGGATTACCCCTTCTGGGTTTCGAACCTGCGACCTCTTACACGGAGAGCATTGCCTTTGCCACTAGACCAAAGGCTGGTTCTCCATAATCTAAGATATTGTAACAGACTTGATGTTGTAAATATTGAAAAATTAGTTCAATAATGTACCTGCTGCTCTTATCTCAGATTGGAGACAGGCCCCAATTATACAGAAACAAATCAGAAGAAATTGGAGCTACCTAAACTACAGTATAAAACCATCATTGTTATATGGAAACAAATATGTTGGTATCAGACAGAACGCTTTGGTTTATCATGAATATACCCCAGTCACAGTAAATGCCATACATATTATTAAACAAATTAATTTGACTATTTTAAGAAACCCACCTTCAGGCTTCATTGATTAAAATAGTTTTTAAAAAAAGGCTTCAAGATTGTTAATGCTGATAGCGTGTGAAATGAGACAAATGTACTAATAACTAATTTAGTAGGGTGTTTAATAGAGTTAACCAATGAGAGTCATCTGAGAATATAAAACAATATGAAGTTCAAATAAATAAAGTCTTTCGTGGATGATTTCAAACCATGAAAATATTGATTGATGGAATTGTACCAATCAACTTGATAGGTCGTCGCAAGGTTTTAGAACCTTTTGTTTCTATTTTTTAACATAAAATGTTCTTACTGTTTGACTTTTGGTACTATTCTTTACATTCACTTGTGTAAACTTGATAGGCTTTTCCTTTAGTGACTGTACATGTAAGCCGTCAAATACATTTATACAATATTGCAAGTGTCTGGTCATGAATCAATTGCTCTGTCAGCATTTCATCATCTGACTAAATATGGAAATATTTTTAAAAACTATATTCTTTGGGTTGTTTCAAAAACAGCTATTAGTTTTTTTCTGGTACACTTAGCAACAAGCTCTTAGCAATATTTGTAAATACAGCTTCCCTTGAACCTATCCATGTAGTGGCCATTATTATTTTTGTTTTGTTGGTGAAATGAAGAAGCCGACAGTCGTTATTCTATAGTAAATGCCATGGGAACCGGATTGCAACTTTTGTCTATCAATAATAGCAAATCAATTAGTTTTTCATTGCTTTTCTTTCGTCACTGGTACCGGACTGGTATGAGTTCTGTACGCAATATGTATTCATAACAGCACATGAAAAGTGAGTTGATATGGAGTCTATGGACTGAAATATTTGAGAAAGAGACAGAAACAATTGAAAAAGAAAAGAATAAAAAAGAATGTACGTTGCCTCTATTTTTATTTTAGAAATGAGCTGTCAGAGTTAGCTTGCTACTTCTATGAACCAGCTAGTGTTCAAAATTAATAATTTGTGAATAATACAATCCAGGGATAAGAAAATTGCAGGGATCACATAACAACATCTTTAAAAACCTGAGCTTTAACCTCTCAGTAATCACACACATTTGAAAATAGACCCATGTGTTTATCATAAAAATTAAAGTGACCATTTACAAATAGCCTTCAAGGTGTCCAATATGACCCGTGTGCAGCCAAATAAACAAATAAATAACAGCACACGGAGAAATTTGCTTGCAAGTATAGCATAACATAGTATAAGAATAGAGGGTCGTGAGATTATGTGGGAGATGTTTTTTATTTTATTATTTTGGAATAATTCTGGCGTTTATCCATCTTTTTTGGTACATTTAACCCTTGAAGTATTAAAAAAATATTATTCAAATTGAAATATTAAAATTGTTGATGTATTCCCAATTATTTAATTAGAGTATCTATTGATTAACTCCGTCTGTGTGTCCCAAGCTGGGAAAAAGGAGGATGGTTCGTGATAGGTTTGGTGAGCCAGCGGTAAAAAAATAGTTTTTGAAATGAAATCCTCACGAATTAGGCAAGAGTAGTATTAGGATGGGTGACATCCTGAGAAGTCCCTGTGTTGCTGACTAGTTTGGTTTAATTTCTAACCTACTCCAACTTATTTGAGAATAAAGGCTTTGAAGGAGAAGAAAAGTATCTATTAAATTGGATTTGATTGGAAAGATGTTTATTCTTCCATCAAACAATTTCGAACGTTTGACAGTGTTGTTTCAATGACGACCAAAGATATTTAAAATTTACTCGATTTTGATACACGTCCTATGCAAGTAATTGAGAATACATATACATTTTTTTTAAATAATATTTCTTTTAATATGTATCCATAAGACTTGGATTTTCTTCTTTTTTCTTAAAAATTGGATATATTCACTTATTTCATTGAAATTAAAGTCTTTCGAAGTATATCAAACGACTGGTACGGACCTAAGAGTCTAAAACTTAGGAAACAAAATAGCTAAAGCAACACTATAACATCTATGTTTTTGGGTCAGACCCCCTTGAAATAGAGCAAAATACCAAAGCGCAAGATAAGTATTTAATAAGATACATAAGAACCAACTATAACAAAAGCATATCAAAATGTCAAATAAAAACATCCCTACTAGCCTCCAGTCTGCGAATATTATGTATGTCAGAATCTGATTTGGACCTGTAAAGGAAGATCTCCACAGTACACGGTAAAACTATTGTCAATTTATAATAAGTGCACACCAAAATGTTGCCAAAGAGATAATTCTATAACCTTAAGTTGTCAAAGTGGCAACGTACCATCCTGAAAATATAATTTGTTACGTTCTTTTCAAAGAACCCAAAATACAGCTCCCCTAAAAATTTTCAGTAGCAATTTATCCTTAAGTGGTATACATGAATCTGAAAACCAAATATTTTTTATACATGTACCAGTAAACAAATAATTGTTGTAAGAAGCAAATCCAATTCCAAATTGCTAACATTACATTACAAATAACCCCATCAAGTTGCAACCAGCAATAAAAAGAATGCATTGCGATACTCCAGATGAAGTCCATCTTCTAACAACAATTACAGGGGGTTAATTGTAAAAGATCTTAAAACAGTACTGTAATTGAATCCACTCTACAGAGTAAATACCCACTACCTACCTGCTAAACTCTACAAGCAGAGAATTTGATGAGAAGTTTCTGCTATTAATTGTTATCTTATGGTTAGATGTTATTGAAAGAGATTGGGAAAACTAAGCTAAACCATCCCATCTACAGGGGCGGATTCAGGATTTTCGTCGGGAGGGCAAAAAAAATATCAAATCGGATTTAAATTCATTAACCAATTGCGTACTCGACAAAAAATAATACTTTAACTTATATTTTTCTATGCTTTGACTTGTAATTTCTGATACTCTGACTTATAATTCTAATTGCCAAAAAAAATTCAACAGATTCATTTTAATTTTAACCCTAAATTTAACTCGAATTACAAACTAAACGTTCAGAGTGGGGCAGCTGCCCATCTATCAACTCAAAATCTAACAGTGGTTCCATCTACTATTTTTGTTTTTTTAGAGAGAAATCTCCTACTATTTTGTTAATACCACAAGATACCATCCTCTCAATTGCAAACAATATGTTGCACAATCAGATAGAACTCAAAACGCGCCCCCCTAGGGACCAAGAACTGGAACAGATGCAGTAGTATTACCAGATAAATATGATTATAGATGTTTCTTTTGTTCTCACGTAAGCAAGTGGCAATTTCACTGAGCCCCAAAATTATTCAAAAAAAGAAGAAGAGGAAAACAATGCACGTAAATTGCAAGATTCTATTCTCTGTATTTTCTTGTGCTGTTGGGCCCTCTAAATCCTCAATTGTCAAGTAAAAAGGTTAGTTTCAAAAACTGATACTCCAGTACCATACATGGCCCCCCTATAGAAGTTCATTCAAGCTTCGAACTGTTCATGGGTGGGCAAAGATGATCTTAAGAACGACCCGCTGAGGCGCCGAACCTC
This sequence comes from Carex parvula, assembly GCA_025461045.1. Classification (NCBI taxonomy): domain Eukaryota; kingdom Viridiplantae; phylum Streptophyta; class Magnoliopsida; order Poales; family Cyperaceae; genus Carex; species Carex parvula. The sequence continues at coordinate 149,782 of JAJGRW010001243.1, read as the reverse complement.
CACAATTAAAATAAATTAGTAAACCCTTTACACGTTGAAATCATGTTTTGTCCATACATCGAGGTTTCCTTATTCCACATACATTTTTACTCTTTTTTTTATGGTACTTAGGTTTTATTCTACTTCGTACATAATAATGTTTGACAAAGAAGTCCAAGTGATATTTTCATCAAATTTATTGATGAGACTAAGTACATGAGTCTTTTCATAGAAATGGTAAGATCAATTTACATGGATCAAATATATACTTCTATTTGTTATATTCAATAAAGAACTCCTCCTCTTACCTTTGTTTTTCCTTTTTCTCCCTACAATGAAAAAGTTGGAAAGATAATTGAGTCAAAAACAGGGTCATCCCATTGTAGAACAGCAGATTCAGGATTCTGCTCCCTCTTGAGCTTGTCTTTCAGGAACCAATCACATATTCGACCAGCATTCAGCTCTTCTATGGCAACTCCCTCCTGCTCTGATATTACTCTTAACAGATTCAGTGATGATATCTGAAATATAAGATGAAATTATTGTACTTCACACAATTACATACCAGAACAGGAAAAAACCATGGTTTGCAAAATTGGAATCGATCACTTGACCATGAAATCGGAATTGGCTGAATCGGATCGGAAACTCGGATTTTTCTTGCCATAATCTTGTTTTATACTAATAAAAAGAAAAAAAATTGAAAAAGAATTAATTTGTCTTAAATCTCTCCTTTTTGTTCTTCCCAAATCGACAACCCTTTCTCTTTCTTCTCAAATCAACAATGGTAAACCCAAATTGAGGTAAAAAAAAGCAGAATCGTCGCCATTGCAGACCATCACTGATACGTGATGCAGAATAATCTGTCTAAATCGGTCTGACTCGGTCAGGAATCGGATCAGAATCGCTTGACTCATACGATTTTACACTGTTTAACCCGATTTTTCATCTAAAACTCGCTATCCGCGTAACTCAGTCCAAAACTTGGCTCAGTCTGGTCTGATTCCGGTCCGACTCAACCGAGTTTGCAGACCATGGAAAAAACTTTTTGACAAATTGATTGACTATCTGAAGAAGTATTGTTACAATGCCAATCTAGAGGTAAATCATTGAGAACTTAAAACTGAATTCAAGAATTTGTGCCTTTCATTTTATGATGAATTAAAATAAGAGCTGAAAAGGTGAATAAAGGTAAGAAAACAAACTGTGAGACGACAAAGGAAGCGCTCATGAGTGCTTAGACCAGACATCTCAACTAACCCTGCCTCTTCTAAACTGAGAAAAGTTCTCCTTTCGCTACCGTTCTCCCCCTTAGCTTCTTCTTGACTCCTCCTGACAACTCTGCTCTCCCCATTTCTCCTACTTGCTACATACATACATTCAATATAATCAACAAACAATTCTGGTCTTTTTCTTTCCTAATTTAAAAATAACAAACTATCAATTGTTCTTTTAGAATTATCAAGACTTCATTTTGACGAATTTGAATCAATTACCTGGATGAAATGAGATTGCGGAGTATCTCACCAGTGCTCTGCCAGAGTCGAGAAGCAGGGGAAACACGAAGCAGGGTTTGCAGACGGACTGTAAAACCACCATAACTCTCGACACCGTCTTCCTCTTTTGATGTTTGACAGTTCTCTTTGTGAAGGAGGGGAAATTGAATAGTTCCTTTTATGAGATGAGACTGGTAAAATATTTAGACAATATATAGTACAAGGAATACAAAAGTATCGCTGCACGAGAGGGAGTGAAGGGAAGCGACGCGTATGGCCGAGAGGCCCTGTTCTTCGAACACTCAGAAAAGAGAGAGCAAGGGGGAGAGGCGCTGAGGAAAAAAGGACAGGGACAAAAGGACTGAATCCTATCCTTTTTATTTTTATCACCATCCTCAATAATATCTCAGAGAAATGTTCTGGGCCTCCGAACCATCGTATTTAAACGCACCTTCTAGCTAGTTTAACCGAATTTTTTTTTTTTTCAATTTTGTCTAATTTTTAAACGCTCATATTCTTGTCAACAAATTTTATTGTATTACTCACAAACATTTAAACCTTTGCAGCATTTAAATTTTAAATTTGTGTAGCTTAACTTCTAATTAATTTTGTCTTCAAACCAAAAAAGAAAATATTTTTTTCCCCACTTTTTTTATTTTTTTCTAATCATTCTCGTCCATTTTACCATCGTTAATGAATTTACGAATCTAAAAATAAAAATATTTTCTACTCAATTTTTTTTTTCAAATGTGATTAATGAAAAAATATTTTTGAGTTATTTTAAAGTCATATTTTTTAAAATAAAATCCATAGACACTTTAAATTTTCAAATTTTTAAATATCAATCTACAATCATTTAAATCTCTGCCTCTGTATACAACCGTTTAAAGGAGTTGTGTCAAATATTTAAATAGTTTCCATATTAGATTTAAATAAATTTAAAAATTTTATAATTTAAAGTGCTCATGAGTTTTACTTTAAAAATAAAATAAAAACGACTTGAAAAAAATTTCAAAAAATTTTCTTCTTGAATTTCATTTGAAAGAGAAAATCGAGTAAAAAAATTTGTACTTTAAAATTCACAAAATTTATCACAGATTGTCAGAAAAATTTACAAGTATGATCCGAGAAAAAAAAAAAGAGTGAAAAAAATCTATTTTTTTTTAAGTATATTTGTCATTTTAGCTTTGAAATAATTAAATAGAAACTTTAATAAATAAAGAGGATGGAAGAAATAATACTAAATTTATATGGATTTCTTTGAAATCGATAGCAGATACATTTTTCGGCTAGTACTATGTTCGGCTACGTTCCTACAATCCCCATCCCCAACCTAGGATTCAACTTGCTTGCTTGCAGCCGTATTTTTCAATGCTCCTTTCTCCCGGACTTGTTAGGCCCGATATTCACAGCATTTGATAGATTATCCAACCCCGAGCAATCTGAGTTATTTGCCCATTTATAAAAGAATCTGTGGCAGCAAAAGCGATGGCCTGGGTGGCTCAATAGGCCCTCCTATTAAGTCCGACCAAAGATTTTACCTACCCAATAGTAAAATCCTGCAAATAATGCTCCTCCTGCTACTTTGATTCTCATCCTGCAGCTAGCGAGCAGTCAGCCTTCGGTAAGAAATCTATCCTTTTCGATATTCCTTTTAAAGCTTTCATATGAAACTCCAGCAATATTTCTTTGGCATGTGTGCGATGTGGATAATAAGTAGCTTTTATGAGGAAATTGACTACTTCAAATAATATCTTTCTCCACTATCTCAAGTCGAGACACGTTAGTAGAAAAAAGACACGTGGTACATAGGTGGCACCCTTGCACACGTTCTTCCGTACGCCTCCTTGTTTCGAAGTATTACTCTGCATTTTACCTTCTCTTAAAGGTACGAGTACGAGCTTTTTAATACCGCGTTTTTCTTGTTATAATTTGTTTTTGACGAATCTGATCATTTTTATGCTGGTCATGCAGCATTCTATGAATTTCGTATTGTTATGCTTGGATGTAGGCAAATATTATGGATAAATTTGACAAAATTGAAGTTTCAAGGATCGATTACAAGGCATTTTCTCATACTGCAAATTGAAAATATAACAATTTTTTAGATCAAATGTGCAATTGGGGTTTTTCAGTTATCCTTGAATTTATATATGGGTAAACTCATATATTTCAAAAAAAAAAAATCTTCTTCTTTTATAAAAAAAATGTAGGGTTAATTAAGCCTTAACAATTGATTTTTTTGTTATCAGGAGTTGATTTAGCTTGAGATGGCCAGTGATGAATTTTCTAGTTTTCAAGTGTATAAGAATCTTCATCTGCCCGCTTTAATTACTGGAGGTGTATTTGCTCTGATTGCACTGGTTCTCTCCCTTATGCTGATATTTCGCCATCTAAGATCATACACAAATCCTTCAGTAAGTTTCATGTACACTTTATGAGATCACACTGACAGTAGTATCGGCAATTTGAGATTCAAAGAAGAAATAAACAACAGTACCAGTATTTTGAGATTGAATAAATAGGTTTGACCAGACTGCCAGCTTCTTGACCTTTAATTATCTAGGCATATATCAGCCCATTATTCAATAATAAAATAGAAAAAACAGAAAAGACATATGAAAATTAGAAAAAAGAAAGAAACTTATGTCGATCCCTTGTCAGTATAATTGTAAGGTGCATCATTCTTCGGAACTATGAGGGGAGAGAACTATATATGGGAGAAAAATATATAACTGGTGAATGTAGTAACACAAAAAATTTGCATTAAGCGAAGGAAAATTTTATCATTCTGATGTCTGTATTTTTGTGCAACTGTGTTCCATTATTTGATGGGGGAAGGGTCTTTGATTGTTGTCTTTTGGTGCTTTAATTTGTTGCAGGAGCAGAAATGGATAATTGCAGTCCTATTTATGGTCCCAGTATATGCAACTGAATCTGTAAGAACATTTAGATTTAGGATTCTTTCAGTATGTGTAGCCAATGTTTATTTTATTTACATTAACACCCAATTCTTTTGTATAGCAACTAATTCGTTATGTGAAGAATAAGTGATCAGATCACTTCAGACATTTTCATATGAAGTATTTTAAGAGTGCCCGATAACCATGGTGCAATTTACAAGAAAAATAACCACTAGAAATGAAATTCAATGACTTATAGTATAATTTATTGCAAAATTATAAACACAAGAGAAAAAAAATTCACATTATTTTGTTGTTGGTCAAACCAAGTAGCTTTTGCTTTTCTTTTTTTACATTTTCATCCTGATACTTTGCACAACTCTTTTTCAAAACTTCTATCCACAGATAATATCATTGTGTGACTCCAGATTCTCCATGACTTGTGATATCCTGAGAAACTGCTACGAGGCATTCGCACTGTATGCATTTGGGCGCTATTTGGTCGCGTGTCTTGGTTAGCCTACCACTCTCTATGAGAAATTTGCAAATCTTGGTTGTCCCTTATGATACCAGTAGTATCATTGTTTAATCATGAAAAAGGTACAAGTATAACAGTTATTTTTTTTTTGAAGGTCAGTGGCAGGATGCCCCAACAATTTGATTAATAAAAGGTTTAGAAAATATTACAAATCCTAAAGCTATGTACAAAACAAAAACAAAGCAAGAAATCTGTACAGTACTCCACCACCCATACACGGGCCTCCCTAGCTATCTATATGTTGCTAGGCCCTCTGTGAATGGCATTCAGCTAAAGTGTAACCAGTTGTGCACGTCCATCGCCACCTCGTTTATTAGCATGCGAGGCGGTTTCCTTTTGTCCGCAAAGGTTCGCCTGTTGCGTTCCTTCCACAGGGACCAGAGACCAGCCGCCCACGATGAGTCCCATGTTTTTAATTGCTCTTTCCCTAGTGCCCCTCTGCCGTGCCACCAAACATCCACGATCGATTCCGATTGGCCTCGGAAACTTAGGTTCATTTGCATTGAAAGGCCTCTCCAAAATGCTTTCGCAAAAGTGCATTCCCAAAAAATGTGGTCCCTTGTTTCCAGTATGTCTCGGCTGCACGTATAACAGTTATTAAATATTGAAAAAACATTATGACACAACATAAAATTTTAGGTGGTGAACCAAGAGTGGTGGAAATGCTTGAAAACAAAGCAAACCAGGAGCTACGAGAAGAATTACTTGAGAAAGGAGGAGAGGAAGGGGAAAATAAGAAAGGATCATTTTGTGATTTCTTCTGCCATCCGGCTATTCTTGGAAAAGACATGTATACAACAGTGAAATTTGGTCTTGTGCAGTATGTGCGTGAGCAATTAAAGTTTGTTAATAGATTTTCTACGTGCAGTTATTTTTAATAAAAAAAGAATGATAAATCAGAGCAAGAATGTTAGTTTATCCAAAATGAAAAAAATGTCCTTTTTCCAGTTATTGTACCTAGATGTCTCCATCACAGAACCTCAAACTACATTGTGTTGTGGAATTTTATTTCTTAAGATCTTATGTTGCTTCATTACTTCCAAATTTTCTTAAATATTGTTTCTTAATATCGATGAATGTAGATGATTTTAAAGACGACATGTGCCTTCTTGGCTTTGATTCTGGAGATTCTTGGGGTCTATGGTGATGGCGAGTTCAAATGGTACTATGGGTATGTGTTTTCATTACCACTCAAATATACTTATCCTTTTTTAATGATGTTGATAATTTTGGCCTAGAAGATTTAAAAAAAATAAAGATAATTTTGGCCTAGAAGAACTTTTCCACCCCAAAGAGGTACCAAAATTTCTTTAAAATGCATAACTATCCATAAAAAATAACATATAAACTTTTCTTATATAGTGTGCTGAATTTTCTGTTAGTAGCAAATATCGAAATTACCACATTTTGTGAACCCAAGGTGATTTTTAGGTTAATACAAGTTACTCAACCGATATGCTATAGTATTTTCTTCAGTGACATTGTTGAATTTTTCTTTCAGGTATCCATACATTGCTTTCGTAATTAATTTCAGCCAATCGTGGGCTTTATATTGCTTGGTTCAATTCTACCATGTGACACATGAAACGTTGCAGCCCATCAGGCCACTCGAAAAATTCATAAGCTTTAAGGCTATTGTGTTTGCCACTTGGTGGCAAGGTGTGGCTATTGCCATCATGTGTTATTTTGGGATTTTCCCAAAGACTGGAACAATGCAGAATGCAATTCAGAATTTTCTAATATGCATTGAGGTTAATCTCTCTTTTTAAGTCTTATAATTACAGAGAATTTGCAAATTGGTTTTTCTGTTATTCCATGCCTGCAAAACAGTCCCAAGTTCATTTCTCAAGTATACTCAAATATTCCCCCCAATCAAGCTCTGATTAATAATTATTAATGCATAAGTATCAATTTGGGCCCCTAACAAAGTGCTGAAGTATTACCACTAAAATAATGGACTGGTATTGTAGCAACAATGATTTGATCGAGTTTTTTTCGTATTTTTTTTATCTATTGTCACTATAATTATTGAAAGATCTAGAGCTATTGTTCAACTTCTTCTATAGATGGCTGTTGCAGCTATAGCCCATGTATATGTCTTCTCGGCAGAACCATACCAATACCTCCCTGTTCCGACTTATGGAGGTGTCACATGTGAGGAAACTAAAACCCAAGTCAAAGTAGATGATAGCAAAGAGGAAAAACCAGCAATTGTAGAGACAAAAGAAATGCATGTGGAAGCACCTGGTACCAGCATTCGAGAAAGCATTCAAGATGTGGTTCTAGTTGGTGGAAAACATGTAAGTTGTATTACGAATTATTAAGGATAGATTTACTGATTGAACTGTGTTGATATCTGGACCAACTTTCAGAGGTCGTCACTTTTCTGACAAATTTCTGAAAATCAACAATATATTGGGATATGATATCATAAAGTTTTGTACATAGTGGTCATAGCACTGCAACTAGTCCCTATAATCGGCGATTGTTGGTGGTGTCCGAATTTCTCGTCTTTTCACAACTCACTGTACCAGTGTGTCTGGTAGTGATACATAATGATGTTATCTGATTGACAGGTGGCTAAGGATGTGGCATTGACAATATCACAAGCAATAGAGCCAGCCGGAAAGGGTGTTTCAAAAATACAGGAAACCATGCATCACATTTCTGTCAAACGAAATAAAGAAGGCGAAGTTGAAATCGATGAACACAAAAATGAGATATTTGTAGACAGTAATCCTGTTGAGGAAGATCGAATTTAGGTCTGAAGGGTTCCAAAATTGAAAAATTACTTCAGTAGGATCGATATAGTTAGTTCTTTTTGGACGTGCAGTCCATTATTTTCTTCTGTAAGTTATAGCTTTTATAATTCCGTTGCTTGATCTAATTCGGATATTTTTGCATGTTCTTTTGTGAGTTAACTTTACAATTTTGTTGAGCATGGTAATGACTAATGACAATTCTTTTTTAACCACTAGGAAAAAAAAAGCCTACATGGTAACGACAATTTTGTATTTTATTATTTGTTTATCATGTCCATATTGAAAATTTGAGAAGAACTGGTGTACTCAAGTTTTAGAGGACATGCATGCTTTAGTTATTATTGTAAGTCCCCTCCCAAGTACCTTAGCAATGCTCATTTATTGAAGCATGTTTTGAAAACGTAGTGAAGCAATTTTAATGAGTGAAAAATGGTAACGCAAATCAGAAGTGGAGCGACTTTTTAATTATCCTGTAGATATTATGGGCATCTTCTGTTTAGCTCCTCCGGATAAATTGTTCCAAGTCTCCTTCAATATTTTAGCATGAATTATCAGCCACTTCTAGGTTTTCAATAATAAAAAAAAACAGAGAGATAAATTGTCTCATATTTGACGAAAGTCAAAATAGCCGAATTCAATGATTTCTGTATAATTGATAAGAGTTGAAGATTGTTTACCGACACTGGTTTGTATTTCTCTTTTATAAATCAGTCATTCAGTCGCCGAATTTAAATTAATCTCTTACTAGCCGCTAAGATTGTTTAATGTAAATTACTAGTTCTTTTTATTCTCTTTTATTGTCAGCGAACACATTAGTAAAAATTTACATCCGCATAAAAGTTAATGAGCAAAAAAGTTGTTTTTATCAGTTTACGTCAGTATAAAGATGAGGTCACGCCCCGACGCCCCGTTGGCAAAGAAGTTATTCACAAGAGAAGATGTCCACGTCAGGTCCCCACTGGACTTTAATATTGCATGTGGTATTAAAATGTTGCAATACTGCCCACTATATAAACCGAAAAAAAAAATGTGTAAAGTTTTTTACTATAAAATTTTGTAACATGACAAGTGAAAAACCTAAATCCAATTCCAAGTTTCCAACTTTTCCCAAACTTTGCGAGACAATACGACAAGAGACTTCTTAGTCTTTCTCCACAACTAAGACTTTCCCCGCCTTAAAAGTATATCTAATATTCTAAAAAAAGTGCCACGACAAACTAATATACTAAATAATTCTGATTAATAAACAAGCAATAACATTTAAGATATAAAGCTTTCTTACCTTGTGAGTTATGACACCATAGAGGAAACGCATATCAACTTTCCACAAATTAATTTCCCTTATAACAGTGCCTTAACCTTTACTTTACATGAAGCATTACAACAAAGACTACCCACTGCACACCATAATTTACATATCTCTGCACCCCAAAACAGCAAAACATCCACTATCACGAATCAGAACTGCAGCAACATACTTCAGAGCAGCACTCGAGGCAGCCCAAGCAAGCCAGAGCGGTAAACAGCTGGGTGATAACAATAAAGCACTGGTCATTCACCTTGGAACAACCCCGGATCAGGCACATGCAACAACAGCAATCGGCAACACTGCCACAACAGCCAGCAGCCTTCGTGAACATCACATCCAGGGCTTCCGGAGGTTTAAGCTCACCAAAGTTAATTGGCGTGTTATCCCGTGTTGCAGTTAAGTTGCCAAATCCGATGGCTAGGCCGTGAATTAGGATTGGTAATCTCTCCTCGGGGCCAGTGTGTTTGTTTAACTCATGCTTCTTAGCCTATTCCAAGGTGTCAAATAATTATTAGGACAACCATATAAATGATTCAAGACAAGAATGATTGAAGCATAATAATTTGTAAGAAAAGGGTAGCACACCTTTGATGTGTCATCTTTTACTGAATCTTTTTGGAGCATGATCATATGTGTATATTCTGACGGAACGCTATTTTGTATGCTCAACTTAGTTATCTGCAGAAAAGAATATTGAGAGAAAAACATCAAGTGATATGAAATATTAATACAAGACAGAACTATAGCAGCATTAAGATTTAACAGTCGAAACAGAATACAAGATTATCATGATCATATAGAAAGAACTCTACTAGGTTCCAGACCTAGTTCGTTTTGCCTTGTACTTATATTGTATATTAATGTGTGAAATCTTGTATGCCAAAATATATTAACCATGTCTAAGGGAAAAGAATTATAGTTTTGAGGATTCTAAGTTGTTACCTTGTTCTCAAGCTGTTTGTTTTCATAAAGCCAAGCCTGTGCCGTCAGAAAGTCAATGTGTCGTCTTGCAAATACCTAGTAAAAACAACAAGTCATACAATTATACAAACAAGCACACTGTTTAAGAGTATATATGTATAATTAAGAACAACATAAGAAGACGAACAACAACAACAACAAAAGATTTACTTTCTCAAGGTGCATATCCTTGGCGTGCTCAACCTTGAGATCAATCTCAATTGCACTCATGTCAGCTAGGCAACCCTTGGCTTTAACTGAATTTGGGAGTTCTCCTTTGTATCTCCCATAAATACACGTGATGCAACCAGCTGATATATCAGGGATGTTTTGTGGGTACACCTGAAACATACACCATAGTAACCATTAAGTATCCCAAAATATTCATTAGGTTAGTTTATCTTTTTCTATTATTTTTACTTAATTAATCAATTAATAATACATTTATTGATTTGGTGTGGGTGTGTGGGAGAGGGGGGGGGAGGGGGTGGGTATTAGAATTATGAAGTGTAATGATATTTTAATTGAAAAGTTACCTCGAACTCAGAGTCATCAACGTTATTGAAAGCATCAATCGTCATATTTGCTAGTGTAGTGCGTGAACATCTTCTAAACCATGCTCGCATCCTGCTCTCAATGGAATCTACAAATGCATAAAGAAGTGTCAAACAACTAACTAAAATTTGAATAATATTTGAAGGAGCAAACTACGATTTGTTCAATTAAGAAATTTTATGTATTTGTCCAACTTAGAAAACCAAATTGATCAATGTATTTTATGATGGAAGGTAATTGATCAATGTCAATTGCAATCTAATTTCAACGGAAGTGTCCTTATACCAACTATTAATTTTATTTAGATGAATTTCAATAAATTTGGTTGGCAGCCTCTGCCAATTACTCAAAAAAACCTTTATTGAGATGAGATTTCAAAGAAAGTGCTGTACCGGGATCATATTCTGCATCGTAGTGGCCCCTACCAATTGATGCTAACATACGCAAGAAATAGTGGTTGCAAAATAATCCTGAAATCATTTTCAGATAACATAAAAATCAAAATTTTGGTTTTGTAATGCATCAATACACATACTGTGAATATAACAGTTTTGAGTCAATGGTCTTATATGATCAAAGTTATTGAAAATTGCAAATGCCCTAACTAATTTAAGCCTACTTAAAATTGGCATTTCCTAAATATGCTGGTTATGCTTTTTTAATAGGTTTGGATCAATACACAATGGATTAACTTAACAATTTTGACAATATTTCACAAATCAAGAGGAAGAATAATGAAAATTGGAAAAAAAAAAAAAAAATTCCTGTAGCCCTGCTGGTAGCCTTATAAACTGTGTATTGAATTTCATGTAATTAAAGTCTTATTTGATATTCCATCAAAAGCACTTCAAATATGTACCATTGAAAATTTCAAGTTGGTTGATATACCATAAAACTTGCACAAAAGAATTCATTTTTTTATGCAACAAGTGATACACAAGTAACTGTTATTTATGAGAATTGTCAAGTAAATCCATTGTCAATGGATACCACAACCCCTTTTATAGGTTCAAATGTATAAGGTACACAAATGTGCAAACAAAAATTTTCTAAGTAAAGATACATGAATTCTCATATGGCCTTTACCTATACCAAAGGTAGATATTCGGGGGACTATTGATTTGGTATTTGAAATCGTAGTTTGTACGTTTGCGCAAATATTTCTCTCATCTTCCACCGTTCCATCTGTTATAAGAAAAATATGAGGGATGGAACCTTTTGTATTCGCTAGTGACTCCATTACCTGTCATAAATGAAGGCACAATTGTGAAACTTTTAGGGAAATAAAATTATTATCCGATACAACCTATTTTAGCACTATTATTCGTTCTCCGATTGGTACAGCTCAGTATCATACTAGCAAAGACCCAACACTGATGCAATTTAAAAATGTAAAAAATGTCGGCTCATAACTGACAGCAAGTACCTGATCTAAGGGGCGTGAAATGTTGGTGCCTCCTTTTGCAACAAGATTTGTACCCATCCATTGGTTTGCACTCTCAACCATTTCCTCAGTAGCCGGTACAAGACAGGTCGAAAAAGAGCACACCTCATCGGATGAAGATACAATGTTGAAGAAGTCTTGGTCAGTCAGTTCCAACAGAGAGGCGAACACTGCATTTTTCACACTCTCTATTGGCTTCCTTTGCATGCTCCCACTCGTATCAATCAGAAAAACAACTTCCCTTTTAAATACCTGTTTATTTTATAATCCAAATCAGGGTCTAATTTATCACTAGCACACTTTCATACTATTAAGAAATATGAAAATTGGTTTTACCAACAGGTATATACCAGACTGAGTGACAGGTACAATATCAGTACATCTAACTACTAGAATGACCAATTTAACACCCATGTACAATAATGAAATAATGTTATATTCATTGCCAGATATATTGGATAGAATAACTAATACCAAATTTCATGCCATCAAAATCCATGAAGCTTTAATTGCAAACAGGTACCACCACAACACATTTGTTTGATATTACATATCCCAGTTTGAATCAATTACAATTTTTTATTGGTTCTTTTTTTGTTTCTCTATTGCTAATGTCGAGACCATCAAAATATAGCATCCCCAATTTCATCAATCCATCATTGAATAACACTTGGCAGGATATTAATGTTAATCTAACCTTTCTTTTTTTATTATTGCCAGGAATGAGGAAAAGGCAAAACATGTCTCTCTGATCATAATCTTGAACTGAAGCAGATTGCAAGAGGAGCCCACCAAATACATCAGCAGAATGTACCTGAAAAAAAAAATCATGTACATAAAAAATGTGGACAACAGTTTTGAACAGCCAAGCAAGCTTTTCTATTGATGCATAAACTTACCTTCATAGACTTCCATATTATACCTCGAAAAATTACCTACTTTCCCATAAAGCTAAGCACTGGTAAGTTGTATTACCTTAAAAATATATTTACTTTCCAGTAAAACTAAGTATTTGAGGGGCTTTGAGTTTTCTTTTTGGGTTTAATTAAACACTGTTTAATTCTCAGATGCAAGATTTAAAAAATATTAAAAGGCAAATAAAGGAAATTTTGAGATCGGAAGAATATGGATAACACCTGTTTCATACTATGCCACCACAAGTATGGTATCATGTCATGTGCTCTAATAAAGCACTACACAGAAACATCCCAAATGCAAACCAGGAAAGAGCTACATTTAGAAAATTAAAAGAATAAAAATAACTTACGCTGTATGAAAAATTGAAATCCTTGGTTGACCAATTTTCAACAGCTTCATCATAGACAAAGGTCATATTTCCCCCTTGACGGGCTTTTTCCTAAAGTTCACAGGAAAAAGAAACAAGGATAAGCATGGCATATTAAGTAGAGCAAATGACAAGAAAAATTCCAGAAGCTAACAAAAATCGAGCAACAATACGATTACTGGTATTATCCAGGTGCTAATACAGCTAAAATGGTCTCGGAGCATGCTTAATTGTATAGTGAGAAACTAACCTTCAAGGGATGGCTTGCTCCTTTCAATATAACTTCCTTGCCAATACCACTGTTCAGTTTCAACTTGATTTTCTCTCTCTTGACAAATATTTTTCCTGAAGCATTCACATAAGTCGGAAAATTAAAGGGGATGTGCACAGTAAACTGCCCCTCTTCATCATACAGTAGTTTCTGAGACCACTTTATTGTAGCAAATACATCTGAACCTCCATTAGCCTGTTACACAAAACAAGAAAGATTTGAAATTAATGTAATAGTACATTGGTTTATAGATAAAATAAAAAAAATAGAAGAATGAGAAAACAAATATTGTGCTCAATATAATAAGAGCAATTCCATAATAAAAGCTTTTATAAGTTGATTTGATAATCAAATCTTATTCCTGCCAAAATATTAAATAAATTAAATGCAGCTCTAGGTGTGAATACACAAAACATGAACAAAGGCCTCAAACCAAGAGGAACCTTTCATTCCCAGCTCTGATAATTGATTAGCACTTGAGTGAATTGCAACAACTACTCTTGGAAGAGATTTGGCAGGAATTACTCCCTAATCAAATAATTACGAAACATAGTGCAATAACTATTTATTCCCAATATATACTTATTTATTTCCAACCCCTTTGTTTGTTTGTACTTGGAAGAATTGAAATAACTACTCTGGAGAAGCAGTTATAAGCTGTTTGTATTACTCTTATATAAAATTTGGCTAGAAGCTACTTATTCTCTAATTAAATGCTACTGAAAAGATTATTAACAGATAGTGTAATAGAAAGACAGTACCTCAGCAGTTGGTAAATAAAGCATATGAGGTTTGAGAAAGCCACCTCCACCAGATTTTGAATGATCAATTCTCTCATCAGCTAAATCAACCACCTCTGTGGCATATGATTTCTTCCCAACCTCCACTTCTACGCCTAGAATTGAACCCTATTATTAGCCAAACCCCTTCTTAGCTCAAGAATTCTACCAAGTTACATTTGAATAAGTGTAGAGATAAAAAATGACATGAATTGACTATATAGATACTAAAAACTAGCTAGACAATTGCTCTAAGGGTTAAAAGATGAAACCCAAAAAATCTGAAAAGTAGAACAAAGTAACACCAGGTTAGCTGCTGTTCATAAGCTGATCACTACAGATAGCTTGTGCACAGGAAAACCCAAATCACTCTTTTCTTATAAAACAAGTCAACTTGTTGTTGTCAAATTATTATCATTTCTTATATTGATTTATTATCGAGTTTACTTGTTGTTCTTAGAAAGAAGTAAACTTGCTAGAAAATCAATTAAACACAATACAATAATTTGACAACTACTAATCTTTTGTGCCAAAAGTTATTAGTTAAATTAGTCAACTCTTTTACTAAAACAGAAACAATTTTCCCATTGGTAAATTACAAATTTAACAAACAATTAACGAGTAATTAGGTATTTTCAATCCCACCTGTTCTCCCATCGGAACAACAATCCTACAATCACAGGCGCGGCTCCTGGTCACACAGTGAACCCACCAACGACCGCGCACCGTGACGAACACCGTATCCAACACACACTCCATTTCCAGCTCAATTTCTTTCATTTGCAAAGGAATCAGAGCTGGTGGATCACATCGTCCGTATACGTACGGCTGGTAGCTGGGTACATCGGGGTTATCAACTATACCCGGATCCGATATCACTGCGTAAACCATTGGTCCGGTCGGGAGGAAGGATTCATCCGACCGCTCCATCAACCCAGGATGGCGTGGCGGTGCGGAGGTGGCGCGCTGATCCTTGGGGCTGGTGTATATGCGCTTGGATAGCTTGAGACCATCCTCGACCGATCGCGAGAATTCGTCCACGTACGACATCTGTTTGAGAGAATTACTCAAAGAGAAATAGAGAAGTAAACACTTGTGAAGAAAATAGAGATGATTGCCGGGAAGGAGAGAAAGGAGAAGAAGGGAAGGTAAGGAATTGGAAAAAAAATTTGGTTTCTGGAATTGGAAATGGACTAGGAATAGTTTCCGATGAATGGAGATTGGAGACACAAGTAAGTAAAGGAGAAGATTAATGGGGGATATTGAAATAATTGGGGGATATTGAAATAAATCCCCCAATAGGCCAATATACACGATTATAGTTACGAGAACGGAGTAGGTCCGATGCCCATCGGACCTACTTTTAGGTTCAACGAGCACGATGACCGTCTGATCTAATTTAAATTTGTGCGCACGAATATTGAAACAAATACGTACGAATTTTAAGCGTTCCGCGCGAATTTGGAAGCAAACGACGGTGATCAAACCCATCGAACCAGAGTAGGTCCGATGCCCATCAGACCTACTCTCAAGTGATAGTTTACAGGGTTTACAAATTGATGACGTGGGTAAGTGTTCATGTGTGTTATGGCACAACGGTCAGAAAAAATAGATATATTTTTTATGGTATATTTTCGGAGACCATTTTTTGTGGCCAAAGTAGATTTAGATATATCAATTACCGAGTAAGGCTAAAGTGCGTCGATCTTTGCGGTGAGAATAAGAAGGTTATCAGACAGGATTATACAAAAGGATGGTCCAGACTTCCAGCTTAAGATGGTGGTACTGTTTCACTTCTAATATATGGACCGAATATGCTGCAAGAGAACGGTGCACCCTTTTACTACATATAACTTCAGATTATACAAATTTAGTGATATATAAATATTATATCATTTAATTTAGAAAAATATTAATTTTCTAAAATATATAAAGAAACCCATATATTTATAACTATTTTATTTGAGTAACATGCAATTGACTTTTAGAGTTTACTAAAATTAGGAACTCAAATGGTAATTTATTAAGTTTGTTTCAGTTTGATAATCATTTGATAAATGACTTGTCTAAATCACAAGGCATAAATATAATTCTAATTTTTAAAACTATGATAGCATTGCAGCATTTTAAAATTACACACATTTATGAGAATATCCCTTTTAAGTATTAATAAATTATTGTACTAAATTTAATGATAAGTACTTCATCTTTATTATTGATTCTTGTTAAATATTGTGCGTACAAAATAATACATTGTCTGGTTCCACAATAAAAATGAACCATGTCCACTAGTAGTTTTCCAGTGTTGGGGCCGGGGACTGTTTGCATGGGGTAGAAATGACTGGGGTGATAGTATGTTTGCATTGGTCTGTGGTACGCGTTTTATGTTTTTTAATTATTTTGGCTGGAGCAAACCGTCAAAGGCTGGGGATTTGGTCCATTGTCCGTTGACAGTATTTGTCCGCTTGACTGACAGATGTCATTCTCAATTAATAACATGGATTAAAACTATCAGGCTTAATTATGAGATTGTTTGTTTATTCCATATTTTAGGGTAAAGATTTAACATGGGAGTTTTGGCTTCATGCAGCACGGAGACTATAGAATCAAAACAGTGTTATATATGATTGTACACTGCATGAAATTAAAATTGCTTGTTAAAATCGTTACTCCAATTATATCCAGAAGTTAATCCAGACGCTATTTCTAATTTTTTACTAGTACATGGTAACTGGTTACTTCAAGTGAAGCACAAGTAGAGATTTTCTTTTTTTACAAAAAAAGGATAACTAATTAATTAGTATCTATCAGTGTGAATTCATTATTTGTCAATATTCATTTTTTTTCTAAAAAAAATATTATTATCTTGATTGCTAAAAATTTGACAACATTATGTTTTAAAAAAAAGTATGAAGAGGATATAATTTGAATGTATGCGTCCAGACTGTCTGAATGCATCAATTCAGCTCCCTCTCACTCATTTGATGTTTATAATATTTTTATTGATAATATGAATGTATGTGTTCAATCATGCTTTCCAAAATAACATATTATGTTTATTTTTTTATGAAAACGGAGATTAAAAAAAATTATGCACATTTCAGAGATTTTAGTATGGAAGTTCTGCCACCATTGCATCCCATGTCCATAAATACATTATAATTAGGGGATCCAAATGCATTTATTTTTTAATCATCTTGTCTATAATTCCTAAAAATATTATAATAAAAATATAAAGAATTAACTGAAATTAAATCAGTAGATACAATTTATATCAGTATTCTATGCGTACTCCAAAATTTTAATATGTCAAAGGCATCTTGATGTTAATCAATTGATTACTAAATTTGTATTGATGCTAATCCATTTCTGACAGACATTTTATCTGCAAATACTAACAAAATGTCTTTCATAAAAAAATGTCTGTTTTGTTTTCTTCTGTTTCTTTTTATTAAAAGATAACTTAATGGTCTCTCTTTTCCATTTTTTTATTAATAGGAAAAACAAAAAAAATATCAACAATGAGGAATAGTTTTGCTAGATTTTGAAAAATAGAAAAAAAAACGTTATGGTTTGTAACATCCAGGGCAGTGTAGCTGGACGTTAAGGTCTATAACGTCCAATTAATCTAATCGCTAATTATCTCTAATTAACAAAAAATATTGTAGCTGGACGTTCTAGACCATAACGTTCAGCTACAGTGTTTTTTTTTTTTTTGCTTCAGTTTGCAAATTTTTTTGGAAATAAAAAAAACACTGTAGCTAGACGTTATAGACCATAACGTCCAGCTACAGTATTTTTTTATTTTCGGTTTGCAAATTTTTTCGAAAAGAAAAAAATACTGTAGCTGGACGTTATAGACCATAACGTCCAGCTAGTGTTTTTTGTTAATTAGAGATTATTAGCGATTAGATTAACTGAACGTTGTGATTTTAACATCTCACTACAGTGTCCTGAACGTTACAAACCATAACGTTCTTCTTATTTTTCAAATCTAACAAAACTGTTTCTCACTATCGATATTTTTTTTGTTTTTCCTGTTAGTAAAAAAACGGCTCTCTTTCGGTGAGACCCTGCGCGTTGGACGCCTTTACTAGATTCCAACGGCTAGTGAGAAAAGAACAATAAAAGTTGTTGTTGCGGGCCTGCGAAGTTAGTGATAATCCCTACAATACCGCAGGGGATAAAATACTCCCAGCATGTAGGGGTCTGCTTTAATATTCATGCCAGATTAAAACGAACAATTCGGATCTCATTTTACACGGTCAGGTAATGCACTTGATCGATATTCCTTCAGGGTCCCTTCGCACGCGGCACGATCATTGCAACTGATCCCTCAAGTTGTCGCCACGGCGAGACAATAAAGGTTTTTCTTGTAATTTCCAGATTCATTTTACCGTTAAGAGTCTACTTCTCCTTTCCAGATTTTTCCTGGCTCTGACTGGTGCACCTTTGCGTGCGGTTATCTTGAAAAATAAATTTGCACACTGATGTTTTTTTCATTAAGTTTTAAATCTTAATAAGACATACATAGAAGAAACCAAAAAAAAAACATACATAGAAGAAACCAAATTTTCAAATCTACACATGTTTTGGACAAAGTTCCAAATCTGCCCAATCCAATAAATAATTTACCGGAAACAAGCTCTATATCCAGTGAATTATTCACCGGATCCAGAAATAGGATTTTATGATTTTTATTTTAATTATATAGAAGATATCATGATTGTTTTTATTTTTTTCTACTGAAATATTAGAAATATTTTTATATTTCTTTGAAAATATTGATGAAATATTATATAATTGAATTTATTAGAAAGACTATGACTAATAACCCGGATCAATATTTTTCAGGCTGGATTTTTTGTAGCTGTAAGAAAAATTAAAATATTTCTTTGTGTTATTGGAAAAAAAATATAAATGTTTTGGATTTGAGTTATTGATCCCGGTTCAAAGTCACTTCTGAGTAAATAAAGAAATTATCGTGATCATTCTAGACATTCAAATTTTAAGATACTCCATCTATTTTAAAAAAAAATTGATTTGACATCATTCGATAGAGCCAAAATGTCAAATCATTTTTTTAAAAAGATGGAGTATCTTAGAATGTGAATGTACTAGAAGGACCACGATATTTTTTTATTTATTCAGAAGTGACTTTTGAACCGGGATCAATAATTCAGATCTAAATTTTTTTTTCAGTAACACACAAAGAATATTTTAATTTTTCTTACACCTGCAAAAAATCCAGCCTAAAAAATGTTGATATGGATTGTTTGTCGCAATCTTTCTAATAAATTCAATTATATAATATTCCATCTATTTTCAATAAAATATAAAAATATTTCTAATATTTCAATAGAAAAAATTAAAAAATCATAACATCTTCTATTTAATTAAAATAAAAAATCAGAAAATCCTATTTCCGATAAATTATTCACCGGAAATAGAATTTCAAATCCGGTGAATAATTTACTGAATATAGGACTTGTTTCCGGTAAATTATTTATCGGATTGGGCAGAATTGAAATTTTGTCCGAAATGTATGTAAATTTGAAAATTTGATATTTTTTTTTGGATATTAATAAAAATTCAGGTTTGTAAAGTCGTCCTATTAATTTACCAATCAATATATTAGTTAAATTATATCATTTGCCATTCCAAAATTCAAATTAGCTCAGTAATTTGGGGTGCAAATGGACCAAATACGGATTGGATAGTGGTAAAATCATTATTCGTATATGATTTTAGTTTTCAGATACAAATACGAATCGAATATTAAACATATATAATACAATATATAAATTATTTGGATATTATTCAATGAATTATTTTTCTCGAGTTACATAAAATATGGACATTCGATAATTATAAATAAAAAAAAATTTCATCATTAAAAAAAATATATATTTAATTAACAAAAGATAATCACGATATAGCCATATATTTAATCAAAAGATATCAATAGAAAAACATTCTTCTCTCTAAACATACATGATTCTAAAATAGACGGATACAAATTAATAATGTATCTTTATAAAAAAAAACATACAAATATGGATAATTAAAACACACGGATAAGGATAATTTGCCATATTTATATTCGTATCTGTTTTTGAAACTGAAATCGTATTTGCATTCTTATATTTATAAATCATATCCGTGTTCGTACATATCTGCAAACTGTCCGAATCCGCAAAATTTTGAATACAGCTCCAAATTGCGGATGGATAATATATTTTATAATTCAGCAATTCATTGAATATATTTTATAATTTGTATGAGATATTAAACTTGAATATCTAGGTTTGTAGTACTAACAAAATAAACAAATTGATAATGTGATATAAAAAATGTATTGATATATTAGCAAGAACATATATTTAGACAATTGTCTTTATATTATAATACTGTGCAACATGGAAAATATCATATGCAATTTAATATAGGTGTAGCCTAATTAGAAATGCCAACTAAACAACAAAATTAAATTCACAACATAACGTGTCTTGTGTTGATTTTCTCTTCTTTGCTGGCAATTATAACATGCATGGTACGCAAGAGATATATGTAGCAGCACCAGATCTGGTTCTTTGCACTGTACACCAAGTTAAAATGAGAATCATGATCGCCTCCTCTTACACGGACATCGCTGTCTTTCCACACTTCAAGACATGACCGCATGAATGAGACTTGCTGATATACTCGATCGCACGAGTTGCCCGAATCCGGATCCTCTGCATTATCTCATTGACTCATTGTTTGAGTTTGAATTCGAACAATTCAATCAGAATCACAGTCAATCTTATTCAAATCTGTAACGAACGGTTCGGATTCAAACTCAAACGGTAAGATACCTTGGATGACATTTTTTCATACTTACACGGAATTAATGTCAAGATAGCATGAAATTTTTTAATAAATATTACACAATGTCATTATCATAAAAATAATATAGACTTGACTAGTATCAGTAAACACCTAATAAATTAATCAAAAATCAAATAAATCAAGTAATAGTGATGTGGATGTTACTGACCGTCATCTTCACTGGTACATGCAAAATATATATATCATAAGTGCTGGCATATTTGTGTCAGTAATTATAAATAATAAACACTAATAATTATGGTAACAAACTAATAAATATTGTAGATATATGCCAGTGTCGGTTTATTAATAAAAAAATCGATACTAATTGTTTAGTGATTTAATTGAATTTAAGAAATCGTCACTGATATACTCACACGAAATCTATATCAAGATAACATATAATTTTTTTCTTTTTGAAATTATGAGTTGGGGGTCAAACCACCCAACACAATTTCAAACCCCTATGTATATTATAGAGAATTTCTCCACTTTGTAGATTTCGAACTCATGACCTCTCACATGAGAACTATGTGTTTTTGTTACTAGACCAAAAGAAGATTCTTAAGATAATATGTAATCTTAGAAAAGATTGCATAATGTCATTATTATAAATTGTGTGTACTTGTCTTGTATCAATACGCACTCATTAAATTAATTAAAAATAAAATAAATGAATAAATAGTGTTGTGGCTTGTGGGTGTTACTGATCGGATATAGGCGAGTAGGCTTATATCACTAGTACATAATATACCATCAGTGTTGGCATATCTGGTCATCAGTTATCATAAAAAGATGCACTAATAATTATGGTAAGGAACTTGTAAATATTGTAGATATATCGATATCGTCTTTTAATAGAAAAAATCGATACTGATTGTTCAGTGATTCTCCAGTGATAAGAAACCGACACCGATATACTCTGTACAGTTTTATCTATATCACGATATCATGTAATTAATCTTTGAATAAAGATTACATAATGTCATTATTATAAATAGTATAGATTTATCTTGTACCAATAAGCATTCATTAAATTAATAAAAAAATCAAATAAATGAATAAATTGTGTTGTGGATCACTAGTGGAAAATGGAATCGAATCCTATGCCCACCTGTGGGAAGGAAAATCCTGCCCACAAGTGAGTTTCACCGTCGGATCTAATTAAGATTCGTGTTAGTTAATTTGTTGAATATATATTGACGGAAAAATGAGTAACTTTCTCCGTTAACTCATAATTTTCCTTCTCTCATTTCTCTCAGGCGGAGAACAAAGAGAGAAAAACATGCTCACTATCATTTCCTTTTCCTCCGACTCTCATAGCGTTGAAAGAGAACTCTTCGCTGTTGCCTCGCATTTTCTTGTGTCATCATCCTTCGAGCTCGTACCTCGATTTCAGAAACCCTAACCCTAATTCTCTCAGAGCTGGCAGATGGTACGACGAGCTGAAACAGATAGGGTCTCATCATAAACGACCACTCCCCTTTGAAAACGAGAAATGGAATTGATGCTTTCCGAAATTCTCTGTCGGATCAGCATGGGCGACGGAAAATGATTTCTGTCCACGCGATTTGGTGAGAAAATTTGCTCCGACTAATTCCCGTGAAAAATGAAGAGATTTGACGGGAGTTCATTTGGGAAAAGAGGTTAAGTCAACACCTTACTACTAGCCCCGATCAGACCGTTCAGTAATTTTTCTGTCTAATCAATTGCATCTTTTCTATTTGAGCAGTTTCCAAAATTTGTGTTTTTCTAATCCTGTCGGTACGGTTATAACTGATGCTTTTGGATTTGGGAAATATTATTCACAATGTTCTTTTTGTTAGTAATTTGATCATTGCTAGCTTCTTTTTAATGGCTGAATAAATGTATGCAAGTTAAAACTGTTTGACTTATCTCTAAATGAATAAATAATGTTATAAGTTACTCGAGTTTGCAAAAAATCATAAAATAGTGGGGCTGATTGAAAAATTTTCAAGGGTTGTATAGATGTTTGTTTTCTGAATTTACTAATACAAATTCAACCCTTGTTACAGTAAGAACATTTATTGTGTTAATAATTAAGATTTATCATAATGTAGGGTCTTGGCTGCAAGAACCAATATGACTTGGACTTTCTTGTAAAAAGTTGGAATGCTATGGAGATTGAAAAGACTGAAACTAATTATTTGTGCATTATAATCAGCAGAAGAATGAAGAGTTTCTTAATAGAAAGAAAACTAGCACACCATTAAATATTATGTTTTTCATTTGAAACTATGTATATGTATTATGTGAATGTTAATTGACAAATTTTGTTCTTTATGTTTATATTTTTGCTGACTATTATTGAATGTTGTTAGTGTAATGGTAGCAGGTACCATGTCTTTCTCGCTAATGGTATCATTTTTAATTGTGTAATGGTACTATTTCTTCAATTTAAGCAAGACTAGTAATAAATTATTGTAATGGAAAAATGATGTAGAACTAATGTAAAACTAATTATATATGCCAAATCTTAACCAATGCATGGTTCAGAACTTGTTCTCATCTTCGTATTTTGATACTTGTTTGCAAATTGATGCAAAATTATGTACCAAGTGAAAAAACTGCCCTTGAGACATTTTGCTACGGAACATGATTACCAATGGAATTAAAAATAAAACTTTGTAACAATTCAGCACAATATTAATTGAATTACATAAAGTTCACAAGTAATTTCATAAAATTCTCAATTCAATACTAGCACAACATAATAACAATTCTCAATTCAGCACAACAAATAACAACTATTCTCAATTCATCCTCTGATTTTTCCCCTTAGCACGATCATGTCGCACATGTCCATTGAACATTTTTCTTTGATTCCTCATTGTTGATGCTACATCTCGGTCGATGAACATTTGTTTCGTAGGTAAGGTGGCTATCTTCTCTGCTAGAAATGCCCTTTCACGTGCTGCTTTAATTATCTCATCCTAGAAATTAACTTTTTGTTCAGATTTATAATAAAAATTATCTAATTCAATCTCATTTTTTGTTAGTAAATAAACTGACGGATGCAGTCTTTGGAAGCTACTGATACAGCCAGGCATTAGCAAATGTTTTAACAACAGCGTACTTCAAACCTACAATTCAGAAAATAGAAAAATAAAAGGACGGAAAATTAAAAATGAAGAAAATAAAACATCGGTTGGCTTGGAGCCTCAGAGTCTCCCAATTTATAAAGTTGCCAACATCTGTGTACCCGCCCTTTGTGTTTTGTAATAAAAGAAAAGGTAAGGGTTCTAAGCGAAAGTTTCCCTTTTATCTCTCAGACCAGCTTCTTCCTTCATACCAGTAGCTACCTGCTGGTCCTGTTTCATCACCAATTGCTCTAATTTCTAACCAGCAATCTCTGTACTACCTTCGTGAACTTGATTAGACCCCTATTGTGAAGAGCGTCTGATCAATTCTATCTTGTAATTGCAGTTCCTCCATGAAGGTTAAGCTGGTTCGCCATTGAAGGTGCCTTCTGTTACCCTTGCCCAGTTGGCCATGCAGTGTGCTGGTACCAATTGTTACCAATTCTATCACCTGTGTAGTTTCCTCTGAAATTGCCTAAATTATATAAATTTTGGATTGATCTCTTGAACTTGGACCAAGATTGTTATGCTATTGATGCAGGCGGAACTGTGGGAGGTTGAGTATGTAGTTTCACTCATATTATTTTCCTCCTGCTGGTACAAACAGAAATTTTGGTCGCAACTATCAGTTGAGTATGTAGTTTCATGTTGATTTTATTGAGGCTATTAGAATTCATTTGATAGATAAGTCAGATACCTTTTTAGATAATATACTGAAGTGAAAAAAATAAATCCAAAGTTTTGAAAGAGTTGTCTTTGCTTATTTCAGGGATTAATACATTTACACACACCCCATCAAAGGAATGGTGTCAGACCAATGCGATGAATCGTCTTCTAACAAAACTCTGAAGAAGTCTTCGTCCAAACTAAAGAAGTCTTTATTACTTATATTGTTACTTCTGATGTATAAAATCAGTAAATTTTATACTGTTACGGTTCAGTTTGTTTTTCACTTATGTACTGAAATGGATCGAATCAGTAAATTTTGTTATAAGCAAAATAATGAATGCAGTGCGTCTGAGCGAGAAGGAGTGCGACTGGGAGAGCAGAAAGCGTCGTGGCTGGAGAGCGAGATGGAGAGGAGAAACGCAGGAGAGGAAGGAGAGGACGAAGTGACGCGGCTTGGAGAGCGAGAGCGAGATGGAGAGGAGAAACGCAGAAGAGAAAGAAGAGGACAAGAGAGAGTTGGAAGGAAAAAAAAAATTAACGGAGGAGTTTCAGTTTTTCCGTTCCATCAAGCGCTTTATCACAGCGCGGATCAAAAAGCCAATCGGACGGCTAAATTCACACGAGGGTAGGATTTTCCTGCCCATAAGGGGGCAGGAGATTCGGTCCCGTGGAAAATATACATTTAGTATCGGCACATTAGAGTCGGACATAGTATAAAAGCGATATTAATATATCTGGATCGGACAAATTTAAAGGCCGGTCTTAAAAATAGGTACAGGAACGATTGTTTATAAACGATCGTTCATGATATGTTCTGGACTATCAGGACGGTTGTTTATAAACAGCCGTTTCTGATAGTGACTTATCAGGATCAGCTCTTTATAAACGACCATTCCTGATAGTCCAGACCCTTTTAGGAACGACTACTCACTATTAACCTATCCTGATACCTGAATAACCGTCCTGCCCCCGACATTTTTATTAATATCCAAAGTTAAATAGAAATTAATAAATATATCCAGCTCGGCTGGGTTTTGTTAAAAATACCCAAACCGGCTATTTAATGGTTGGTCCTCATATTTTTTTGCTATTAAATAACTATTTTTCTCTCTTCTCCCTCTCACAACTCAAAACTCACTCTCAACCCGTCTCTTTCAGGTAATTTTTTTAT
The DNA here is from genome assembly GCA_025461045.1 of Carex parvula. Lineage (NCBI taxonomy): Eukaryota > Viridiplantae > Streptophyta > Magnoliopsida > Poales > Cyperaceae > Carex > Carex parvula. The sequence continues at coordinate 123,690 of JAJGRW010001243.1, read as the reverse complement.
TTTTATTTTTTAATTAATTAATTTTTTTTGTTTAGTTAAATTTTTTAATTTAAATTTATTTTTTATTTAATTTAAGTTTATTTTTTTATTAGTTTAATTTAATTTATTTTTTTATAATTTTTCATTTCATTTTAATTATTTTTCAGTAATCTATACATTTAAATTAGTGATATGACAATTGTTTACCATTTACCAAAATGTAGTTTGTTTGTCATGACCATGATTTTATTACATTGTGGTGGAAAGTTTCTTACTAATACATATGAGGCTTATTACTCCAAAAAGCCAGTTGGTTCATTTATGGTTCTGATGATATCTCACTTTGGGACTTGAAATCCATAATTTACGAATGCACTGGTTATAACCCAGAAAAGTGGAACTTAGAATTGGCAACCCGAGTGAACCATGGAACACCCCGATCTATACCATAGTGAAAGTAATAACTGATGCTGTATGGAGAGCCATGTACGGCCATTTAAAGGCCACCTGAAATTTTGTAATAGAAATCTAAGCCAAGAGGGTTCTGACAGAGTTAGGGATTAGAAGTTCTGGCCAAAATTCAGTTCCGCCACCTTATACAACTCAACAAGAACCATACACTCCCATAGGTCCTTTATTCGTACCTGACCCAGAAACATACAGTCACTTCACTTCACCAGCACCCCAATCACGACCCCAACCAAGATCCCCACCTAGACCCGTTCATGTGGCACCTTTACCATTACCGCCACTATCACCTCACCCCAGACCGGCACCAGTAGACAATGAAATTGGGTTGAATTTTGAAAATATTAATGAAATTACGAAGGAAGATCTGCAAACTGGGGATAAATTTGAGGGAGTAGACTGAGACTCTAATCACCTAGATGGTTGTGATGAAGATGGTCCAGTGCCCATTCGAACCGGATATGGGAATATACTGCTGAGTGGCCGGACTGATATACACCTGTTCGCAGACTTCAATGATATATCTTCTTTTATAGAAGCAGCTATTGCTTATTATGGGCAACAAATTGAGTACAAAGATGAGCTGGCGCCAGAACAATATTTTCAAAGCAATTAAGAAGATTAGAGAGCACCATATTACTAAAAATCAGGAGATTAGAATGAATAAAAGTGACAGGAATCAGATTCAGGTGGTGTGCAAGACTCCGGGTTGTAATTACGAACTTAGGGGAAAAGCAACGGGTTTTGGAGATGCATGAATTATAACGAGGCAAGACAAGCCTCACACATGTAGGACTGAGTATGTAATGACCGACCATGAATGTCTGACGGCATAAATCATTACCGATATCATTGAGAACATCATTAAGAAAGACCCATGTATGAGCATCTAAGGGGTGGCAAACTATATGGCAACTGTGTATGGCAATGTAATCCCGAAATACAACCGACTGTGGATGGATCGTGAGCTTGCAATAGCCCCGCAATTTGGGAGTTGGGAGAGTTCATACAGCTTGCTGAAATCACTGCTGATGGGAATTTGTGACAAGAATCCTGGCTCTAAGTACCAATTTCTGACTTGTCCGATACGAGATAAAAACGGAGACATTATTGAAGAGGCGGTTCAATTCAAGATTGTAGCTTGGGCTTTTGGTCCATACATTGCAGTGTTCCAGTACTTGAGACCAGTGATCAGCATATACGCATGCTTCTTGTCTTGGCGGTATGAGGGGAGGGTTTTTGATAGCTTGCGGCTATGATGTCGAGAACCAATTGTTGCCTATTGCATTTGCAATTGTGCAGAAGGAGGACAGTGAGAATTGGGGTTTTTTCTTGCAGTGGTTGAGGAATGAAGTGCTTGGAGCTGATAAATTCGTCTGTGTTATATCAGACTAGCACAAGGGGAATCAAAATGTGCATTGACAGCATAATACGAATGGTCTTCAGACCTTTTTCTGCACAGGTTTTGTATGCATCATGTTGCTGAAAACCTGGTCCAGAATTGTGGAAAGGACAAGTGGTTCGGATGGAGATTCATACAAGGAGCCAGGAAGAAGAAGCCAAGAAGGTTGAAAGAGATATTCGAAGAGTTTGCTGTGGTATGTCTAATTTATAACATTTTATTTAATTATTTTATAAGACTATTTTGAAAATGAAGTAACACCTCTTTGTTTTTGTGCAGCTTAATCCAATGTGTAATTATGAGAAGGTGGACAAAGTACGTCCCGATGATGTGATGGAGCCGTCTAATTATGAGAAGATTTTTCAAACACGTGATGGAGGATACCGATTTGGTATCATGACAACAAACGGCTCTGAGTCGCTCAACAATGTCTTTCAGATTAGCCGTAGAATGCCCGTGGCTTCCATAATGGAGGATACGTTCTACAAGATCAACAAATGGTTTGTTGAGCGGCGGAAGCAAGCAATGGACTTAAGAGATGCAAATCAGGTATTTTCCAATCGGGTTTTGCAAAATATCAGAAAATGGTGGACCAAAGCTGCATAAATGCGTTTGGTCTCTGTATGCACGGCGAAGATCAGTACCAAGTTTTATCTCCAAATGAATACGGTGGACCAAAGCTACACAAATACGTTTGATCTCTTATACATTTGGTCTCTTATTCAGTGTTTGACAGTGTTGTCGCACCAGCCCATCCATTTATTGCATTGTGGACATCTATAAAATTTCCTCTCCGGATTCTGTGGGGTCATCGAAAGCATCACAATACTCGGCTTAAGACATCTATTTCGGCTTAAGACATATTATTTTGGCTACTCGTTTCGCCTATACAGAAAGAAAAAATAACAATGAATAACTAAACCCTAGTTTAAATTATTTCCTAATTTAAGAAACCATTCAAAATAACAATTAAAATAAACATAAAATAAAGGAGAGAAGAGTGATCTAGCATATAAATGATGCCGGGAGAGAAAATGCTAGCTTCTTAGTCCGTCGATTTTCGCAGTGAGCTATTGTACTTTGGGGATACAAAGGGCTAGAGATAATAGACCTAGGGTGTACTGGAACATATATATATATATATATATATATATATATATATATATATATATATATATATATAAAATCACTACCATCGGTCCAATATATGTAGCAGATAGTGTATACTAAAACTGAGGTTCCAATTATTTACAGCGTTGCTCCTTATAATATGTGCCATCGGTCCAATATGGTAATGAGTTATTATTGCTTTGTAGTAGCACCAACGGATCATGTAACACATAGATGGTAAAAGTCACCCCCTCAGTGCCATCGTCCGTTAAGCCAAACCGATGTCGAATAGTCACTCAATACTGACTGGTAACATCAATGCCATCGGTTGGTTAGACAGAACAGTCCGTAAAAAGTTCAAAGTAATTACAACGCTGCCACTAGATTGTTGTCCCTTAGGCACCACTAATTTCTAAAAATAAATAACTAATTGCAAATAAAGTAAAGTAAATGAGTTTAGAGAAATTTGACACAAGGAGTGATAACGGAGTTCGGCTTAAAATGCCTACGTCTCCGGGGCGTCGCAACCGCTTCTCGGTGCGCCTTTCTATTACCCAAAAGAGAAAGGTTACAACTTGTGAACCGGTGAGCCCTTACAACCAACGGGAAGTCACACGGCCAACTTGAATAGAGAACGAAGTCTCTAAGTTTGAAATCTCAAGATAAACACTCAAGAACTCACTCTAACTTAATCTAACTCGAGATTAGTGAAGTGGATTTGAGGTTGTTTGAGGGATATTGAAGTTTTTGTTCTCACAACAATGGAGGAACTTGAGCTCACAGAAAATCGCTTTTTGAAAGGTTAGGGTCGGCTGTGTTAATAAAGAGGAGAACCCTAAGGTTCTATTTATAGTGGCAGCTTTGAAACGACCTATCTGCCATAAAACGTCCCAACGTTTTGTAAAACGTAGAAAACGTTTTAGTTCAAAAATTCAAATTTCTGTGACAGTTCCTAAAACGTTGCCAACGTTTAACAATCGTTGCCAGACGTTTTCCTCTGAAAATTTATCGATCAAAATGCTATTTTGAAGTCTGAAAAATGAATTAAAACGTCCAGACGTTTTGACAAACGTTCACAACGTTTTAGGGTATTTTTTCAGCTTTTAATCGATTAATTTCTAAGTTTTTCACACTGATAAACGTCTGAACGTTTTGTTAATCGTTCCAACGTTTTGTCCCTGTGAAACAACATCAAAGCTACTTTACCAAATATAATTTTACAGTTTAAATTCTTGATAAATAACTTGATGTTTCTTCAGTTCAAGCGCTTTAAATATTGCAATTCCAATTGTCTTGAACCTGCATTCTTTCTAAAATAGAGAAAATCGTAAAATTCAATAATTGTATGTTTTGCAAATTAGTCAAATAGACTAAAAAGAGAATTGCTTGAAACAACATAGATATATACACCATCCGTGCGGAATGACACCCGATGGTGAAGGAGCGATAGTGAATGCATTTTTTTGTAGAAGTCAACACTGATGTACTCGCACGGAATTTACCTGAGATAGCACGTAATATTTGAATAATAATTGCATAATGTCATCATCATAAATGGGGTAGAGTTGTCTTGTATCAATAAATACTTAATAAATTAATCAAAATCACATGAAGTAATAGTACTCTGGATGTTGCTGATCGCCATCTAGGCGTCAGCTTAATTAACTCTATTAAATTTATTCTCATTTTTTTAAGAGACTTAATATTTCTGCCACAAATTCACTCGACAACTTTGACAATAACATATACCAAACTTTATCATTGAATTTGCCTACTGTTTTGCACAATATAAATGAACAACAAACAAATTATTGACACCGATAATTTCTATACGGGAAAATTTCTAGTGTACTCATACAAAATTCAAAATAGCCAATTTCCTCGTAATAATATCATAATATCTAATATCCTCATAAATATTCAACATTCTTTCTTTTATCCCCTTTCACTTATAAACATTTTATTTAATTATTTCAAAAACGAAAATGACAAATATATCCTCCTCTCTTTCTCCTTTTCCTTCACTCTATACGGAAACAGAAGAGTTAGCAGTTTGTAGTAAAAATTTAAGCCATGGATTATCACATCATTATTAGCGTACAAGTACAGAATACTTACATGCAAGGAAAACCCTGACATGTCTGTTCCTCTCATGTACTACTTTTATTCCTCTTATGTATTGGTTTTGGGATGAATGCTAAGAAGATAAGTTAATTATTATTAATTGATAATTTCCTTTGGCATTCAGCGTTTTCCTTCCTAAAAGACTATAACTTTGCCTTTCAATTACCTGGAATCACTTCAACTATAAAAAACCAAAATTTCCCAAATCCGTCTATCTACCTCTAATTCAAAAAGTAAATAGCGGACTCTCTGCCTGGAAAGCCATTAACGAATTTACTGGTAATTCTATCAGACCTTTGGAATACGCTACATTGCCCATGAAATTTTGTAAGGAGAACTCACTCTTGATTAATTATGCAGAAAAAGTTTCAAAAGTTGAACCCAAGTTATATACAAAATACAAGAAGATATGATATTTATAACCCGAAGGCAAGATATTTACAATTCACTCTAACACACGTTTCTTTCAATTCATAAATGATAAAACACTACATATGATGCTCACTGACACCCATGATTAAATGTTATAACAACTACTGTATAACTAATTATTTACCAGTTACCACCCCCTCTCTTTTCCGGGCTCAATAAAACTCTCAATTTCTTTTGAAAAGCTGTCTAATGTGATGGGTTACATGACCAGTTGACTTAAGACTATGCCAGCAGTTGAGTTGATATCAATGGTTACATGGCCCAATTTGTTCTCCTCTTTTTGAGGTCTGAGTTAATTATAGGAACCAATTAGTTACTTACAATTGTAAAACCTAATTTCATTAATTTCCAACTTGGGTTAAATAGTGTGCACATATTACATAGAGGTCTCTAAACTATTCTCTAATTACTCTTTTACTAAAATACCCCTAATACCTATAACTTTGTTTCTCAACACTTACATAAGTTGGGTTATGTCAGATCGATATGAAACAGACGAGCGTTTGGTTTGGAATTTTTTTCTAGTAGATATAAATTTCTCCATTAGAGCCACAAATTGGTTAGTCCTAGCTGGGATAAACCATCAAGGTGACTCCAACATGGGCTATCGTGCTCAAAATGTTTAAAAGGCACTAATCGGGTCAATACTTTTTAGTTTTGCCTATACCGTGAAGGAGAAGGAGAGAGAGGGTATATTTGTCGTTTTCATTTTTAAAATAATTTAATAAAATGTTAAATTAATAAAGGAGGATAAAAGAAAGAAGGTTGAGTTTTCACGGAGATATTAGACATTATAATGTTTTTATGGGGAAATTGACTATTTTAAAAGTTTGTATGGGTACACTAGAAAATTCCCTTTCTATATATATATCAGGATTTTGGCATTTTGCTACCTGCTATAGACCCCAAGTATCTGTTCGGCTGATGTTCCTTAAGGTTCCTTGAAGTCCTTAAGCTCTTAATCCGTCTAAATCTGTCCAAACGGTGATCCTCAGTGGAGATTAAGACCTGCTGCTTAGCCTTGATTCTTAATCCTCCCTCCCCCTTCCTAGAGATATCAGCCTCCTTAGGAGCTCCTTGAGAGCATTTTTGGACCCTTTTTATACTAATTTTACCCTCTGTTCGCATAGTTCCGTACTGCTTCTTAAAAATAATTCTTTTCTTAAATATTACTTTTTCATTTTCTATTGACCTCCTTAAGCTCTTTTATGTTTCTTTTCATTTTTTATCTTCTCCGACGGAACACATCCTTAGGCATGGAAAGAAAAAAGAAAAGAAGCTCTCTCTGGCGCAGATTGTGAGCTTTCCATTGACACCCCTCTTGATCGGCCCAATTAGATACGACCCAGTTATTTTTTGCCAAATCATTTAGGGCCCAATTAGTGATCTAAAAGACATTTAGATACTGGCCCAATTATTTTTTGCCAAAACATGGCCCAGTTATATTTTGATTTCGCAAGCATATAATTTTGGGATCAGATGGTTACATATAGAATTGAGTAAGTTTTGACTACCTGAACTAGTTGTTCACTTGCTATATGCATACCATATAACTTACCAAATTTTTTGGCATTTTGACAGTTAATTTTCAAGTCAAAATTCAAACTAATAGGAATAATTCATTCATGCATTAATTGGTGCAGATAGACAGATAAAAAGGTCTCTGGTAATGATATTATTATCCAAAGTGAGGCTATGCACTACGCATAGCGCACACTGGTCTGTACTTTGAATTAATATTTCTATTTATAAAATTCAAATAGTCAATCTAAAACGTTCAACATGATCACTATATAAAAATATATTTGTAGATAAAAATTTACATTTTTGAAATTATTTTTACTAACTTTAGATAGGTAAACAATCACTTGATCTTTAGATGCCAGACCATTTGTAGTTATTTTCTACCTATCTAAAGATATAGCAAGAAGTTTCTAAAAAATTTAAAATTTAGTCTGTAATAACATTTCAGATGAAAATCATATTGAATGGTACAGATCGTATTTAAACTTTAAAAATAAATAAAGATATTGATCTAAAGTACGGACCAATGTGCATTATGCATAGTAAATAGCATCACTCTTAATTATACCTATAATAATGTATTCATTTGCTCCACTGTTCATCACATACTAATACATTGCAAATTCGTAATTTCTAAACTTAATTCAATTTCTACAAACAAAACCAAATTTTATCATTTCAATAACAACTTTCCTACAAAGTTAGTATCCAGGCTTCCCAAGAACAAATAACCTTCAAATTCTACCGCGGAGGTAACAAAGGAGATCACCTTCCCATCTGAATCATAAAAAATTCTTCTAATCTTTCCATCTGCTCCTACATTCGCCACCATGGCTCCTTTTGGTTTTATCATTTGCTGAAGAGCTGGAAATGATGCCAGAATCCGTTTTGCCATAGGAGACCGACTGATCAACCCGAATCTATCCAAATCCATCTAGATAGAATGTCGCAAAAGTGTTACTTAATTAGTTTTCTATGTATGTAATTTTCAACACACCTGTCTATTATAATACAGATCATTATATGTGAAATCAATGCAAGAAGCCAAGAACTGAAAGCATAAAATTGAATTCAGTGGACCTGAAGGAGGGCAATCCAGAAAGATCCATCAGGTGCGCGATTTACATTATCGGGATGTCCTGGCAGGTTGTCAATGAAAACATCTGTTTTGCCCTTCTTTTCTCCCTTTAGCCAGTGTTTCAAGCATCTGAACCTAGACTTCCAAAATTGGAAAACAAATTAATCAGAAGGAGGTAAACCAGCCAGTTGTTATAAACTATATCTTGATAAAAAAAATTTAGTTTAGTTAACAGCATCCCAGATCCACTATCACTGTGGAATATATACTGACAGAGGCATGGCAATAATTCTAGAGCAATTTATCATTGCTATAGGTTTAGGATATAGTATAAGTCACATGACAGTAGCTGATATGTGGGCCCAGAGTTAATAAAATTATGCAAACAAAAATGAGCAATTTATCTTGCCTAAGTGTCTCACATACAACCAAGTAATCTTCTCCTTCGGACAGAGCTACTCCATTGGGAAAAGACAGATATGGCAACACCTCAGATGTTGTTTTTGTAGAGGGTTCATATTTGAGAAGGCGGCCGTTAGGCCGAGCTTCGAGATAGTCAAGCAACCAATCGTCGAACCCAAATTTGGAGCTGGCATCAGTGAAGTACACGGTGCCGTCTGATGCCTCGATTACGTCATCAGCAAACCTAAGAATTAAGCAGGTAAGGGATTTCTCTAAAATTGTTAAGCAGATAGAGAAATATATAGTAGGGTGCTCCTAAATATGAAGTCCCTCATTTTTGCAATTAATTCATATTTACTACAACAACTGTAAAGAACGATGCCACTAATTTCAATGGTATTTTGCCCTTGTGTAAATTTTGGCCTGTAGAAAATACTTAATTTCAGGTTTTTAGATAAAAGCTAGAAGGAAAAAGTACTTAATTTTCTGAAAAATACTGGTTAAAAATCATTCTTCTGCTAAAAACAAGAGGTAATTTATTAACAAAAAGATCCTTAATTTAGTTGGAACGAAATTAATTAAATTGTCAAGGTACTATTGCTTGCTGATGGACAAAATAAAATACATGAGAATATATAGGTATATTACGGATCGACACTGCTATGAATCCATATCACTATTTTCAAAGTTCAAACAGTCAATCCAAACCGTTAAACATGATCTTCATATGAAAATGTACTTAGAAGCCAAATTTCACATTTTTTATTTTTGAACTTTTACTATTTTTTCTAGAATAATTATTTTGGTACCCGCAGTTGAGTACCCGCATCGTACCCGCAGTTGATTCTTTCTCAATTAACTTTCATAACGGTATAACTAACTTTGTCAATCATTAAATCACCTTGAAAAACGTGTAAAAGATGAGTCCAGTTTTTTTCGTTAAATACTTGATATCTTAAGTATAAATACTTGATGAATTATATATGAATATTTGATATCTTAGGTATGAATACTTTTCATTTTGTATGAATACTTTTCATATTTGAATATTTGATACTTTGAAAAACGTGTAAAAGTATGTCATCATAGATCTCATTTGAAAGAGAAAATTGTGTAGAACACGTTCGTAGTTTTAAATTTGTAAAATTCCTCATAGATCGTCCCAAAAATTGGTTAGATTGAACGGAGAAAAAAAAAACCACCTTGAAAAACGTGTAAAAGATGAGTAGGTATTGTGTCCAGTTTTTTTTTAAATACTTGATATCTTAGGTATGAATACTTGATGAATTATATATGAATACTTGATAATTTAGGTATAAATACTTTCCATTTTGTATGTGAATTAATTTAATCAATTAATGTAGCACTGGTGGTGTGATCCACGTGACTTTTTGGTTGTGGTCCCCAATGCAGTTTGACAGTTATAAAAAGGTGCGGGTACGGTATAAATACTTTTTGATTTTGGTTGTGGTCCCAATTCATATATCATATATGTAGTTCATTGTATAGATATAAATACTTGTCTTGTATAGGTATAAATACTTCACAATGTTACTATTAATACTTGTAAAACAAAATTACAATTTTGGAAAGGTTGCGGTCCCCAAAAACAGTTATGACAGTTAGGTGCGGGTACTCAACTGCGGGTACTCATATCAGCTTCCTTTTTTCTAAATAGGTAGATATTCACTTTTCTGGTGTTTCATCAGAATTTTTAGATCAAGTGATTTTCTACCTATCTAAAAAATGTAAAATTTAGTTTCCAAGTATATTTTCATATGGAGATCATGTTAAATGGTTCAGTTCGATTATTTGAACTTTAAAAATAGAGATATAAATCCATAGTACGAGTCGACCCGTAATATGCATATATACCCCGCCTATAGCCTTACTCAAATAAAATTATGAAAGGCTAATCGAAATTCATACGTGCTTTCAGAACAAGGCCAAAGATCCAAACAAGCTATCCTATTCCCTAGCTACAATTAGCGGTACCAGGTGTTTTGGAAGCATGTATTAGCTAGAGTGCGAAAAGAACACACATCTCAATATCAAAATGTTTATCAATTTGGAGTAGGTCAAGGGGGGACATCTTACCTTATCCTTGTTCCATTGGTCACTTGGGAGGCAAGAATTGTCGCCCCTTCATCTCTAACTTTTAACAATCCCTGCATCAATATATGATCGACCTTAGATTTTTTATACACTGGCCTCCAAGGGAATTATGCTTTTATATATATATATATATATGCAACTATCTTATGCAAATTTGATCTTAGTGAAAAAAGAATCAAAAGATTATAATTATATTATGCGGATCGCATGTGGTACGTCTAGATCACATTTTGGTCCGTTGTACTTTCATATAATTGTATTTGGGTAAAACGCATAAATAATGTTTGATTGAGGAGTAAGAAGTGAAATAAAGGACTTATTTCCGACGTAAGTTGTCAAATGAGAAGTAGATTACAGAAAGAGTGAGATAGAGTTACAGCGGAGAAAGTTAAATCATCTATTTAGACAGATAACTTATTATACATTTATTCCGTATCTAAGACTCCGTTCCCCTTGCTACAGTGAAATCTACACTGATTTGGGGGTTACGAATTTGGAAGTTTGTGAAAGGCGTTCCCCTCGCTACAGTAGCGTGTTCCTTCTTTTTCCGCTTCGATTATCCTCTTATGGAGCAGGTGAATAGCGCGGGCAGCCCGGGCGTGCTGGCCGTTCCCCTTCAGTTCCTCCTCTCTGGAGCACAGTCTAAGGCTCCTATCAGAGACACATTCATTTTCTGATTTCTATCCTCATTAGTCAGTAATTAAGTCATAACTTAAGTAACAAGTTTCAACCAAACAAAAATAACTTAAGCCACCTTAATTTTTTTTTGAAGGTTAGTGAAAGTTCCACTAAATGTATATTGATTAATAAAAAGTATTTACAAAGTTTTCGACAGTCTGCTGACCATCCCCCTAGCCCTAATTACATGGATCTCAATTAGTACAAAGCTCCTAAGCCACCTTAATTTTAATACTCCTTAATTTTGACAAGAATAGCACAAGTAATTTCATCATCCTTAGTTTTAAGTAGCAATCATTAAAATGTTAAGAGGAGTTAAAGTTCTTGCTTGCGTTCTATGTCTGTACTCAGTACTTTTCAGGTTCAGTCCAGCAGTGAACTACTTTGAAGTTTGTTCTATTCATATTATAATTTTTGGTATCTTATAAATGTCAAAAACCAGAAAAGATAATTGCCTTCAGACTCAGTTTTTGTTGAACTGATTTTGAAATAAGTACGAAATATTCAGTACATACTTTATCGGCATCGCACAACAGAATAGCACCTGTTGACGAGGTGGCAATGCCTAGCAGTGAAGGACCCCCGACAAGCACCCACTGCTCCCACGACCCGTTTCGATGCATCCTCTCTATCCATCCATCTCTTGTTACGGTGTACATAATCCCTTCTTCATCAAAGCACAAGTCCTCTGGCCTGTTTAACCTCCCTTCCCCCAACTTCTCTGTACCCTACATGTGCAGAATAATTGATTAATATTCAAACCATATCTACTTAATAGTTAACTTGTTAGTCTGTTACAGGGAAATAAATCTGCAGTTATTCCAAAAGAATAACAGGAACCTGTTATTCCGATCCCAACCGTTGATCTTTGTTGAGATTCGCGCCAGAAAATTTTTCCTTATTGTTTATGCAGAATATCCTACCTCCACAATGAATCTTGTTAAACAAAAAACAGTACAACCAATTTCTAACTTGTAAAGGTTTAAGCATTCAGCATCAACTATAGCACACAGTGTTATTTTAATTAAACCGGTACGTTAAAAAAATGACCAAACCAAAACAAGAAACACACCTGGAGGAAGTTATTGGAAGGAAAACGGAGAGAGGAGGAAGGGGGAGAAAGAGGAAGGGGAGATATGGGGCAGTGCACTGCCACGTGGGTGGCTATAGCGAGCAAGGTTGCAAACGCAGCACCGGCCATGAACAACCAGCCTCCGCCATCTCAGCACATGTAGCTTTTCTAATTTTCTGAAATATGCTAGAGATTAATTATGTGGAGAGAGGGTGGCCTCCTGATAAAGCATAAATGGATACATCAAGTGTTACATGAAATGAAGAGCTACTAAGTACACCTCAACGGATCATTCAGAACCCTCTCTGCATCATATTCCTTTTGTCTCTAAATTTACTTTTACTTTAGTAAAATTGTAATTAGGGTTTTATATGACAGCACCTTTTTCCTATATAAGATGTACTGTAATCAAAATACAATTAAGTGAGAATAAATAAATTCTTCTTCTCTAAATGATTTCACCTCCTCTCTTATAAATTCCTAAAATGAAATATTTACGTCAGAAATTCAGTATATATAGATTATTTAAGGGATAAGTTCAATGTTTTATCCAATTTAATTGGCAACATAAATGCCTTGTCTTTTGTGTGGAAAAACATCCAGGTCTATATAATTCTCAAAAAAAAAAAAACATCCAAGTCTATAAAAAGAAATAAAAGGCACAAGATTTTACAATTAGTGTTATTTTTTTAGCGTAAGACCAGGTTAAAACTCGACAATTACTAGCACGAAAAGCACTAAATTTTGCATTTATGATATTCTTTCACACCAAAAATAATATCTTAATTAACTAATTATATAAGAATAGTTTTTATTCAATTAATATTCATTGATGTTTCTTAACTATTGGATTTTAACAAACGGCTTTCATACAGCACATGTGATTACCCTGTGATTTATGCATAATACAATTTGAATATATTGTTACATATACACTGAGCATTACAAGTTGGGTTAAAAATTATATTATTACAAGATAATAAGTCTTACATGTAAATTGTCTAATAGAAGGAAAAATTATAGGTCTTACGCACAATCTTTTCCTTATCTCAAACAAAAAGATAAGAAGGAAAAATTATATTAGTGATCTGGTGAATTTTCTCTTGACTTTATGATATATATCACAAATTAATATGAGTAGGACTTGTTGACTAATTACCTCAATATAGCTATCACTTATGACAACACGGCGCACAAGCTCGCAATCTAAGCCACAGACATGAATAATAAGTGTACGAACAAGGAAATATATATATTTTTGTGGACAACAGAGATACCAGAACAAATCTGCAATACAGGAAAAGTAGTTTGCAAGAGTAAAAGGTTCCGTTTAATAATTTTCCTGCCGAGAAAGTTTCCAAATGGATGCTTGCAACTCAAATTGTATGCTATTAAAATTACCTGTAGGCGCATGCGGTCACAGATCTATTTTGACTTCACATAGTGCACTAATCATATACTTTTGTACTTTATCTTCCGTAATTGTGCGATAATTAAGATGAAGTTAAAATAATCATGTCAATATCTTTACCCCTTTTCTGCAGTCACATTGGTCTCGTAATTAAACAATGAGATATGCGGCCCCACAAGGTTTACAGCACCAATGAATTCCAAAATGAGAAAGAAGGCAGGCTTTGGGCTCAAATGGTTAAATATCTTGAGCATCCTTTTAGGGCCATATCAAAATTCCAGATATATCTTGCGAAGTTTGTGCTTGTCAAATGGCAGGGATCGATATTAGACATTAAAATTTGCAAATGGACCAACAGCAGATACGAAGCATTCAGTGAACGCCACGTGTCATTCTGTTTAGTACAGGCCCAATAGAAGCTGAGGTTTAATGGGTTCTTACAGGATTGAACAGGGCTCTGATGGATCTAAGTTCCAATGCCTCCAGGCCCTCTTATTTTTATGGACCAGTATTTTACGGTTTGAGATTTAGTTTCAGCCGCTTTGAGATTTGAGCTAGCACAGGGGCAATATTATTTAGGCTTTGAGACAAAGTAAAAGAAAACGGTTCAGATCCATTAATTTGGGAATCATTCTAAAAAATTTTTTGTGCAGTACCCTACTTAATACGAATTCGTAGGATACTGGTCCCAGTAGTGGGCTATTTTTTATAAACTATAATTATGATATCCCGCAATTTTTATTAATAACCTAAAAAAAATTAGCAAATTTGCCCTCTGTGTGCAAATATTTTTAAAAATGTCCTGACCACCCCATGTTTAGGCAGTCCACTCTCAACACCAAACCGCCCCACAGTGGGGTGGTCAGCTATCAATACCAGACCCGTCCCCCTCTTCTTCCCTTTTTGCTCCCCCTCCCCTTTCCCTTCCCCTTTCTCTGAAACCCTTTCTCGCTACAAAACCCGATACCGGCCGATTAATAGGAAAGCGAGGCATTGGAGAGGTGAGGCGAGACGAAGCAAGGCGAGGCGAGGCATTGGAGCCGAACTCCTCTCTATACGAAGCAACAATTGGTTATTTCCGGGTAACCCGACACAACTCATTTTATTTATGTTTTGTGCCTTGTGATGACATTGGAGCCGAGTTCCTCTATGTTGAAATGTTGTTTTGTTGTGCGATTGGGGCGATTTAGGGTTAGGGTTTAGGGTTTAGGGTTTAGGGTTTTTGGTTTAGTTACGTTGTACCGAATCGTAAAAATTGAATTATTAAATATCGTGTGCGGGTTGTTGATTTTCCCGACGTGATTGATGTACTGTATTTTACCGAATTTTTTTTAATTTAGTTTGCAATAATAATTCTTATTCATTATTGTAAATTGTAAAAATATCTTATTTTACCGAATTGTTTAATTACCGTACAATAGGGTTTAGGGTTTTAATGCATGAATTATGCCTTTTATTTTTAGGGTTTATTATTTACAATTTTTAATAATAAAAATTATGCCTATAATTTTTAATGCATGACACATTTTTATTTTAGGGTTTAGGGTTTTAAAAATTGTCCAAAATTATTTAGAAATTGTTAGGAATTGTTTAGCATCTATAGAAATTATCCAAAATTATTTACAAATTATTTATTAATCGTTTATAAAGTGTCCAAAATTCTATTATTAATTTTTTTATGGTAGTTTGCAATAGTAATTTTTATTAATTAATGTAAATTGTAAAAATATGTTACAAATTTAGTAACCTGATATTTTCAAATGTAGTATGGCCAGACCTAGACGGGGACGATCACGAGATACTCTCGAGACCGGGGAGAGTTCACATGTTCCCGCTGGAGAGGCTCCCGGTGCAGAGTATCCCGCTCATGATGCTGACATATTTAGTCCTTTTCTGTGGATCCCACATATTAAGCATCGTGTCGCATACACATCTATTGAGGTACGTTGGTTTTTTATATGTAATTTAAATAGCATTATTTAATATGAAATATAGTCAGTCGCTTAAATTGAAATCATTGTTAAATGCAGGATGAGACGATGTTGACAGTGAGACATCGTACCCCTGAGATCCCGTACGTCCCTCATTCATTGATGAAGTGGTGTATCATGAACCTCTGCTTGTATCAGCTAGCCATCATGCCTCAGAGTATGATCGATCAGACTCTCATTTGCGGTCTAGTGGAGAGATGGCGACCAGAGACTCATTCATTTCACCTTCCGGTTGGGGAGATGACAGTCACCCTAGCTGATGTGAGCGCCTTATGGGGTTTAGGATCGATGACGACCCCATAGGCTGTGTCTCGGACCATCCAGACTTGACGAAGATGATCTGGGAGCTGTTGGGGGCCGATCCAAAGGCGCTGCAGAAGAAGAAGAAGAAATGAGAGGAGGATGAGTTTCGTTCTGGGTAGTGTATTAGTCTAGCGTCGCTCCGTATCTACTTCTCCCAGCGTCTGATAGCCGCCGATACCACTAACGAGGAGGCGGTGAAGAGGTAACCATAAACATTTGGAAATGAAAATATGTTCTGAACTTAACAATAATAACAATGATTTTTGTTAATTATTTTACAATGCAGGTATGTTGGGGCAGATGGACTTATGTGACAACGTCATGTTCGTGGATTCCAGTGGTGACGCAGTCCAGATTATGTTCCTCTCTCCGCTGAAGGACATTGAGAGGCCATCGAGGTGGAACTGGGGTGGAGCTGTGATCGCCCACTTATACCGGAGCTTGTGTCATGCTTGTCTGCTAAGTCTCTACTAATATTGTAATTTTTATATTACAAATATTAGGGTTGAATACTTACCAAAATTGCACCTACTGTCCAAATTCAGGTGAAAAATAAGCAGATTGTCGGGTCACTTCTGGACGAGGCTAGACGCCGAGAGATGACCCGCATACGGTGCCATATGGGGTAGTCACCACACATACGAGAATACAGGCAAGGAGAAAACCGTGAGATTTCTTATGTTCGGGGGTCAGCTCTAGATGCTTCATGAGAAGAACGTCACCTGGTACCCCTATCGTGCATTCTACGAGACCAACCTTCTTTCCCGGCTGACATTGGAGCAGAGAGATCTCTGATATTATCGGGGGTCGTGCGTATGTTACTGGATAGTTGAGTATCATCATCCTGATTGAGTTCCCCGTCAGTTTGGCTTGGAGGCGTTTGTCCCGGACTTTCCTATGCTGGACGAGCAACAGACCACTAAGCTGCACAAGTACCCACTCCTTAATAAAAATCTCGGCATGATATCAGTTAGAAATATTGCCGAGTCTGCTTTTTTTATTTTTTTTAACTTTCTCTGTGTTATTGTTTCTCTTAATATATTATATTTTTTTCATAATTTTTCCAATTATAAAATAAGAGGAGAAATCACTTAACAATTATTTATTTTGACATTATTGATAATCTTAAAAGGTAAAGATTAATTTATAATCCAACACATTTCACCTGATTTATGTCATCCACAAATCATGTCTATAAAAATAATGAAATTTAATCTATGTTTTACCATGCATAAAATGACTTAAAATTTCAACGGTTGAAAAAGGTCTTTCATGCATTATCAAACAATACTAAATTACGTGAAATTTTATTATTTGATGATTTATGTGTACAATAACATAGTTATAAATGTATTTTTATTTTTAAATTTTATTATGAAAAAAATATTGTCAAAATCGTCCAAATAAACATTGTCAAATGAGGCCGCCTCATAATTTATTGTCAACGTTATTTTTTGAAACAACATTTTTTTTTTTAAATATGCAGAATAATTGGGAGGTAGTACTCCGAATTATATCCTCTTAGAGTCTCAGGTATTGAGGAGGTAGAATACTTCCGACTGAGTCAAAATTAATTTAGTATCTATTTAAAATACAAAGAAGTTTCTATTTTAAATATTAGGAAGCTCTTTTTTAAAAATTTCTATCAGATTGAAACGGACGACTCATATCTCATTCCACACGATCAGGTATTGCACTGGGTCTGAATTTTTTTTCTTTTCTTTTCCAAATCACTTGATCTGAATTGAGCAGCACGTGAGCTGGTGCTCCGAGTACTGAGAAGGACTCGAGCGCGATGAGTTGGCGACAGCTGGCACTTGCTCCTGGATAGAATAATGTATGGATCTGGTCTACTTGTTTTTGTAGCAGAAGTAGCTTCCCAATTTATAAGCAAAAAAGTGAGTAAATGATCAAAAGGTGCGCAAATTATTTAATGAATACAAGTTTGAGTAGAAATAGGGTGCTCCTAGGCTCACCAAGCCCTTCGTGAGCGCGACTCTAAAACCTATCGAATTGACTTCAAACGACATTTCAAACCGTTAGATGTTCAATCTATATTAAAATGTGCTTGGAGACCAAATTTTACATTTTTTGAAATTTTTTTACTATTTATTAAGATGGTTTGAAAATCGCTGTTTTCCAATGGTACAGAATTTTAATAAAAACAGCGATTTTCAAACCATCTTAATAAATAGTAAAAAAATTCCAAAAAATGTAAAATTTGGTCTCCAAGCACATTTTAATATAGATTGAACATCTAACGGTTTGAAAATGTCGTTTGAAGTCAATTCGATAGGTTTTAGAGTCGCGCTCACGGAAGGGCTTGGTGAGCTTAGGAGCACCCTAGTTCTACTCTACAAGTTTTAAGCTCATAGGTCATGTTTGGTTGTGGCCTAAAGGGTGGAATAAGGGGTTTAGGCCTCTTTATTCCACCAAACGTGACTTAATTGAGCCGGCCTAACATGACATAAGCCGATCTTTAGGCCGGCCTAAACTAAACCACCTCGCATGGTGGTTTAATTTTAGTCCACGTCGTGGCCTAACTCGAATGATTATAATAATATCGTTTTAGTATATAATTAGTATATTATTTTTAATAATTATTATTAGTATATAATTATATAATTAATATCTTATATTGTTAATATATTAAATAATAATTATAATAATATTATATAATTAGTATCTTTTTATAAATAATTATTATTAATATATAATTATATAATTAATATGTTATATTGTTAATATATTAAATAATTATTATAATAATATTATATATATTATAGTTACTATTAATATATTAATATTATATAATTAGTAACTTATTACTAATAATAATTATTAATATATAATTATATAATTAATATCTTATATTTTATTATATTAAATGATTATAATAATAATATTATAATATATTATAGTTATTATGAATATATTAATATTATATAATTAGTATCTTTTAATCAATAATTATTATTAATATATAATTATATAATTAATATCTTATATTTTATTATATTAAATAATTATTATAAAAATATTATAATATATTATATTTATTATTAATATATTAATATTATATAATTAGTATCTTTTTATCAATAATTATTATTAATATATAATTATATAATTAATATGTTATATTTTTAATATATTAAATAATTATTATAATAATATTATATATATTATTGTTACTATTAATATATTAATATTATATAATTAGTATCTTATTACTAATAATAATTAGTAATATATAATTATATAATTAATATCTTATATTTTTATTATATTAAATAATTATTATAATAATATTATAATATATTATATTTATTATTAATATATTAATATTATATATTAGTATCTTTTATCAATATTATTATTAATATATAATTATATAATTAATATGTTATATTTTTAATATATTAAATAATTATTATAATTATTATTATAATATTATAGTTATTTTTAATATATTAATATATATAATTAGTATCTTATTATTAATATATAATTATATAATTATTATCTATATTGTTAATATAGTAAATAATTATTATTAATATATAATTATATAATTAATATCTTATATTGTTAATATATTAAATAATTATTATAATAATATTATAATACATTATAGTTTTTATTAATATATTAATATTATATAATTAGTATCCTATGATTAATAATTAACTAACTTAGGCTTCCAAAACTTTAGTCCTCCACCAACTCTAACCAAACAAGGAATAACTTAAGCCATGGTTTAACTTTAGACCTCAACCAAACACGAATAATTTAGGCCGGCCTAACATGGAATAACAACTTAGGCCACCTTAACTTTAGTCCACAACCAAACACCACCATATTGCTACAACTTAACATTTGGCAGAAATAATATTTTACTCATAAAAGAGGGGGGGTCTTGACTACTGATACCCTATGTTGTTATAATCTATCTTTGCATTAGTGTTAGGTCAAAAATTAGAAAGAACAATGTGAACAATTGTTCTCGTATTTCTTCACAAACAATAAATCAACATATATATTTTATAATTTTTGAATCTATTTTAGGCCAAAAGAAGAGTTTATCATAATAAACGGATCAAATTAAGTGCAATAAATAATTTATTCTTTGAATCGTTGATTTAAAAAAAATTTAAGAAAAGAGTAAAGCTTTATGATTTATGAAAGCCGGAAAAAATGGTTAAAAACATTGGCAATTTTATTTTATTTTTAACTCATTTTTTTTATAAATTATTAAAAATAGTAAAATTGATATTCTACAAGTTCATTATATAACTAATTTATTAAATTACTTAGATCGAAATTAAAAATTTATACGTAGATTTTTTAGACCGTAACACAGAAGGCTTTATGCTATCATAACACCTAAGTCTTAAAATACAAAAATTCATACTGGACATCACTTAGAAGAAAAATTAAGGGTCCAAATTTAGTATTAGAGCACAGGTTTCACCGGCCCAGAGCGTTCCCATTATCGACCTATATTATACACCGAGCCTAACTGAATTTTTCGTTGGGCACCATTGCATCATTCTCCATCTATGCACCGATTCACCGAACTTATCTGAATTCATATCACCGACGGTACCGTAATAGGGAATCTTTACAATTACTTGATCTGGACCGTTATTTTTAACTTGGCACGAATCTCAAAGCCCAATAATATTGCGTTAGCCCGCATCCCAAACCGGCTGAGAGTTAATCTCAAACCGTAAATAGCTAATTATAAAAGGGAATCTTTTACGGTACCGTCGACGATATGGATTCGAACTTATCTACCGATGCACTGACAGGGCCCCACCTTCTCTGATTGTATACCCCACCAACCTTCAATCATTAGCGTCGGCCCCACTCTCTAACTCCTTCCCGGTATTTAACCCCTTGCCACATCGGAGAGAGAGAAAAGCATCGAAACCAAAAACAGCAAAAAGGGAAACCAGGAAATAACAAATCCGAAACGGAAAGAGGTATCTCCAAAGAAAGAAAGAGAGAGATACGAGGAGGGGGTTAATTTTGTTGAGAGATTGGTTACAGCAGAGTGATTTTAGGAGTATTTAACTGGATTATGGCCATGGCAGAATTGTTAGCAAGCAAAGAAGGGGAAGAGGAAAAAGCGAGTGAGAAATCCTGTGTTTGGGAGAAGGACAGATAGATTAAGAGCTCGAAATTAATCCAATCTCCTTCTTCCTTCACTCTTTCGGGTCACAGATCAACACATTTTAAGGTACTATTTCCAGTATAAGGAGTTTGTAAGTTTCTCTAATGAGGAAATTTCCAAATTAATTATTCTCTGTTGTCCGTTCTATTATATTTTTTCTTTATTACATTGAGTCCTGGCCTCGTAGAGAGCCTTGGTGTTTAATAAATTTATGTTTGGCTTAGATTATGGTACTTAATCGATATTTTTACAAACAAAGAGTTTTTATGAACTTTGCTGTCGTCAATTTGATCAGAGTCGTTTACCAACAAAAAAAAAGAATTGATCATATTCTATTCCAAATATCCATTAGAATTGAAACATTCTCTTTATGTATTAAGTTGGTGTAAGTCGTTCATTCATATAGAACAAGAACCGCATCAATTTATTTTTATCTTAAGTGAACAGATAAAAATATGCAAAGAATTCTTTTTTTTTCAATTATACAGGACCAATCTCATTTCCAAATCTCTACTTCATCTCAGCACCAATGAGTCCGATGATGGAGCTACCCGATATGACCGCACCCGCGCAAGAGCTGGAAACCGCGAAATGCGAGTGCTGCAGCCTGGTGGAGGAGTGCACGCCTAGATACGCGAACCAAATCCGGCAGACATACGGTGGCCGCTGGGTGTGTGGCCTGTGCGGCGACGCCATCAAGGAGGAAAGAATTCGCTCTCTCACACCGATCTCCATTGAGGAGGCCGTGACCCGCCACGCCAATTTCTACCGCGGTATCCGCATGCCGCCACCTGAGGGAGGCGAGGTGCTGGTAGCAGCTCTCTCCCAGCTGCTCCGACGGGGCCTAAACGGGTCGCCGCGCGCTGTCAGGTCCTCGCCAAATACTCCGAGGACGAAAATGGCAACCCCTTTCATGGCAACATAGCTGTGCCTGACGGGGCTGTCTCGCAGCGAGAGCAGCTTGTCTGCGCTTACTAAAACAATCTGATAGGAAGAGGAAAAGAATAGAGAGTATGCATCCATTGTTGGATGATTTTAGGTAACTATGTGTGTAGAATTAGTCTTGTTGATCTCTCATTCAATTCTCTTCCTCTCTTCTTTTGGGTAATTAAGTTTAATGTAATTATCGGTTTAATTAGTTTTATATATTATAATGGAACAAGAACTTTTGGGCAAGTTCTTGACCGTTTTATTTTCCCCTTTCAGTTAAAAAAGATTGTAAAGAGTATTTATAGCAGAGTTAACAAGGAGCTACACCAATAAAATTAATTAGTTCTGGTTCGGTTGCATTTCCGGATTCAGGATGAATTCTCTTTTTTACTATTTTGTAATGAATAGTTTTGATCTTTTGAGCATGAGCTGATTCAACTTTTAAGATTCTGGTCCGAAATTACCGGTACATTGATTGCTATTTTAAAAATAGAGACAAATTTACATTGTAGTCATGTAGTCCAAGGCGGCTCTTTTGTCAAATTATTTAGCAATTTTGGAAGCATCGAGGACAATATACGAAAGTGACATAAAGATATGTTCTACTTTTTTCGGGAAAAGATATAAAGAATTCACAAAAGGAAAACCTTGTTTTGGTGAAAATATGATTACATGCAAAGTGCAAAATAAACAGCGTCAGTCCCCTAGCAGCCTTGTTTCAATATAGCAACAAGGAAACTTAACCGCCTCTGGTTATACATAGTTTGCAATTCAGGTTGAGTTTTAAGGTTTTTGAAGTTTTTTTTAAGGTTAAGTTTTAAGGTTTTTAAGATAAGTCAAATTATCGAGAATTTCAATTGTTGAATTAATTTTAATTATTATCAAATATAATTATAGTAAATATTTATTTAACTTTTTAATAATAAACTTTCATTAATTAATGTGTGAGATATATAGAGAGAGAGATAGAGAGAGAGACGAGAAAGGGGAGGTAGCATGGTTGGCTAAGAAAAAAGTCATAGTACTGTTGGTTACTCAAAGGTTGATAGTTCGATTTTCCCTCACGACTTCGCAGCCTCTGTTTTACTTCCTTCTCATACTTTTATTTTCAAAGTTCAAACATTCAATATGAAAAGTTCAACATATTCTCTGTATTAAAATGTGCCTAGAGACAAAATTTTATATTTTTTGGAACTTTTTTGCTATTTGGTTAGATTTTTCTTAATTGTTGTTTTAATATGATAAAAAAATTAGTACAAAATTTTTAAAAACAACGATTTAGAAAAATCTAAAAAAATAGTAATTTTTGCATGCCTTTATAAATATTAAGATTTTTTTTAGAAATTTTAGCGATTTCTTGTTTAAGCATAATATTATAATTTTGTTCCCTTCAGGCATATTTGGGCGGTTTTTAAGAACAATTCCGTATATTTTATAAAGGCACAAATAAAAAAAATGACAAAGTAGCATTTTACACGCAGAAGGGAGATTACGTGGAAGTAGTACAGACTTTTTACTGCTTTCTCCGGTCAATGTTATCATAATATAACATAATATAACTTGCACCCTAAGAATACATAACAAAATAGAAAATTTCAATTCTTTTGAATAATTCATGGTATGAGGTAATTTAGATCATCATTTTCAATAATCCATGGTATGAGGTATAATGATTAATGGGGTGATTAAGGCAATTTAAAAAAAAAAATCATATAAATTTAATTTCTTAAAATTTAAATATCATAAAGATACTTGACCAGTTTTCTTTGCTCCCTTCATTTGGGTTCTATCTTTTCAAGTTGGGTCCATTTTAAGTAAAGAAAATATATATGTCCTACTATTTATCTTAGAAGAATATATATAATTGCACGTTCACTGAACAACCTGTCCTAAGTCAGAATAAAAAAGGAGGGTCGTGATAGGCGTGGCGAGCTAACGACCAAAAAACAGTAATTTTCTTATGAAATGAAACCTACAAATATAACTCCGGTTAGATTTCATTTCTAGCCTACTCTAATTTTGTTTGAGAATAAATACTTAGTTGTTGTTGCTGCAAGTTCACTGCATCTATGAAGCTAATGCTTCTCTATCCATTGCACTTGTATTTCCATAAGAATATGCTTTAACCAATAATAAATATTACTAGACAGCAAGCAAGACAATGACAACGAAGAACCTCACAGCCATTGCATTAGCTTTTTATCTTTCTTTTTATTTCATACATTTAATTTTTTTTTGGAATTTTTTTTTTTGCATATGATCAAATCTATTTATCCAACCGTGGGATGGTGACTAGGTGAGATTGAGACCCGTAATTTGTGCCCCAAATCAAGCAGCAAGTAATTATCTTGATTTCAAAGTCACTTCCATTTGCTGTTGTCTGGTGAAATTATTGAACTACCAAGAATTGTTTGTCCCCTCAATTGGCTATATCTAGTTGGCATGATAGTGATTCTTCTTTGGCTATGATAAACCATGCAAGATTTTTTTTTTCCTTTTGTTGGAGATGAAGTTATGTAACTATTTAATATTCACAAAAATTCTCTATTCAAATTTTGAATATATGAACTTTTACATCAAGGACGAATCTAAGAATTTAGCCAGAAATAGGCAAAAAAATGTAAGAGTACAAATTTCAACCTTCAGCGAAAAAAGGAGCCAAACTTATGATGTAGCTAATTAAAAAGAAAATAAAAAACAAGCCTGGGCTTTACGGAAAAAAAAAAGGAACAAGTAGGTCAGTGAAGAAGAAAATGAATGAGGCTGACAAAAAAATATGATTGAGCTAGGAAGATTGATCTCCAAAAGAAATAGACAAACTTATCCATCATAATAGTCAATCAACCACAAAACTAGAGATTAAAATCTTTTTTTTTTTCTTCCAAAATCTAGAAGTAGATAACTATCTACGCCTTTTCAATCAAAATTTGTTTTTGTTCTAAGTCTGTCGTTTATCTGATAGAAAAATCTTTTTTTTTTTAATGTATAATTGTATAAAAGAGTGTGTTTTCCTAAGAGGAGGGTTAAAATGCCCCAACAATTTTTACCCCAAACATATCCCACCATCTGAATCGCATATCTAATTTTAGATCGACCCTCCAGATCACTACTACATAAATGATAATTCTACACTGCACATTGTACATGGTTTTGCCAATTTTATATGAAAACCGTGTACCATAAAGGTTTTTTAGAAAGCCCGAAAAAACTGCTGGAGTCATACACTGATATTTATTAAAGAATCAGTGTAGAATTGTTTGGAAAAAAGGCCGTGTATGATTTATTAGAGAGTTACACGGATATTTAACAAATATCTATGTAGGAATAGCTACACAGATTTTTGATAATAAATCCGTGTAGAAAGACAAGAACTGTACACGGATTATTTTATATTTGTCCGTGTATGATAGTTTAGAGAGCTACACGGATTGTTAAGTATAAATTCATGTAGAAAAGTGTAGGGTTTTGGTACAAAAGGCCTTCTCCTTCCCGCGCCGTATAAAATGCCTTCTCCTTCCAGCGCCGTTTTGATCAAGTACTCTCTCTCTCTCTGTTATATTGAAGGTTTATCTGAGATCTTTGAAGTTTGTATTTTCTCATCTCTATCTTTCTAAGGGTTGTGTGTGTGTGTGCATTTTCCGTTTTCTCCTCTAATTTTCTGTTACTTTACGTTTTTCTGCCCATTTATTCCAAAAATATTTTTCTGGAAACGTCTCTCTCCACTGATTTTGAGGGATTTATTCTGAAAAAATATCATCAATTTTGAAGAGAGAAGTAAAGAAAACGCTGAAGGTCTCCATCATCAGATCTGAGGAAAAACCATTGAAGATCAGTACTAACGTTTCCGCCTAAAGATGTCTTCAATTCAGAACTGTAAGATTTAAATTCCTTTGATATTTTATTTTGGATTTACGGATTCTGGATTACGTGTTATAATTGTAAAAACACGTTATGTTTTATTATGTCTATCATTTGGTATCAGAGCAATCGTAAATTCATATAAGATGCAATAATTTTTTTTACGAAATTTATTTTACAATGGTTCGTATAAAAGATATACAGATTCAATTAAGAGTTGATTACGAAATTGATTTTTTACGAAATTGATTTTTTTTACGAAATTGATTACGAAATTGATTTTTAGAACTTAGAATTTTTATTCCCTATTATGCATGCACATATATGTTGATCAATGTATTTTATTGGAGTTAAAATGTTGGAGACCTTTAACCAAGATGCATCATGTCATGGATCACATGGGCACTCTTTTGTTTATATGTTGGATCTAATACAACTAGTTTGTATGAAATTTTGGTCAAAACTAGATCATAACCAAGAGTTTTGGCAACCTGATTATTAAGTGGTAAGGACATAATTTTGATGCAAATATTGTATTGGATCTTATTTATGTTATATTGATCACATGGGTTGCATATTCCATTTTTGGAAAATACTAAGTAGAAGTCCAATGTCTATATATATTGTATTTGTAATTTGTTAGCATTTAGTCATTTATGTATGGTTTTATATGAATTTATATACAATGATCGGTCCAACGGTAGTTTATTGTATATTTTTCATATAAATAATTTAAACCATATAACGTTATTTTTAATAATTGGTTGTTATCAATTTTTTCCAACTTTAAATTGTAACTGTCACTTTATTAAAAAGAATTTCTATGAAGATAAAAGAAAAATAAAAAATAGTTTCTACTTATACATCACTATGAAGACACACAATTATTTACCGGAATTTACCGTATTTTAGCGTAATTTAATGTAATATAGTGTAATTCAACATAATTTCAAGTAATATAGTGTATTTTAGTATAAATATGTTAATTATAAATAAATAAAAAAGTAATCTAACAAATAATTTAAACAAAAATTTGAATTTCAGTGTGAGATTTCATTATCTTGCTCTTCATTGTGTCTCTGAAAAAAAAAAAAAAATCAGCCATTTTGTGACCGGTTTGGACATTTTTGGAAAAAACTGGCGCATTCTGGTTATATTTATTAATTTGTAATTAACTTTGGATAGTAATAAAATGTCGGTGTTTTGGTTGTAGGAAAAGCATTTAGAGTTCAGTTATATTATTAGTCAATGCACTAACCTAGATTAATTAATAATTCTAAAAACATCTCAATGGGGACGGTACATTTGCCAGAAGCTTCCTTTCACATGTGAATTTAAGGGATCCGAGTCAGCATGGGCCCACATGAGTACACGTGGATATGTGTTAGTTAAGACCATAAATAAGATTTCTATTTTTTGTAAACTACAATTTTATCAAAAAAAAAAAAAGTAACATCTCTAGATGAAAAAAATATATTAACATGACGTGGAGTTGACCAATCGCTGTCAAAAATCATCTCAACATAGTTTCAATAAGTAGTTAAATAAACAAATACTTAAAAAGAATTATTCGTATATCATTTTTGTCCATACCATTTCAAAAAAATTAATCTATAATAATTAATAAATTAATCCTGTCATTATAAATGATAAAAAAAATAGATGCAGATCAATGTTAACGGATATGTCAGAATGATCTATGGTAAGATTTATGCAAATGTTATTTTTATTTATTTATGATGACACGAACATTGGTGTTAATGTAATTTAATTAATATTCGATGCTATGGTTTTTTTAATAAGTTTTAATATTATATTATAATTTAGTAGCAACAATATCACACTTTAATTAAAACGCTAAAAGGAGCGCTAAAAATATTATTTTTAATGTATGTTAAACATTGGACGAATTTGGCAGAAATAAAAAGTTTTAACAACCAAATGATATTTAAAAAAAATAATTATATGAATCTATCCACTCTAGTTCTCTCTCTGTCTCTGCAACAACATTAGAGTAAGGTTGTACTATGGTCCCCACTAATTATATGGTCCCTTTTCCAGTCCTGCACTCGCCCCCGCATCAACCTTCATAGATATAAATACTTGGAAGATAATATATTAGTACTTGAAAAATAATGTATTAATACTTTGATGCGTAATTTGTTATGATCATTCCTTTTTTAGTCCCCCAATCATCCACGCGTCAACATTCCTCTAACAAAAATAGTTACACTCATAAGAATAAATACTTCAGTGCATAGGTATAAATACTTGCAATACGTGATATTAATACTTTCAGACGTCATCCAGCATCATATGTAAAAAATATCAAGTTTTGCGGTCCCCGCATATAGTTATGACAATATTAATATTTTTAGAAACGTGTATGGTCTCCCCATTGAGTTTTAGTGGTCCCCCACAAATATTTATGGTGCAGGGACGTTTGGCAGATTTGATTGAGGAGACAATTATTTACGTAAAAATTGTACACCCCATAAGTATAAATACTTTCGTGTATAGGTATAAATACTTTCATGCATATGTATTAATACTTTAGGAAACAAAATCAGCACTGGAGTTTTTGTGGTCCCCACATGCAGTTATGGTAGTTATGGTGTGGGAACAGTGCGGGAACGTTTGGGTAATTTGATTGGGGGACCATTATTTACGTAAAAATTATTCACCTCATAGGTTTAAATACTTCTGTGCATAAGTATAAATACTTGTTGCCCTAACGACACCTAGATGGGCTGAATTTGGGGCTGTTTAAAATTTAAACCCTACAACTTGTAACTATCGGACGGATAGACAAGTTTAAAAGTCATTCATGTGTTTAAGTAATCTATCTACTTTAAGTTCTTGGCGGAATCAAGAACTTGTAATTTAAATAAATAATAAAGTGCAGTAAAGTAAATAGATAGACTTAGAGAAATTGACACATGAGTTGTTAACAGAGTTCGGCCACTAGGGGACCTATGTCTCTGGAGCAACGCAACCTAACCGGTGTGCCTTTCTATTTACGCAGTGAGGAAAGGAATGCAAGTTGTGACCGGCGAGACAACACTCCTACGGTCCACACAAACAAATAGATAAGCACAACAGCTCAAAGAGAGAAAGTGAGCACAACAGCTCAAAGTAGGCGAGCAACACAGGCTTTAAGTCCAGACAATCACTAGCTTCACTCTAATCTCACACTGATCAATTTAGGTGAAGTATATTTGAGGTTGCTGGAAAGATAATTGAAGTTTAGGCACAAGCAACAATGGACTAGGCTAAACCTCTCAAAGGATTCTAAAGTGTAAGGTTTGTGAGGGTATTCTCTGTCTGTCTTAGACAGACGACAGGGCCCACTATTTATAGTGGAATTCAAAGGGAGAGCCAACGGCTCTATGCAGATCACAAGATCTACAACATAATGGTTTAGCATATTTTGCTTGTGCCTAGTTTCCAGTATTGACCAGGCCCGGTTATTTGAATTTTGAATTAGACTTCCAATACAACGGCTAGACTCGAGTGGTCTCAACCTCAGATCTACTTTACCATTATTTTGGATATAAATTAAAAATAATGAAACAAAATGGTAAAGTGTGATCTTCATTATCTTTATGATCTCGATCTCTATGATTCTGTAATCTTTATGATTCAGCATTTCATCAATATTTGACATTCCAAATTGCTCGTGTGAATCTTCAATCATATCATTTGTGTCAAATCATTTCTTGTAGCTCGAGGAGATCATGTAACAGATTATCTTGTGTAGCTTGTCATATCACTTGTCATGATATGCACATTTGACTTGCTTTGACCTTCAGACACAACTTGTTACATCAACTTGTCACATCGACTTGTCATGATATGTATCGTTGACTCTTTGATCTTCAGACGTAATTTATCGCGCCAACTTGTCATGATATGTATCGTTGACTTTCTTTGACCTTCACACGTGACAACTAAACCTGCATACATCTCAAACAGAGAAACTGTAAAATTCAATGTTTATATGTTTTGCAAATTAGTCAAACAACGTAGAAGATAGCGTGTCAATGGGTACGATAAAGGTCGGGTGGAAGCATTTTCATACCCGTACTCGTTAAAAATTGTCCTTATCCGTACCCTACCCTTACCCGCTATGAATTATCTTACCCGTTATGGTTGTCAGATAACAAAACAGTAATGAATAAATAATGGGTAATTCTAATATAATAATTATTTTATTATTTACTAAATAAAATTACAAACACATTCATTTCACGCAGATATACATGTTTTAAAGGTCTAAACTTTATTAGAATTTGTTAGAATTTATGTACGTGTTTTAATGGTTAATTAATTAGTGTAACACGACTACCAAGAATAGTTGGAGAATATTCATTACTTTTTAATATATATAATATATATAATATTATTTATAATTACCCGATCAGGTAATGAGTACGGAATAAGCTTTACCCGTACCCTTACCGGTTAGATAACAAAAAAAAATATTTATCTGTACCAGATAAGTTTACGAAAAAAAATTTATTCGTATCCGTCTTATCGAATACAATACGGGTCGGGTAAATAGATAAAAGGTTGCCATTGACACTTCTAGTGAAGATTGCTTACAACAACAATACTTCGTGCATAGGTATTAATACTTACGGAAAAAATTCAGCACTAGAGTTTTTGCGGTCCCACCAGACAGTTATGGTAGTTATGGTAGTTATGGTGTGGGAACAAGACAGTGACTGAAGTGTGAGGACTGTTATCAGGATCCTTTTAAAAATTATAAGGATCAAGATGATAAACATGTGATACTTCAGTGACCATTAGTATAATTGAATATTTAATTTGACAATTTTCAACATTCAGTGATAGAAATTCTCCCATAATACAAAGTAAAACCATTAATATGTTCTTTTAAAGGCAGGTAATCAATGTACTGAAAAATTGATTATTTAATTGTTTAAAAAAATTAACAATCTACTTGATTATCGACGAAGTACAGAAAATTTGAAGATTTAATTATTTAAACAGTAGGTTGGAAGACCGATAGATTATCAATGTCCGTAAAAATTAATACATAACGTATATATATTACAGAAAAATAAATGTAATTTTAATTATTATTTTTTGCATATTTTTGTAATTGTCAAATAAAGTGATTGCTATTGAAAAGTGTCCCAACATTTTAATTCTACAAAAGTGAATAGTCATTACATCATTAGCTTTCTTAAGCTACAAATGTACAAGGTAAATAAACATATAAAGGAAAACATGAACTACCGTCGGGTCGGTGTTTTGTGGAATGAATATTTTGAAAAGGGAATATATTTGTTTTATTTGTAATAAAATTGTTATGAACTTATGATGTGGCTCCTAGTTAGATTGCAGGATTAATTATTGAATAATAAATTTGAATATAACATGTTTACCATGCCTATTGGTGATGTTAAAAAATATTGAAATATGTCCGTAAAGATACAGATGAAATATATATAAGCGATATAGACCGTGTTGAACCTTACAGACTTACAAAATGAAAATATATTAACAAGCTATTAAAATATTAATGGAACTAAATTAAGGTCACATCTATCTTTTAATTTAGAACTAATTCATCCTATGAGACGAGTTTGTGTAATTCATTCCAACTATAGAAATGGTCAACTCCTTTCACATCCTAACTAGTTGATTAGTTTCCTCAACAAAAAAAAAAACTAGTTGATTAGTTGGAATGAATTGATTAGTTATAATGACTTGACGAATGATGCTTCTTTTTCTATTGCGGTCCATGATTAGCACAAATCGATTATAATGATTTTGTGGATTCCAATTGAACGCATGGTATTGGTGGATGCGTTATGTCATGCGACCCAAAAAATGCCCCTCTTTTCTTTTTTTCCCCAAAAAATTACTGTCATGTTAAAGTAAATAATATTACCACGCCAAAATCCATTGTTCCAGAACAAAATAAAAATGAAGCAAGGAACCTCCGAAAACTGCAAACTCAAACGTAAAAAAAATGCATTTCAATAAAATGGAATAACATATAACAAACCTAATTTTCCAGCATAAAATCAACATATGCACCGAATTTTGCAACAACCGGTACACGCGGGACAAACACAGGTTTCAGCAAATCTCGAACAGGAACAGACGCACCCACAAGAGCACTCGGGACAAGGGCTCAAAGGATCAAAATTGCAGGAACTGGTCTTACAGCAATTGCACCCGGTACAGCCTACGCGGCACCACCGGCAACAAATAATGTTCTCGAGTGGCATGCAACAACATGTCTTAGGTTGCTTGTGGCAGAATAGGCAGCCTCTGGTGCAGCAAATCCAACCCCAGCCGCAACACAGTATGGCTCTATAAAACATTTTGAGTACCATGTTAATTGTACATTTCATGCAAAATCTTACAATTTTGTAAAAGCCCAAAGATATGGGCTTAATTGTTTAATTGAGGCTGGAATATGTTGCCATGCCCAAATTCAATAAACTTACAAAATAGTAAACCATATCAAACCGTTGTTAAGCTCTCCAATTATAAATTTTATTGGGCTGGGTTGTTCATTCTTCTCTGTTTGTGGGATGCATGTGGAAAGGCCTAATCTGGCCCCAATGGAACCTTTCTGCCATTTTTCTTTCCTTCTTATAAAATCTCGTTCAGGGAAGATAATTTACTAATTATAACTAAATGTATTTTTTGTCTTTCAAAAAGAAATTAAAATATTTTTAATCATAGGTCAAAATATCAAAAAATAGAAAAGTACACGTGCCGAAAAAATGCAAAATGCATGATGAGGTATAAGGTGCCAAAAAAAATGCAAAATGCAAATGCTAGTTATAATTTACTTATAGCTGGTAAGCCTGGTTTGCTTACCAGTTCATGCTACCATTGTACCAGGGCAGCTTACTAAATAACATTTGTATGAAACGAGTGGATATTAATGACATTAGCTGTGCCATAAAGTACCTGAATATATTCCAAATACTGTATGAGTTATTCCTCTTCTCATATCTGCTTAATTAATCAGTAAATAACATCAATTAGGAACATCAAAGTGTTGACATGCATGTAATTTAATGTAATGGTAACATAGAGAAGTTCAAAATACCCTACACCTTTATTAGTGGATCAGATTTTGTGCTGACATATTCATTCAACCTGCACACATATCAATTTATTAAAACCTTTCAATCATTAAAATAAAAAAATTATTAGGAAAGATTTGTACATTTTGGGTTGTTTGCAGTTAACTCTACAATTTTCAAAACTCAGGAGTGTTCTTTTACTTGCTTTTGGAGTCATCCTTGTCCAAAGGTCTATTAAATAAAAAAAAATAGTGTAATTTGATGTTTTGCAAATGATGAATTCAGCAAGTGGAATAGACATAAAACTGAATCATGCCATATCATTTCACTCTATTCTACGGACCTTACAAATATAATTGTTCTGATTCAATAGTATGGATCTAACCAATGATGGTTAAGTTACAAAACCACAAGGGAACAAGGTTGAATAAATTGTATTTTGTGTTCTGTGCACAGCCACAGAACATGAATAAATTGTTGCTGTGCTCTTCAGTATCAAATTTTATCCCTCTGCACAAAATAGAGATATAGATATTTCTAAAATAATTTCACTATTAACTTTCACTTCAATTAAAACATAAGACTGATTATAAAGATTAAAGAACAACAATTAAAAGTTCTAATACATACTCTTTACAACATCTGGAAGCAGGTACTGTTCCTTCCATCGAATTCAGCTCACGCTGCACAAAATTATATCCATTATTATTTAAGAATGTACCAAAAATAGAATACATTGTAACAACGAATTAAACTTATGCCTCCTAACCTAGCTAAGTATTAGTGGAAATTATTTACAATCCACTAAAGATCTGACAATGATGGCCCCCCAAAATATGCTTAAATATATCCAAGTAATTCATCTTGAAAATATCATATATATATTAAATAAACTGGCATAAGTATGGGGAAGGTTGTATATAAAAAATGTATAAAATATGAACATGGTTATGTTTATGATTGATATAACATTAATGTTAAAGATCGATGCACTTACCATCTAGAATGGTATTGTAATAAAAATTAATGGTGTCACTGGATCTCTTCCGTCTTTTGGTAATAAAAATTGTTCTTTAACTTTACAAATCACTCACATTTGTATGTGTTTGATTTTGCAAAATAATGAGGCGCTTCCAACTTCTTCTTTTTTTATTTACAAGAAATAGTTCATTTATATGATACATATGCCTTGTTTTTATGGTCTTGCTAATAAGAAAACAATGACAAAAAGTTCATTAGTCCAAATTCACAAATAAACCTAATCATAATTATTGTAGAATACATTCACAAAATCAAAATAATAATAAGTAATACTCAACAAAAAATCTTATAAAAACTTATATTAATTATAACTAGATACTAGAGAAGTAAACAAGACCTTCAAAAAGTCAATCTCCTGATTGAGAGACTGAACAGCCACCTTTAGCCGGTGCTTCCCGCACACATCCGGATACTCCGGTGGCGATTTCGGGTACGGCGGTGTACCCAACCCGTTATCCCCCATGAACACAGAACCAACCCAACAAAAAAACAGTATCAATTCTCTTGTTACTTTAGAGCGAGAAGAGATAAGGATGGTTGTCACATGGGAAATGCATGGAAGGAAAGGAGTCAAGTAGGGAGTGGTAGGGACGCTTCTCTCTGAGCTCTCTGATGCTTTCTGTACACTGCTTTCACTGCCCATTAGTTATGAGAGAGAGAGAGAGAGAGAGATGTGATGAGGGGAGTATGATAGAGAGGATGTGAGGGTTGAATTTTTGCCGTTTTTGGCGGTGATGATGGGGCCGAGAGATTGATGAGAGACGGTCAGAGGGGAAGTTGTAACTTGCACTCCATTAAAAAAACAAAATGGAGACGCTATTTTCATAATTATCTTCACTTTCTTTCTACTCGCTTGATCTTGAGTCCGGATCCTTTTATATAATGTAATGTTTGAATTTCAATTCAGACCGTCTGATGAGAATTCGAACTAATTCGGTTTAAACTTGTAATGCAGGAGGAGATCTTTTCAAATTTCATACTACTATTATACTATATAACAAACGTACCAAATTCAAACTAAAGTTGAGGTATCTTAGGTGATATAAACTCATCAATCTCCCTCTTGTATGTACTTTTCTCTTTTATCTTCCTCCTATTATCTCTGTTAAATGTTGTATCATCAAATGAATTACATTAGTGGTTATTTTTACTTAAAAAAAAAATGAAATGGAGGTCTAGATTTTCTACTCTATATCCCTATTATTACCACAAAGGTCCTCCCATTTAGATTTTGAATTTATGAACTTTCACTCTTGAGGACATGTGCCTTTGCCACTTGAACAAATGCCAATTCTCGTTGTTTTTACTTTTTAATGTAGTCAATCCATTTGATAAAAAATAACTACAAAAATTACTAATTTTTTGCAGAGTTTACTTATAAAAAAATTATGTTTACAGTGAATAAAGAATTGATTAAGAAATTTATCCTCTAAGGATGTTGTAAAATTATGTATAAATTAAGTTTATAATTTTTTTTTATGAAATGTGACAACTATGTGATCTTGATAATTATTAGAACTTAAAGAGTTTACAATGACGACATTTATGAAGAATGAAGATGAATTTCTTTTTCAAATACCAATTGGTGATTACCAACTAAGTAAAATTAATTAATAAGTAACTACAAATACAGAAAAAAAAAATTAAAGTGATGTTTTGATATTTTCAATAACATTACAGTTTTCACGTAACGACAATAAACTATCTCATAATAACATTTAAATAAAAAAAACATTTAAATAAAAAAAAATTCATCAACAATGATAAAGAAATGTCTCTCCCTATTTGAAAAGAAAAAAATATACGTCGATTCATTTCTTTTTATAATGCATGATGCTCAGTGGTCCAAATGAGGTTACATTGTTGTGTCTTATTAAACCTCGATTAAGAAATCAAGAATCTCCAATTATATAATGCAAAGTTGTATACAACACACAAGTTATATTTTGTGAGAAAATCCAATAATTCTCTTGCTAGAAGATTTTCTATCATGTTAAACGGTTCAGCAAAAGAAGCCAACAAAAAATCTTAGCTTTTAGAATTTGGATCCCTCAAATCACTGATTTTTATTGGAGGAACAAAGCTTAGCCTTAGTAGAAATGAAAAATGAACTGATACCTCCGGATCAAACTCAAACGGAGATGAGATGAAGAGACAGCAGGGCTATTACCTAAATTGGGCCTGCATGATGGGGTCGAGAGCACGATTCCAAGTGGCCGATGAGCTGAGCGACAGAAGCACTGGTGAGGGTAATAATGTCATTTTATTTCTCTATTTCTTGTCGCATCTCTGGACCTCAATCATTTTATTAGTAATTGAAAATAATTTGGAATTTAGAAATTGTAGGCTGATAATAATTTATGTATTTTCTAAGGTTTATGAAATATGAACTTATTAAGTACATAATATCTTGTTGTGCCTCACAAAAATGACTGGTTTATTAATTATTATATTTCTATTTTTATGAGGATGTAAGATAGTTCCTGTCCCAAAGCCCGGTATTAGGATCATCATCGGAGATTCAGGGGCGGGGCGGTTCGAAGTGCATTGGACCGTAAATTCGGTATGATATTGGGTCGGAGTTATTTGATCAACATTAAAATTTGTGCAGACAGCTTTCAAATTTATACAAATCAAGTGTTCATAAATTTTAACGAGAAGCGAACGTTCCAACCAGAAATCAAACCAAATTATACTTCATCTCAATTTTTAAGTGGCAGATCTGAATTGGGCCGTTCGATAAAGCCCGGATCAACTTAAATCGTGAATGAATTCTATAAAATTGGAGAGGAACTGAGCCCCTATCAGATTGAGTTGTATATATTTTGCTTTCTAAAATCCATATAATTAGTAATGACGATGGATCAAGCCGTATTTGAAAACAACACGAAGTCTTTTTATCTTTTTTCCTACCAATTTTCTGTCTTTGTTCTTAAAAAGGAATAAAATGAGATAAGTTTTCAAGAAAAAAAGGTCAATCAATCCAAAGTTGAACAGAACAGATTAAAGGTGTATGGAGAGTACATCATGATCTCTCCCCATAGTATATCAAGAGGATCATACATTCATATCACCACCTTTTATTATCAGGCGATTTCAATCGGCGTCGATAACCTTCATTTCGTCGGCGGCGGCTCTCCTTAACCTCGTTCTTCTCCAAATCATCTTCGAAACCCTTATCAGGCGTGACAGTGAACACGAAATGGCCAAGAGGAATGTCGTCAAAGGCAAGGAGCGGCTCCAACATATCCACTACAGCCGACATGTTTGGTCGGGATTTCGGGCTGTGACCCAGGCATTGGTAAGCAAGTGCAGCCGCTTTCTGAGCACCTTTTGTCGAGTACTGCCCATCTAGGCTTGGATCCATAATTCGGACTAGTTTTTTGGGATCATTCAGATACGGTCGAGCCCAATCAACCAGGTTTTGCTCCCTTGATGGCCTGCTTTTATCGACACACATTCTGCCAGACAGGAGCTCGAGCAGAACCACTCCGAAGCTGTATACATCGCTTTTTGCTGTTAAATGACCTGGTGAGACAGAATCAATTAGCTTAATGTGCATTGTTTAATTTCTCTTTGTTGTATACTGAGGGTTTAATTTGTGTGATGTATAATACCTGTCATGATGTATTCTGGTGCAGCGTAGCCATGTGTACCCATGACGCGTGTGGAGACGTGCGAGTTGTCGCCCTCGGGTCCATCTTTTGCCAGCCCAAAATCTGATAGCTTAGCATTATAGTCCTGTTAAAGTCCAGAAAAATATGCGATTATTTCCAAATAATACACCAAATATCAAATATTGTTATATAACTATATATGTACCAGTGGGTGATTTACCCACTAGTAATTAAAAATAATGATCCTTCAAAAAAGTAATTAAAAAATAATGAGGAAATAAGAAAAAATATAGCCCGTAAGCATCGTTCACTTTGTTTAATTATCTCAGTTTTATGTCTATTTGCTTTGATATTAAAACAATGAAATGAATAGACAGTGCAATTTTATTTCATTAATTCTTGCATAAATTTTCAACTCGATTTCCCAAATACTTGGCAAATATAAAAGGACAAGGCTTGACTGAACAAATTTTAAAATTTTCATGTCAATCGTATTCCAGCAGGTCCATTTAGACTTAAATACCCACAAACTGACTTGAAAATATCCCTTTTTGGTTAGAAAGAAAAAGAAAGATAATGACCAAATTTAATCAGGTGACAAAGTTTTTCTTCTTCATTTTACTTTAGTAATGGTGTGTGATATGTCACCACATCTTTGCTCTAATTTCCAAATCATGTTTACTAACCTGGTAAATTTGTTTACTTTTAAAAGTATATTATTAATTTTTAATATAAAATGACTATTTTATACAAAAAAAAAAAATAGGTTTACCTACAAGATTTATAAAAATCTTACAGAGTCTAATAGGATGTTGGAGGCTTTGAAATCCCGGTAAATGACGGGCTTCTCGGCATCGTGAAGAAATGCCAATCCTTTGGCTGCTCCAACTGCTATGTTTAATCGAGTTTGCCACGGCATTGCTGTAGATGATCCTATAACCAAAAAAGAACAAGAAATTACATTAGTTATGTATATCAAATTTTATTCTTTTAACTTTCCTTATAAATCAACCTTAGGTTCCTGTTATTTTTGTTTATACTGTGAAATTGTGGCCAGTAACCAGGTCAGAAAGAAGTGCTTTACATTTATGGGCCGATTCTAAGCCCGGCCCACCAAAATTTAAAATTTAAAAGCAAATAGACCTTTTCTGTATTTGGATTAGAGGAGATATCTTTTGCTTGAATAATTTACATTTAACTTTAGTATTATTTTTCTTTCTTTTTGAATTGGATAGCAAATTCCTAGATATCAGATTCAATTTCTAGAGCTCCAATATTTAATGCAAGCAATTTTACTTAAAATCTAGAAACTTTTCTTCTTTCTTTTTACTTTAAAAAAAATATAGATGTCAAAATTTGAACGAATCAAAGGGCTCAGGCATCATGGTTTGAACAATTTGGTCGGTAGCACTACTAAGTCAACAAACTACTACTTCTAATCAATTTTAATTTTTATCAACATGTACATTTCTATGATAAGATGCCATATCACATTTATAACTGATAGATATATTTAGTATAGAACCTGTCCCGGTCAGATCTTGAAATGTTAGGTACATTAATGAAACATAGCAAAGAGAGACAAACTTTCATAGCAACCTTTTCAAATACGTCATTAACAAAGTTAATAATTAATATTAATATATTTATAAGCTAGTTGAAAACCCTAGGCACCTCTAAATTGCTAAGAGCTTCCCTAATTATCTGTTGACAAAGATTTTGGGTTATTTCTGGTTTAAACCATGAGAGGCTATTTTAAACTAGTGCTACACCTTTTGGGGTGTGTTTTATTATTTTGGAGCAAGCAAGACAATGAAATAGCACCAACCTTTTCTTTCCCTCTTATTTTTTTTTTTTTTTGGGTTTTGATCTTTTGCCCTTCTCGTCTCTTTTGTGGATTGATATTGATATGACTGGATTACTACCATGGGTTTGGGTTAATTTAATTAATTTAGGAATCAAAAGCACTATAATTCCGGAGAGTTGCAATCAAATGTGAGCTAGACTCACATTTTTTCTCAAAAAAAAAATATAATTCCGGAGAGTTCCTTTTTTGGTTTAAAGTTTAAACAAAGAACTTTTGGTGTTTTGCTTAACTGGATATATGTTTTTTTTGTCACTATGCTTTGATTATATGTTTTCTTATGTTGTAGGTGCTGTTTTAGCTAAGTGATATTGAACTTTGTAATAAGTAGTTGCTTGTTCTAGCTAGGTCCGGTACCATTGCTATCAGTATTTGCCAAATAATATATGGTTTCGTTTTGTGTTACCATTGATATCAGTATTTGCCGAATAATGTAAGTTGTCAAATAATGTAAGGTTTCGTTTTGTGAAATCGATGGAGTAGTCGCTATTATAAAAAAAATAAAGTTTAAACAAAGAAAGGGGTATTTACATCATCCATCGAATTTTCATGCAAAATATCATTCAGTTTAAAAATAAAATTATAAAGAATCAATTTTTGATCTAGTGGAAAAAACAATTCTTTCATTGGTGAGAGATTGTAGGTTTTAAATTGTATAGAGAATTTCTTGTGAATATTAAATAATTAGATAGTTTGACAGTTTTTACTAAAACAATAATATTGTAGATTTGTTTTTGTTTATTAAGATAAGACATATAACTTCGTTAGAAACTTAAATTTGTTTAATAGAAGGCTAAAAAAAATATCAAAATGACTATTCGTAGAAAATACATGTTACAGATTGTAACATTGGCAACTAGGTCAAGAACGGTGCCTAATATAGATTTCAGATTGTAACATTATTTCATTGTGAGAAAAATTGTCGTTTTGCTAAGTGTAAAAATAAGAAAACAAAGATTCAAAAGCAATCGTCACTTTTTGTGATTTTGACGAGTCAATAATCACATATAATACAATTTGGAATTGGGTGTTCCCAATTGAAAGGTTGACATCTAACCTAGAGAACTATTTAAAAAGAGGAGGGTTCAAATGCCTCCATTTTTCATGCCTCCATCATGCCTCCACTTTTAAAAACTTTAATAACTCAAAATTTAAAACTTAAAAGTCAAAATAAAACGTTGGATATGATCTACATCATTTTATCGATGTGCTCATAAAAAATTATCACATTTTGATTTTGTTTTTATGTGAATCAATAAGTTGAAAAATCAACGTCTAGAAATTATCCACATTAGTGCGTTTTTTACAAGCTCTTGATGACAACCAAAACAAAATTGAAATGTCATAATTTTTTACACGTGCATAGATAAAATGATGTAGATCATATCCAACGGTTTTATTTTGATTTTTAAGTTTTAAATTTTGAGTTATTAAAGTTTTAAAAAATGGAGGCATGGTGGAGGCATGAAAAATGGAGGCATTTGAACCCTCCTCATTTAAAAAATACAGAAAGGTAGACTTAGCTTGCCAAAGAGTCAGACAAGTTGTGTATTGTAAGGGCCCTACAATGTTAATATTTTACAAAATCTATTGTGTACTTGCAGTGCATGCGTAACATATATATTTAACAAACCCAGTAATCATATATATTAATAAATTAAAACAATATATGGTTGGATGGATATTTATGAAATAAGAGAATGAGTGTTATTTTTGTTACCGTTAATTGGCAGCTGCGCATTAGCTATAATATAATGTTAAAAATATTAATATTTTATAAGTATGAAAGCTGAATGTTTCTTACATTTTTTTTTTTTTCCTTTTAAAGCTTAATACCTAATCCTGCCCCAAGTATAAAATTAAGACACTAATGTAGTGATACCATTGTCTATTCTCTTTTACTTTTCTTTGGTTAAATACGTAAATTTGTATTAATTAATTCTCTGAACCAAAATTTGACAATCTAGAAGTTTTGGTTACACACACACACACGTCACACACACAATTTTAATTCAAAAGAATCAAATAAAACAAAGTGATAAAAATATTAAATAAAAGGAATAGGCATTTTATATATTTAGGAAGAAAAGCGTATGTTTCACAATTTTAAGAGGGCAAAAGTAATTATTAAATGAGAAAACATACTTTTGAACAGGCGGCTTTCCAAACTGCCTGAAGTCATATACTCATAAACCAAGAGCCTGTGCTCCTCTTCATAGCAATATCCAATCAATTTCACAAGATTTTGATGCCTCAATTGTCCTAGAAATATAACCTCAGCCTGTAAGATGTGCATCAATACAAACAAAAGCATTTACTTCTCTGTCAATTGCCCGACATGATGTAATATATGTATTCATTCATAAAATTCATAAGAAAAAATTCTTGAAACAAAAGTACTACGTACATGAATAATTATTTGTCAACTAAATATGTAGATAATTAATAATATAAGTATAGAGCAATGAAGGGTTCAAATGATTTGATTTTTTGTGGCTCCTTCATGACATAAAAAATGCAGCATATGAAATTTAAATCAATATTATATTCTTTAAATGCAAATTAAAAAATTATCACATTTTATTTTTGTTGTATATGAATGAATAAGTTGAAAAAATAATAATTATCCACATCAATATATTTTTTATAATTAAACTCTTGATAATAATAATAATAAAAATGTCATATTTTTTTGCATGTACGAAGAGAAATGATATTTATTATATTTATTTTGACATTTAAATTTTGAATTTTGAATTATTAAAATTTTTAAAATAAAAATATAATAAAGACACCAAAACTAAAACATTTAAAACTTTACTCATCGGAAATTGCTAATATGCTATATGTAGCATAGAGGGCCTCCGTGCTACGGCTCAATATTTGAGTTTTCAAAATCCTAATAGTCGATCCGAACAGTTCAACATGATCTCCATATGAATATGTACTTGCAAACCAAATTTTACATTTTTTAGAATTTTTTTACTATTTTTTTAGATAGGTAGAAAATCACTTGATCTGAAAATTATGTAGATCAAGTGTTTTTTTATCTATCTAAAAAAATAGTAAAAAAATTTTAAAAAATGTTAAATTTGATTTGCAAGTACATATTTATATGGAGATCATGTTGAACAGTTTGGATTGACCATTAGAATTTTGAAAACTCAAATATTAAACTTAGCATGGAGGCCCTTATGCTACGCGTAGCACCGTAGGCAACGTTGCCTCCTTACTCATCCAAATATATCGTGTAGGATATTATCTGAACTATATATCAAAAGCACATCACTACTCACCAGCCACTCCTTGTGACCTTGGCCACCTTCCAAGTCTAGCAGCTTAACCGCAACAGCCTGCGCTTTCAATCCGGGCTTCACCTTCTCATCCACAAACCCCTTGTACACCGGCCCGAACCCTCCCTCACCCAAAAAGTTGCCGCCAGAGAAACCCTTTGTGACTGCGCTCAGTTCCGCAAGAGTGAACACATATAGGTTGGAACCAACAAGGGATATCGACAGATCCTCCGGTGACAACATCCCCGAGCTTAGGTCGGAGAAGGAAAGCCGCTGCAACGGCTTATCTTTCGTTATGTTACATCCTGCGGTTTGTTTCGGTTGCACCTTGGCATGATTTCCCATGCACGCGGTGAAGAAACTGAGCCATGAGGGAGAAGAGCTCTTGCTCTTGCTCTTGCTTCTTCGCTTCCTGGACATGGTTAATTATTAGGTATTTGTTTGGTTTGAAATTTAAATTATTAGACCTTTTATAATGTTAGTGAAGTGGAATATTTCGTACTTTGGAAAGGATAGGTGTGGACGTGTGGTTGAGAGAAAGCATTGATGTGTGTTTTTAAAGGGTGAGAGAGAGAGAGAGAGGGGGGGTGTAAATTGGGGTTTGATGAAGGAATGGATCGAAGAGGAGGATCTGTTCATGAAATATGAGCGAACCAACTACTACTTATTCGCACCAAATACACGGACATGGCCAGGGTGCGTGTAAAGAAAGAAAGGTTTTGAGTTGACTGTTGACTCGGCCCAGGATTGGACAGAGACTACTTTAGCAGATGTGGTGCCTTTTTTTTAGGAGAGCAGATGTGGTGCTGATGTGCTGTACAGTGTACAGTGATTGCGATTCCAATATTTATTGGAAGTTTGTGGAATATTGGGTTTTTAATTATAAGTGAGTCTTCACTGTAGTACGGAATCTCAGTGGTTTGAGGGGCATTTGAGCAAATTCGGTTGGAAGTTAGATTAGGATTTTTTTTTAAAACCATAATTAAAATAATTAAATTTACCAAACCAACATGATGACCCGAACATTTACAGAAACCGGACCGAATTTTTTTTTTCCAGACCGAATTGGCATTTCGGTCCCCTCATTTTCACAAAAAATCAAGGTTTTAATATGCGGCGGATCGTGTA
This sequence comes from Carex parvula, assembly GCA_025461045.1. Taxonomy (NCBI): domain Eukaryota; kingdom Viridiplantae; phylum Streptophyta; class Magnoliopsida; order Poales; family Cyperaceae; genus Carex; species Carex parvula. The sequence continues at coordinate 79,612 of JAJGRW010001243.1, read as the reverse complement.
GTCCCTCTGGACCGAAATGGCAATTCGGTCCAAAGGATTTTTGGCCGAACCGAGTTTCCATCTCGGTCCAGAGCATTATATTACAAACTTACATGAAGTCTACGTGGTCAAAAGCCATAATTAAAAGTTTATTAAACTATGGTCAAACATTTGATTGAAATGGACGGATATACACAGCATTATTCAGAATGACATAGTTTGTAAACTATGGTTAAACTATTAAAAGTCTAGTTTGTAATATAATGCTCCGTATATAGTTTTAGTTTGTAATATGGTTAAACTATTAAAAGTTTATTAAACTTACAGGCGTAATTAGAAATTTCATTTATTATTTTATTAAATGGTAATTTTTTACCGATAACTCTAAAAATTTATTCACCGATAACCCTAAAGTTATTTTTATTACAAAGAATTATATTATAAAAACTTATCAATAATTTAATCATATTCCTCATGAAATACCATTTCCATTTATAATTGTCAATTAACAAATATATTTTGTTTAAATCGTATCAATGATAATTCTATACTTAATTAATATTTATACATGTTTTTATATAGACATGTTTGTTGCTAAACTAATTTTTATTAAGTACAAAATCCGAATATCATTGATACGATTTAAACAAAATATATTTGTTAATTGACAATTATAAATGGAAATGGTATTTCATGAGGAATATGATTAAATTATTGATAAGTTTTTATAATATAATTCTTTGTAATAAAAATAACTTTAGGGTTATCGGTGAATAAATTTCTAGGGTTATCGGTGAAAAATTACCATTTAATAAAATAATAAATGAAATTTCTAATTATTCAACGTAAAACATTCAAAGTTTGTTGGTATTAAAAGTCAACTGTATTAAACTAATTTCTAATTATTCAACGTCAACTGTATTAAAAGTCCACAGCAATTAAACGGACCGAATTGGTATCTCGGTCCGGCCAAAATTTCCCTCCGGACCGAAATGCCAATTCGGTCCGGACTCTTTGTTGGATTTTATGTGGCGTGGACTGCGCTATAGTTGAAAATGAGGGGGGACCGAAATGCCAATTCGGTCCGGAGAAAAAAAATTCGTTCGGACCGAATTGGCATCTCGGTATTGATGGTTTTTGTAAATGTTCGGGTCATCATGTTGGTTTGGTAAATTTAATTATTTTATTTATGGTTTTTAAAAAAAATCCGTTAGATTATAGACGTTCGCTTCATATTAAAATTCGTGTAAGTAATATTTAATAATTGTGTGGATTTAGTGTGCACAAATTTTTAATATGAATCAGATATGAGACGTCTCTAATTCCTTGTATTACAGTTAGAACGATAATAAGGAAAGAGTCAAAATGTAGAATATGAAAAGGTTTTCAATCAATTTTGATTGAATCAAATAATATACATGTATTCTGTAACTCAGTAGTGCTATGATTTAGAGATTTAATTTTATTTATAATGAATTTGTTCAGTTCAATTGATATGATGGTGATTGTAGTAACTATAAAGATAATGCATGAATATTTTCCTTAATTAATCATATTGGTCTCAAGCCCAACGACTTGAATGTTATTGAAATTTATCCATATACCTAAATATAATTTTGGTAATATAATTTATTGCATGGATATTTTGTTATTTGATTCAATCAAAATTGATTCAAAACCTTTTCATATTCTGCATTTTGACTCGTTCCTTATTATCGTTCTACCGGGTAAGAAAAAAAATAAGGTTGAAAGGAATACAAAATAAAAAAAAAGCAATAAATTTAGTAAAAACTTAAATCACAATTGGCATGGCTTTCGCTTGACTCTCAACCTCTTCTTAAAAAATAAAATAAAATAAAATAAAATTAGCGGCACTTTGATTTCACGGTTGGCATTTGAATTAATAATTGGAGTATACATACTCAGCTTATGAATGGATTTGGATCAAATGGTCGACTAACGGGTATACACCCGCCTCCAACAAAATCATAGTTAATCTAGCTAAAACCACAAAAGCGGTTACATATCTATCCAAACTGCTCTTGCGCATAGGTCATTTTTATGGTGGGAAATGGGTGCTGCTTTTTATTTTACAAAAGATGAAAAGATTGAAAGTATCATGAACGGACAAACAGGTTGGTACCAGCTACTGCCTAATGATATTATTAAATATTCTATAATGGAGATACATTATCATATCTCATAAAAAAATGAAATTGAAGTTTTAATCTGAGAATGTGGGATGAGGTAAGTAATGCCGGAGACAGAATAAATACTAGGATGAGATAAAACTTTTTAATGAGATATAATTTAATTTATAATTAATTTGAATAGTATATTTTTATGATTAATTTTGTCGGAGAAAAACATAGACATAGAAATATATTTTAGAGAAATTTTTTGGAAACAAACATTTTTTTTTAATTAAAGGTTATATATTTTTTAAAGAATCATACTTTTAGAAAAGAAAAAAAAGTCAAAAATTGGCAAGTGCTCACCACTTAATCCATTTGACTCTGTCCCTTAAAAAGTAACTGTCTAAGAACTTATGAAAAATAAAATTAAAATTAAAAGGAATTATATGTTGGTGAAACCAGTGCTATCTTCATCTTCATTCTTCACCTAAAAAACATGTTTCATATATTACACCTGTAACCCTTCAATTAAATGTCTAAAATCCTGGTGAATAAGATTAATTACGAGATATCTAGAATGTCTCCAGGTATTACGGGCTTACGGCATTGTGTATATTTAATATTAAACAAAATTAACTTCATGATTTTGATTGAGTGAGACTGAAATGGTGACGCACTTATATGCAAATCGAAATTGTAAAAATAGAAATTTTGAAAGACCAAATTGGTAAAGTACGGTTTGGTTCTGATATTATGATATTACTTTCAAAAAAAGCTGCCCTCTTTTATCATATCATTGGCCTTATCATACTTATTTAATATTCCGTTAATCAGAGCCGCGTTAACAAATTTAGATTGAGAACTAAAACATAATTACATATAATGTGCGCGTGAAATTTGAACTCAAGTCTCTTTAGGATATGTTTGGTTGTAAAATAATAATAATTAGAATAACCAAATTAAGAATAGCTATTGTTTGTCTTATTAAAATAGTCAAATCTCAAAACTTTTAGAAATAATTTATTCTAATAATTCTAGCTATTCTAACTCAATCAAATACTGAATAGGCTATTCTGAATAGTCTAACCTCAAAAATAGCCTCTTCTCAATCCAACCAAACATAGCCTAAAGCTATAAGCATTTTATGAGGAGATGGACAATATAAATAAAATAAAAATAATAAATTTTAATTAAGTTTCAATACACATAATAAAAAAAATTAAAATTATAAGTGTGGCTAAGCATCCATTGTCAAGACCATAAATCCATCCCCGCCGTTAACTTAGTTTTTTTAAATGTCTCTTGTAGAAATTAAACAGGTGTATGTTTAAGTAATATCCATCACCATCCGAATTATATTCTAAGGAAGTTTTTTTTTCCCCTAGCTGATAATCACCTCCTATTTGTCATCAAATTTTCATCATAATTTTCAGAAGTATTGTATTAACTTTTAAATAAAATTATTGTATTTTTTATTTGTGTGGCTAATATAACTTACATTTATTATCGCTTATTACTATTAATTTTATTATAAAAACACTTTAATAAACTATTTTTCATAAAAAAAAATCTAACTAAAACTGTGAGGTTTGAATTATTGATTAAAATGATAATATATTCAATCAATCCTACTTTCTAATTTTTGGGACAGTAAATTGAAGCAATTCTAGTTATGACATATAGATATAACTGATATTTTAGTATAGTCCTTAATTATGAAAACCAAGTCATCTAATCACCGGGCCCCCATGTTTTTCAAACAAATTTTTGGAAAGACATGTAACTAAAGCAAAAGATAAGCTCTGAAATTTTTAAAATAAAATTACAAATTAAATTCCTCGAAAAATACTGCATGGATTTCAGTATTTAGGAAGACCAAGATTTGAAATTAATGCCTAAACAAGTATTTTTCCTGACACAGACAAGAAAAACAATATCATCAACTTATAACTAAGACCGTCAGTTAATTATGCGGCCCTTATAAAAGCTATTTTTTTTTTTTATCTAAAACCTCTTCTTCTTTTTTCAAAAGAAATAGGATCAAATTTTCAAATAGCGATTCATGAATTTGCTGAATTTGCTGAATTTCGAAATAGCGGCACTTTGAAGGACAGAATTTTCAAATCACGATCAGCGACCCTAAATCTTTTATTTATTTTAACTAATCCTAAATTCTAAATTTTGAATGAAATTTTTCTAGAAGTTGAATTTGACTTTAATAATTATTATATAAAAAATTCGGATGATAAGCTATATATTGTTGCAGAAATTCTTAAAGAACTTATAAATTTGAAAATTATCCAAAAACTTTTCTCAAACTAACCAAATGTTCCTTAGCAAGTAATGATATGCAAATATTACAAAATATTTGAAAATTAGATTTTACTGACTCACAAAAAAAAATATATATATACGCACAAATCATTCATTAATTATATGCTTCATACCAGAATTGATAAATAAATATGATTTTTCCTGTACAAAGTACTTGTTTGTTTCTCTGTTGAAATAATTAGTTAATGCTTGAAATTACACAATTGCTGCATTGCAAAATAATAAAATATCAAAATGCATATACCTATTTTACTATTTTATTAGACACGATATGTCAATAAAATTAGTAATCATTTATTTAATCCTCAATATTACTTATATAATTACAAGCGGAACATTTTCCAAATCTTGTTGATTAAAATTACCTATTATACCTTAATAATATGTAAATTGCTTCCAAATTCAAATTAATTATTATGTTCTCTAGCAACTGTGACGAATTTCATGAAAATTGCTTTAGGCACTTCCAATACACCACCATTATTTATCCACGTGCTAAACAAATAAATACCTGACTGCTTATCTTTAATTAAAGCAATGACATATAAATTTGTTAGCGAAATACAAGTGAATGTTTTGAAAATAAAGCATGCATTTTTTATTTTCCATTGGCCATGCCTCCACAATTTTATTGTCATCTTTTCCAGAGTAAGACAGCCCACCAGCTTTAGAACTTTCTATGCATTTATGTTCTCTCCATTTGAACAAAAAATTATGTTCTCTCCATTTGAAACCGAACCAAGGTCCAAGAACAACTATTAACTTTCTAAAATCCGAGCATTTCAAAGAAAACGATCAGCAAGGGCGGAATAAGGAAATAAGATAAGGTAAGGCAAAAAATTTAGAATATCATATAATTATATAATTATTATTAATACAAATATATTTTTGTAATTTTTTCTGAAAAAAAGTCGTGACAAAAAAAACATAAGTTGGGAAAAAAAAAATTGGAGCGGGGTAGGCAAGTATCCCTCTGAATACTACCGGCTCCGCCTCTGGCAATCAGTACTTTGTAACTGTGTTTTAAAAAAATATATTATTAAATTTAAAATTATCCGCTTGTAAAATAATAAATATGTTGAATCACGTCAGGCCACATAGACTGAATGGAATCACTTTGTTGTTAAACCCATAATGAAAAAAATGTTTGAAGTGTGAATTTTAGTCTTAAATTATTTTGTGATTTTGTTAAACATGATTGCTAAAAAATGAAGAGGACGTCGCCAGTATCTGTTTGAAATGGAAATGAGAAAACCCTGCTTTGTAGTAGGTTGCTGATGTGGCACAGCAGATGACACGTTAATCTACAAAGATCAAGAGATGAGGAGATGATGGGGACACACCATCTTTTCAGATAGTTTAGACTTCAAATTTCAAAATAATGGGATTAAATAAAAGAAAAGGATACTCATAAAGGCAGCTGCCCCATTTTCTCAATAAATAACTGGAACTTCTAGAACTTGACTATGAACCAAAAAAAACAAACTGTGGAATTAGTACGGTAAGGGTCGTAAATTTATTTTGGTTGTTGTAAGCAATTAATTATTAATTGTTCTATTTGATTAATTTATAAAATATATTAATTTGAATATTACATTTTTTTTGTTGAGATATTAAGATTTAAAATTGCAATATAAATTGATGAATAAAAAGCAAACCGACCAAGACAATTCATTGCTAATTTAGAATTAGCAAAATATAATTAAAAGAATTGGTAAAGTAAATTTGAGGCTGAAAGTCAGTAACAACCATTGTGTAACTGTTGACAACCGTGGTAACTGTTGACATTGATAATTTCAAAATAAAAAAATGACTTCTCTCAGCATAAATTGTCAGTGACAACTATTGTAACTGTTGACAACCATTGTGTAACTATTGACCAACCACCAGCAGAAATTTCCACAACCGTTGTAACAGGTTGACAATAGTTTCAACAGTTGTCACCAAAAATCCAATTTTCTTTCCTTTGATATAAATAGAAGGTTTGAATTTGGTTATTCTATCAGTTGCAACCGCCAAACACTTCAAAATTGTGTTTTTTTTTTTGCTAAAGCCAAGCCACCATTGTTGGGTGTGCTTAAACCATTAAAACTTTATTCAACCTCAAATCCACTTCACTAATCTCTACTTAGATTAGGTTAGAGTGATTATCTGAGAGTTTCTCGTGTGAGAGTTGAACTTAGAGCCTTTTGTGCTCGCTTTACAAAGCTGTGTGACTTTCCATTGATTGTTGTAAGGGGTCACCGGTTCGCAAGTTGTAAACCTTCGTATTGGGTATAAAAAGGCGCACCGAGAAAAACAGTTGCGAAATCCCGAAGATGTAGGCCTTTTTGTTGAATTTTGTTAACACACTGCGTGTCAATTCCTCTTACACCTTGTTTGGATGGAGAGTAGAGGGAGGGAGGGAATGAAATGTTTAACCTTGCATTATTATAATCAATGAAATCGACTTCTCTCCCAATTTGGAGTGTAATGGATGAAAAAAAATTTTTGTTGTAATTATTTTCAGAAAAAATGATACAAATGTCCAACCCTATATCTTACTATATAATTCTCATCAAAATTTTTTGTCACAAAAAAATAATACAAGCGCCTACAGGCTTCCTCCTAAAAAAAATTTCTTTGTCACAAACCTTCAACAACCACCATATTTCTCATTAACCTTCTAAATTTTTATCAACCAAACAAGAAATAAGACGGAAAGGAAAGTTAAATTTATTTTCCCTCATTATCCAAAAACGAAGAGATTAAATATGTTAATCTTAATTTCTATTCCATTCAATTTCCTTTTATTATTCACCTCCCTTCCCTTCCTCTACTCTCCATCCAAACAAGGTGTTACTCTACTATTTTATTTTACTTGCAATTGAATTTTTCAGTTTTTAAATAGTAGATAAAAAATGGTTAAAAATTTAAAAGACTCTATATTCACCTCCCTCTCGGTGTTATTAGAGAATAATTTTCAGTAAAAATATGAAGGTGAAATTATTTAACTATTTAATATTGAAAAAAAAAATATTTAAATTTTGAACATCCAATTTTTTATATGTAGTTATTATATTTGCCTATAGAGCAAAGCTGGTTCTCAAAGGGATAAAATTATTACTCATGAAATTCAAAATTCGTATCATTATCGTGTTGCTACTGGTGTTGATATATGATGTGGATAATTTACGCAAATAGTTTCATAGTATGATAAAATAATGTGAATATAAATAAGAGTGAGGCTACGGTACTATGCTAAAATAGATAAGTTTGTACTATGAATTAATATTTCTATTTATAAAATTTAATAGTTAATTTGAACCATTTAACATGATATTTATATAAAAATATACTTGTACACTAAATTTTTCATTTTTTTATATTTTTTTCCTATTATTTAGATAGATAGAAAACCACTACTTTTGAACGGTTCATAATTTTTTAGATCAAGTGATTTTTTATATATCTAAAAAATAGCAAAAAAATTCTAAAAAATATAACATTTGGTCTTCAAGTACATTTTTATAAGGAGATCATGTTAAATAGTTCAAATAAACTTTGTAAACGTTAAAAACGAATATATTAATTTATAGTACGGATCAATTTGCGCTATGCATAGTACCATAGTCTCACTCTATAAATATAATTAATTTATATATTTTAAAAGCTGATGCAAATATGAATATTTCCATTTCTATCAGTCTATCTAAAGTTCTATTTTCTTTCTTTTCTTAATAATATCAAATAATCTATTCAAACTTATTATTAATTTTTGTACTTGAAAAATCTTATATTATTGTTTATAATTTTAGCCTTTTTTATACTTACATGTTTTATACTAACTTATTAGCATCAACATTAAAAAATTATCCAATATTCGTATATATTGATTATGTGATTCGACAGTATTTATATTTATTATTTTTACAGATATAATCATATAATTTTAAATTTTAACATTCTTTTAATTTTCATATTCATTTAATAAGTTGCAATACGAAAATGTTAACATTATATGCTTTGTGTATATATCTATTTCATTTTCATCCCTATTTAAACGGATGGCAACCTTGTCATTGCAGATATCTCAAATTAAACCCTTGTGATTAAGTCTATTTGTAATTTAGATGAAAACTTATAATGAGTACAAAAAACATAAGATTGCATTTCGTTCGTGTGATGCTGGATTGTTGGCCTCTATGATGCTGTATTTTTTAGTCCGTATGGCATGAGATAACTTAAATTTTTGGTTTATCTCAAAATCGGGTCATATTAAATTCGGAACCTGTTTGTAAATTGCATGAGATAATATTAATTAGAATTGGGATTCTTTGAGATTCGCACTTCAAGAATTTGAACATTTAAGATATTTCAAATAGAGTGAGTCTATGGTACTATGCATAGCACGGATTGGTCCATACTACGGATCAATATTTTCGTTTTCAAAATCCTAACGGTTGATCCGAGCTGTTCAATATGATTTTCATATGAGAATATATTTGTGGGCTAAATTTTTTTATTTTTTCGATTTTTTTACTATTTTTTTAGATAGGTAGAAAATCACTGTTTTTGGATGGTCCAGAATTTTCAGATCAAGTGATTTTCTACCTATCTTAAAATATAGTAAAAAAAATAAAAAAATATATAATTTAGTCTGCAAGTACATATTCATGTGGAGATAATGTTGAACGGTTCGGATCAACCATTAGAATTTTCAAAATGAAAATATAACTCCGTAGTATGAACTAATCTGTCCTATGCATAGACTCACTCTTTCAAATATTTACTCAAATTTTGAGATATGTTAAAAACGTGAATTCGTACTTTTTGGCCTGCTATGGATGCTGTTTTAATAGTGTTTTTAGGATTATGATTTTTAATTTCGAGTGGTCAGTTTCGTTATTTCTTTATTTTTATTTATTTATTACTTTAAAAAAAATGGGTATGAACTATGACAGCATACTGTGATTTCATTCAAGTCTGATACATTGTGATGGTGTCATAATATTATATAAAAAAATTGTCCTAAAAACCAACAAGTTTAATATAAATTAAAGTAGATTACACATTTAATATATTATGTAACATTTGCATGTGTTAAGAATAGAGGTTATTCTAGAATAGAAGCTATTTGGAATAGTAATGTACATTCAAACAATATTTTGTTATTCGAAATAGCTAAAATAGCTATTATTATTTATCATTGTAAATGTTGGAATAACTATTATTAGGAAGTGTGAAGAGAGAGAAAAAAATATTTACTTCTCGGATTTCCAACAATCATTTCCGAAATGACAAAGTTGACACCACTTTTATTATCTCTACGTTTGAGACCCCACTTACTTATTTTTCATCTTAATTAGTACATTTTAACACTATTATTTCTCGCTTACATTCACTATTTTAAATGTATAATCAAAACAACATTTTTAGTAATCCGAATAGCACTATTTTCACACTAAATCACTATCTTTTCTCTATTCTCATCTATTATTCTCAAATTTGACTATTCTAGCTATTCTAATTCCCATACATACCGACACCTCAAGTTCAACTATGTAATATATTTTGATTGTCATCACAATGGAGGGGGGGGGGGGGTGGGGTGGAGTTGGAAGGTAATCTGCGTAAATTTTGATGCTGATCGAACGACTCCGATCGAATGTAGAATCAAATTTGATGAATTTGATTTGATGCCCTTCGGACCGCCCCTGATTACCTTCACAGAAACGACGGTAGTTGCTTTAATTTAATTTTTCTGGTAATTGACACGTCGTTATTGTGTAACTTTACTTGTAAATGCTTAGATTCTGATGTTGATTTTAAGATCCTCCTAATTTCTGGTAATTGAGTTATAGTTGCAGTGGAACTTTTACTTGTAAATGCTTAGATTTTGATGTCGATTTAAGATCCTGGATTAGGAAGGTTTGGAGAACATTTTTCAGCCAAAAATTTAAAATTTTGTTGCCAAATGTTCACAAATCCAATTAAGAACCTTTTTTATTTTAATCTTTATAAAGAACATTTTTTTCTTTCTATAAATGTGACATTCGGTTGCTTTTTACTTTTTACCTTTCTTGTTGTACTTGTTATATATTTGACTTCTGATTCATTAGGTGTAAGCCGCCGAAGTAAATTTCTGAAAAAAAATTCTTGGTTCTTCTTTTCATAAACAACGAGAGGTGCCTGATAGGATTAAAGTTATTGACCGTGTTATTTTGACTTCGTACATATCACAAATAAAAGAGTTAAAATGGATAAATATGTGAATTCAACGTTGCATAAAGTTAAAATAATGTTGTTAATATGTTGACAAATAGAGTCAAGATATTCACAATGATATTTTGACTTCATACAATGCACTAAAAATAGAGTTAAAAAATAGAAAAACATGTGAGTTCAACATTTCATAAAAGTAAGAATGTTGTTAATATATGTACAGTTAATATGTTGAAAGACAGAGTTAAAGATATTAATTGTGTTGTTTTGACTTTATACAATGCACAAATAAGATCTTCAACATGAACACATAATACCAATGGTTCCATGATATCCTTAATACAGTTTTTAGGTTCAACATATGTCTCCCTACCCAAAAATATAAAGCTTAAACAACGTTATTAACATATGTATACAGTGAATGTTGAAAGAAGGTACATTCCAAATTATTTGGAGGATTTATCACAGGGAAAATTACGTATAAATACATACTTCTTTCTAATAGTAAAATGTTGCATCCTGACTTATTCTAATAATATTATATACTTCATTTAAAAAAAAATTACGTATAATTAAAATCTCAAGTTATTTAATAGTAGCTCGCCTATGCTCCTGTGGAAATAAAACAAAAGAAAAATAAAACTTCAATAAAGATGGATAATAGATTCTGATTTAGTATTTAAATCTAATGTTTTCTGTACGACCTCGCAAATTTATAAGTGAATATAAAATGGAGAATTTTTTTCATCTTTATGTTGTTATAAATAAAGTCATTACGAATTTAAAAAAATGCTCGACTTTTAAATTATTCCCTACAAAAAAAAACTTCCTATAAGGACAAAAAGGATCATTGTTGAAATTTAATATATATATTTACAAGCGTAGCCGACATTTTTATTAATATCCAAAGTTAATTACAAATTAATAAATATACCCCGAATCTCTGAGATTTTCGAAAAATGCCCAAACCGGCCAGATTCTGACCGGTTTCTTCCTTTTTTTTTTTTAGAGACACTATGAAGAGCAAGATAATTAAATCTAACACTGAAAATTTAAATTTTTTGTTTAAATTATTTGTTAGATTACTTCTTTTGATTTATAATTAGCATATTTTATACTAAAATACACTATATTACTTGAAATTATGTTGAATTACACTATATTACATTAAATTACGCTAAATTATGTTCAATTATGTTCAATTACGCTAAATTACACTAATTTCGCTAATTGTAATGAAATACGGTAAATTACGCTAAATTACGCAAAATTAGACCGATTTTGTGTCATCTTTCATAAATCATAAAAAATAGTAAAAAAATTCTAAAAATAGTAAAAATTAGTATTCTACAAGTTCATTATATAACTAATTTACTGAGCTACTTAGATTGAATAATAGAAATGAAAATCTTAATCGGAAACTTCAACTCAAATTTTTTAGCAATTCTGAATTTTAAAATCCAGCATCTCTAGCACTGACGCATGCATATTTTCGCAAGCTTTCTGAAAAGTGATCATTTGCTGAAATCGGACATTCGAGCGCCGTTTTATGGCCATTTCAAGTTTCTGTAATTTACCGAAATTTACTGTATTTTAGCGTAATTTAACATAATTTAGCGTCATTTAATGTAATATAGTGTAATTCAACATAATTTCAAGTAATTTAGCGTATTTTAGTATAAATATGCTAATTATACATCAAAAGAAGTAATCTAACAAAAAATTCGAATTTGATCTTGCTCTTCATAGTGTCTCTTAAAAGAAAAAATAATTTCTAATTATAAATCACTATGAAGATAAAAGAGAAATAAAAAAATAGTTTCTAATTATACATCACTATTAAGACACACAGTAATTTACCGGAATTTACCGTATTTTAGCATATTTAACATAATTTAGCATAATTTTATTGTAATATAGTGTAATTCAACAAAATTTCAAGTAATATAGTGTATTTTAGTATAAATATGCTAATTATAAATCAAAAGAAGTAATCTAACAAATAATTTAAACAAAAAATTTAAATTTTCAGTGTTAGTTTTTATTATCTCGCTCTTTATAGTGTCTCTAAAAAAAAGAAAACGGCCAAAATTTGGGTATTTTTCGAATCTCAGGGATTCTGGGTATATGTTTAACCAATTAATAAAAATGTCGGTCGCAGTAGTCCACGCGTTTTGGTCAATGTTGAAAAAAAGGCAATAGAATAAAGTTTTATGGTCATTTGTCAACCATTGACTTAATTTAATACAAAAATGATTCAGACATGGAGATTTCTTTGTAATCATGAACAATATATTGTCCCCAATTGAGTTTACCAACGAAGGCAAAAGGTGAGAAAAAAGAACAGCCAATTCATACCCGCCTTTACATTGGTTGACTATTAAAAGAAAAAAAAAATTAATTAAGAATTATGTGAACTTGTTCACATGCACTCATGCTTGCCTAGTTTTGGTGCGGATGATAAATCAACCTTTATTCTTTTCTTGGCAATGGATCACAACAAGATTTAGTTGAAAATTTTTGTAGCGGTTATTCACCTGAGTCTATGTTACTATATGCATATCATAGGTTGGTCCGTAATACGAATTAATATTTTTGTTTTTAAAATTTTAATGATCGATATGAACCATTCAACATGATCTCATATGAATATGTACTTGCAGACTGACTTTTATAATTTTATAATTCTTTTACTATTTTTTAAGATAGATAGAAAATCACTTGATATGAAAATTCTGGACCATCCAAAAACAATGATTTTCTATCTATCTTTAAATATAGAAAAAAATATAAAATTCGGTCTACAAGTACATATTCATATGAAAATCATGTTGAACGGTTCGGATCGAGTGTTAGAATTTTGAAAACGAAAATATTTGATATGTATTACAGACTAAATCGTGTTATGCATAGTAACATAGACTCACTCTATTCACCTGATAAAAAGTAAGATTTTCTTTTTTTTATCTGATTTGTTTTGTCAACAACCGATGTATTATTTATATTACAAATTCCAATTATATCTGATTTGTCTATATGATTTTTTTGTATCTGATTTTTTTTATAGATTTGATCTTCCTCACATACTTCTTCACTACTAAACAAATTCCAATAAATCATGTTTGTTATATATGAATTTTGTCACAAATAAAAGTTTATAAAAAATTGAAATGTCAAGTATTTGAATTGTCAAAATCTTACCGGAGATAATTAATGAATATTTGAAGTTGGTCAACTTTATTTTCTATTTTTATCCAAAAAATATCACTCTGGAGACGCTTCAGTTATCTTTTGTGTGAAAAATACAAGTTTGAAAACCTTATTTATTATAAAAAATAATTTGAGGACTCTTAACTCTCATCTTATGTAAAAAAAAAAAAAAAACAGAGTGAGACTATGGCACTATGCATAGTGCGAATTGGTATGTACTATGGATTAATATTTTTGTTTTTAAAATTCTAATGATCGATCAAAATCTTTTAACACGGTCTTCATATGAATATGTACTTGTAAACTAAATTTTATATATATTTTTTAAAATATTTACTATTTTTCTATATGGGTAGAAAATCATTGTTTTTTAATGGTCAAGAATTTTTAAATGAAGTGATTCTAAAAAATAGTAAAAAAATTCTAAAAAATTTAAAATTTAGTTTACAAGTGCATATTTATGTGGAGACCATGTTGAACGGTACGGATCGACTGTTAAAACTTTCAAACAAAAAATTTGAACTTATAATACAGACCAATATGCATGCATAGTACCATAGCCTCACTCATAAAAAAAATAAAAAAATAAAAAAACCAGACAAATAAGTCTCAAGGCCGCATTCCAGTATATGGAAGATGTGCCTTGACAAACTTTGTGTTTTTGCTTATTCGGGACGTATTATAATCACTGATAAATATGCTTTCCAACACCCTCATTATTTAAGCATCTTGATAACCAGGTATTGTCTATTGTCGAATCTACACTAGCCAATTGCATTATATTTATTTGCTTATTTCAGTATGAAGTAAGTACACCTACTTGAACATTTTATATATTATAATAATCAAATCAGCTTTTAATTGAAACGAACCGCAATAATTTTACAAGTGAATACTAGATGAAGAGCAAGTAAAAGGAAAAATTAATATTTGAATATTTTTCGATATAGAATGAGTGACTAAATCACAAATAGAACAAAAGCACATAGTTCCGTTTAGCATACTTATTATAGCAGACTATGTAGTATCAGAAATAGGAACAAAATAATAAAAATCTGTGTGAATCGTAAAAAAAAGACTCATGTAGCATAGCGGTAATAGCAATCAGCTATTACAGCTACAACGATTGTAGCTGAATTAGTGTATTTTTATCTCATAGCTTAGCTTTTATGGTCCAAAAAAGCTATAGCGTAAACTATAACTAGCTATTTAGAACACGGGCTACCAGATAGAAAATATCAACGCAAATTACAATAAAATGGTCAAAATTCTCAAAAGAAAAATGAGAGGCTCAAATGCAAAAGTAGTCTTACTTTTCATTTTAAGAGTGCGAGAGGCGTTGAGAAAATATGATCATGTATCTTTTAGTGTCCCCTAAAAGGAAGAAATGAAAAGGATATTAGAAGAAAAAAAGTACCCGAGACACTTTTTGGAAAATTGAAACAGCGGCGGGTCTTACCTCGCCGATTTCATATCCTCCCCGTACCGGATAAGGGAATCTTTTAGAATTAGTGGATTCGGACCGTCCTTTAACTTTGCACAAATCTCAAAGCACCAAATAACACTTGCTCTATCTCCGAATTGGCACCAGATTGAGTTAATCTGAACCGTAACATTGTGAACTCTCTCATTCAATACTTGAGAGGATACTTGTCCCTACCTTGCTTGCTCGCATAGCATCTTTGGCTATCTCAGAATTGGAAGCGAATCTGCTGCGATTCTAAGGGATCGCAGGGTCCTACAATTGTAATCTCAACTATTCAAATAATGAAATTCAGTATTCTTTGGAGAAGTCAGTTTTTGTGCACGAATCTCGAAACATGTGAACGGTTGGGATATGAATTAACAGCATTTTAAACCGACTTATGATGTTTGTTCTAATATTAGTAATTTTTGGCCATTTTTCTAATTTGCAGCTTGCAAAAGATAAAAGAAGAATATCAATATGTTAAAAGGTTAAAAGGTTACATATACTGATATACACCGCGTAGCATTACAATTTCTCAGGTTAATTTTGCTATTTATATAATAGCGTTGATTTATCTTATTCGTTGTTAAATCTAATACTTGATTCACATTGTTTTTTAGTAAAAGTTGGATGTCAAGCCACCTAACTATTTAATATCTTAGTTATTACAACAAAGAATTTCTCCATCTGAATTCGAGCTCATAACCTCTCATATAGAGACCATGTACTTTTGACACTAGACCAAAAACTAGTTCTTCACATTGTTTATACAATTGCTTAGTGATGTTTTCTACTACCGAGACATGGAGTAGTTGACCTTGACCACTATCAAGAGAAATCAGTTTATTCTAAATTTTTCAAAATGCTTCCATAAAAGATAGAACAAAGTCATCAATTTCTAGTGCTATATCCACATTTACGGTCTGAAAAGTGTAATACATGACCAGACCAGATTTATAAGCCTAAAAGCTCACCTGAGGTTTGGCATTTTGAAAAGGCACAAAAGCAGGTGAGGATAAATTGACCATTCAACATTCAATTCTAATCCTAGGTTGCATCGATTTTGTGTATTGCTTTCAGTTTCAGGTGCCTTTAAAGCTTCGTAATCTATGAAATTCAAAAAGGTATGCATTGAAAGATCTCAATGCCAATTCTAAACAAAGAATATCTTTTCTTTTTTCTTTTTTAAATGATTAGTAGAAGCTAGACCAATGTTGAATACGTCAATTTTACGACTTTTCAGAAAGCTTCCGAGGAGGAGATATCGATTTTGAATTGGGATTGTAAATTCTCCTTCAACGAAATTTCGGCGCAGTCAGAATCACAAAAAAAAAACAATTGAAAGAGTCTCAAAACTTGAATTGAAGTTTTTGATTAAGTTTTTCCTTTCTAATTCTTGATTTTGTACTTGTTTATCATAGTTTTTCTTAAGCATTGTTCATGGAAATGTATAAAGTCTCTGACCTAGGATTTTTTGTTGTATTCATTTTTTAGTTAGAATGTTATTTATATAACTAATAATATGTGATGTAACTAACTAATTATGCTTAAAATAACTATGTCAAAAATAACAAATGCAATTTTTATCAAAGTTCTAAATAGTGATTATCACGTTATTGCGGATAGGCTAAAAAAATAGTTATAGCTATCTATAGTGTCAAAAACAACTGATAGCGCTATAGTTTTTGACTTTTGAAAAAACTATAGCGCAGATATTACACACCTGTTTAGAACTCTGGTTTTTATACGTCTAAAAGTGCTTCTGATCCAATATAATTCAGGTAAAGATCCTCTAAAAATAATTTTGAATGAAATCTCAACATATATATGTTAATATGCATGTACGTACGTGTCTTTCAGAAGAGGAAATAAAGGAAGATCAGAAGAGCCGAAATTTTTAAAAGAGTAAAGATGTTGTCCCCCGCACTCCAGTCCCCTAAACGTCCTCCCCATTCTAACTAACTTTGTCAATCATTAAACCACCTTGAAAAACGTGTAAAACATGTAAAAAATAAGTTCAGTTTTTTCTTTCAATACTTGATATCTTAGGTATGAATACTTGATGAATTATATATGAATATTTGATATCTTAGGTATGAATACTTTCCATTTTGGGAGAATACTTTCCATTTTGAATATTTGATACCTTGAAAAACGTGTAAAAGTATGTCATCATGGATCTCATTTGAAAGAAAAAATTGTGTAGAACACGTTCGTGGTTTTAGATTTGCAAAATCCCTCATAGATCGTCTCAAAAATTGGTTAGATTGAACGGAGAAAAAAAAACCACCTTGAAAAACGTGTAAAAGATGAGTAGGTATTGTGTCCAGTTTTTTTTTAAATACTTGATATCTTAGGTATGAATAATTGATGAATTATATATGAATACTTGATATCTTAGGTATTCATACTTTCCATTTTGTATGTGAATTAATTTAATCAATGAATGTAGCACTAGTGGTGTGATCCACGTGACTTTTTGGTTGTGGTCCCCAATGCAGTCTGACAGTTACTGCCCCCGAAAAGTAATGGTCCCCAGTTTGTATGTGAATTAATACTTGATATCTTAGGTATGAATACTTGATGAATTATATATGAATATTTGATATCTTAGGTATGAATACTTTCTATTTTGTATGTGAATTAATGTATGTTGAATAGATGTCTGACAGTTGTACTTTGACCGTTAGGGGACGTTTAGGGGACTGAATGGGGGGGACTGTTAGTCGATCCTTTTTTAATATATCATTTACAAACAAAAAAAAGGATAAACCAAATAACTCAAAATTCTATAAATTTCAAATTTACCACATCCGTCAACCACATATGGTGGACAGTAAAAATTCTCAAAAATTCCCAATTCAACGTAGATTTTAATAGATTTGTTTTTTAATATTCCAAAATAGATAGAACAACTTATAATTTGAATATACTAAAAGGAACAACAAACAAAATAGATAAAACATCTTATAATTTAGATGTACAAGAAGTACTACAAAATATTTTTCAGGCATGATTTTTTGCGGCTGTAAAAAAAATTAAATTATTTCTTGGCGTGTTACTGGAAAAAAAACAAAAATGTTTTGTTTATGAGTTATTAATCCCGGTTCAAGAATCACTTCTGGGTATACAAAAGAATTATCGTGATGCTTCTAGCTAGTACATTCAAATTCAAAGGTACTCCATCTATTTAATATATTACCAAAATCACTTCTAGATAAATAGATATAGTACCTTATAATTTGAATGTACTAGAATGACCACGATAATTTTTTTATATACCCAAAAGTGATTTTTGAACCGGGATTAACTCAGACCTAAAATTTTTTTATTTTTTTTCAGTAACAAATCAAGAAATAGTTTAATTTTTTTTATAGCCTCAAAATATTATGTCTGAAAAATATTTCGTAGTACTTGTAATACATCTAAATGATAAGATGTTTTATTTATTTTGTTTGATGTTTTTTCTAGTATATATTCTACGCAGCAATTGAATTTCAAATTCCATTCTACGCAGCCGTTGAATTTCATTTTAGAAATTTGGTGTCTGCCATATGTGGTTGTGATGGTGTCCGCAACCACAAGTCGTGGCTGTGTTAATTCTGGAAATTCCAGGAAATCATGATTATTTGATTTTTTTTTTTTTGTGAATGCTATATTTAAAAATTTCGGTTTAAAGAACAAAGGAATTCTTGTTTTTTTTAATCTCAGAAGAGCATAGGAATTCAAATACGCCATATGGCCTCCTCGCAAGATTGTGTCGCCCTTTGGGTGTTTCTTGTACTCTTTTTTTAAAAGAGGCTAATTGTCCATTTTATTGCTAAAACATAATAACTACATGCATCAGTTTGAATCAGAGGACTATTTGTGTTGCTTATTTGTGTTTTTTGGTGAGTGTTTGTTGCCGCTGCTAGTACTGACGTGTTGTTGTAGTTTTTTTAATTCTTATATAGTTATATTTGTTATTGGGTTCCAAGTTTGAGATTTTTTTAGACAATGAGTTTATTCTTATAGTATTGGTTCTTTATTATTTTACTGCTGGTCCATATATAAAAACGTTCATATTAACATGACCCAGTGGATTTATTAGCCAGTCTGGTCTGGATCCAATATTAACTTCCCACAATTTCTCTTCTAAAATTAACCTCCGCTAACAATTTCCTACAATAAATTTTTAAGTTTCCTCGAGGGTAAAAGTGCTTGCGTCGATATCCTCACGGTTTCCATCGGTAATAGTAATATTCTCAGAAAAAGTAATTTCTATCAACTTACTTTTAAAGTCTCAGCAATAATCATTTTTAACCCTCACAGATACTCACATATTCTTGTAGCACTAGTCTTAGAACTAACATATTTTCTATTTCAATTACTTCACTGATTAAGTGCTTAATGTTCATTCTTTATTTAAATTCAAGCTTAGCTTGAATCCTTGAGAGATCAAACTCAAGCCAGCTATAAGTTCGAAACTACATTTTGATTCGAGCTAGCTCTAATTAATAAAATTACAAATCATATTCAAACTGAGGATAGCTCGCTCGAGCATGTACTACCTAGTTTGTTTAACCTTTTACCAACAACAAGAACAACAATTGTAAAGAAGAAGAATTGGAGGCAACACTAATACTCTATGAACTTCATCTCCTTACACATGGAGAAACAAAATTTCATTGCTCCTGCACTATCCTCTGATCTTAAAGGATAACTCACACAACTTATTATACAACCACCTGCAAAGCAAAGTAACTCCACCAAAAAAAAATTTAGAGAAAAAGAGATGGATATTAATTATCAGAGATACAACTCAACACCATTTTTCCAAATCCCAAAATTTTACACGAACACACACTTAGGTTACAAAGGCTGCATGTATTTCTAACAAAAATTTGCCGCCATGTACATCTGCAGAAAAGTCATAGCAGTGAGAAATGAAGTTGAATGAACAAACAAATATCATTTAACCATTCACAGGAAGGATATATTAACACCCAACATAGTTTACAACCATGATACCCATTTGCCACTATTCTTAAAAATAGGAAAATTAAAATTGCAGATGTGCACCCAACATTTAACATAGGTAGCATATCAAACTTGCAAGATTTGAAATCATTTGGCCATCCACAAAAGCAATTAATATCTTCTCTTTTGAAATAAGGGCCCCCATAAAGCACGGCATCTATTTTTCTTAGATGCCTCTTGCAATAATTGAACTTGCATCTCTCCGTAGAGAGGTGAGGCCCATCACCATCTTTGTAATTAATATTAAAACACTAAACATTCCAATCCTTGCACAAATAACCAAATGATGTTCAAATCTTGCCAAATCCGATACACAACCTATCTATCTAGTAAATGAGAGCACTGAAGAAATCTTCAATTTTAACTTCAAATTTATCAAGATTTGATGTAGAATGTCATGGTTGTCAAAGAAGTTTGGTGTTAATATGTCAACCATTTCAAACATAGCATATGACGATTGATATAGTGTATTATGTATGGAGTAATTATTGAGGGGCAAAAAAAATTTTAAGCTCAATACCTTAATCATCTCATCGAACATACTCTATTTACAAAATATAACTTGAATCTGCATGAAAGCACAACCAATTAAACAAGCGGTTAGACAATTAAAAAGTACTGCATTTCTTTTTTTGATCAAAGGTAGTACATTTATGTTAGAGGGCACATGAAGAGTTTGTAAGAATGCTCATGTACCTGAATTGTATTTGAAATCCCAACTGTGGAGAGAAAAAGAAGTGATTTGGCCTGATGAAAAATGCTAAATAAATTTAACATTCATCCTTTAGTACAACATTACTAAAAGAGCTACCAAAACAGCTAGCTGCTCCATGCTGCTATCTAAATACAAGGCTCCCATTTTGTTTGTGTCTCAAATTCTCAATTAAAGACTGGTAAAAGGATCTCAGCGCCTTCAAATCATTGTCCTGATAAAACAAAAGAATAATGAAATTATATGATAATTAGAATACAAAAAGACAAATAAGAGTAATCCCACATAATTACTCATTATATTGGAAAATGCAATTTGAACTAAGGATAATATTTTGTTTTCAATTCTCAATTAATCCTTTAAAGAAAAAGGAAAGGAGCAGAAGAGTCCGTACTTGCAACTTCTGATAGTACTGTTCGGCCATATCTTGAGGGCAGTGAACTGTTGAAAGATTCTTGGATACAAAGTTCATAACAAATTCGTCTCTGAATTTCTCATACATGACCTTTTGAGCCGTCATAATTTCACTAAACAGAAGAAGCTGCAGGGAGAAAGCAGAGCAGAGCACATTAGTGTGCTTTATTGATATATCAAGATAGAGAGAAAAGAAGGCAAATATGGATAAGAAGATGTCATCTAAAATAAAAAATCTAATGAAAATCATCATAAAAATTCAACAAGCTCTCGCAACAAACCAACAATTGACTATAATTGCAGCAAGCACAAAAAATCAATACCCTATGGTCTCTGTCTTTGCACCAAACACTCGAAATTCTAAGATATTTCCAAAACTGGAAGAAATGTTGCGCATGTACAACTGCTGTATTTTCTGCAATTTACAAAATATTTAAACTAAAATAGTAGAAAAGCTAATTACCGTGTTTGCATCACGGAAATCAAATGACTTGTCGAGAACACTGTACAAGCAGCAATTCGACGCAAACTTTTCAATCACAAAACTCCGGAAACCAGGCAGCTGAGGCAGCATTGTAGTATTAGTTAGAACTCAAAATCTAAACAAAAGATGGAAGGTAGAAGACATAAAATAAAAAGGATAATTTCAGGATATGGTCCTTAAACTTCATCAAAAGAACCAAATTGATTACTGAGGACTGAACTTCCATGTGAGCCAAATTAGTCCTCAAACATCTAACAGAAGTCTATGTTGGCCTTCAGTTATAGTTCCAAAGCAAGCACCAAATGTGCTTTAATTCTCACCATTTTCGGTACTATGACCATTACTACCACACAAATCTGCCAATCAAAACTATCTTTTCCTCCTTTTGCAACTGATCATCCATTTCAACTTACCATTGAACTGTCCACAGCTCCAGCCCGAAATTCAACCCTCGAGTTATAGTCCCAATTCCCAAGAAACATACTGATTTTGATAAAATTGGCAATCATAGGAGAAAGAGATTTATTTGGAACAATCATACTATAGCAACAATCATCAAAGTTGACAGCCTACATTCAGAAGCAATTAATGTGCCAAATTATCCAGTTCTATTACCAGGCATCGGTTAGAGGTTATGACATAGCAGCCCATGTGAGATGCTAGTAAATTCCACTATCGACCAACTCAAAGAACATCTCAGGAAGGTGGGATGCAATAGATCAGTTGAACAAGACATGGGCACAGAGGCGGACGGAGAAAGAAAAAGAGAGTTTGAACTGCCAACTAAAGACACATTTCCCCTTCAGTTTTTTTTTTTTGGCTTGTTTCAATTGAAGTTTTGATGGAGAGGATCAAACCATGTTTTATACTATTCAGGACTAAAACCAACAGAGGAACTGGCATTGAATTTTTGTTGGAAGTTCAAGGACTGATTTGGTTTAATGACAGTTCAGGGATCAAATCTGGTTAAAATATTGATGTGGTACTTCCAGAACCATAATCGAAACTTTACAATTAAAAATGATTTACTAGGTACCTTGTCTTCACTGCTGGGGTTACCACACCAGTCTTTTATAAGTTTGATAAATATCTGCACACATGCCTGCAAAAAGATTATCCATAAGGATATACATATGATCTTCAATAAGAGGAGAATTCACACACACATTGCATATATACCTTTCTAAGTTGCATATCCTTGTGACTACAAGAGGTGTAAAGTAAAAGCTGCATTACAGCATCCAAGTGCTGTCTACAATTCGGAGCAATGAAAACATATGACAGGTCATTAGAAGCCATAACATGTAGAAATGTGTATAACAACTTCTGTAGCTCTTGCAACTCACGCAACTCCTGCAAGAAAATCAATGCAAAACAATCAACAAGCATTTCAATAAACAACAAAATATTTAGGATCTACTAACTAAGACTAACCGGAAAACCCTAGTACAAGTTTGTTGTCGATATAATTGTCATTTTTATCAATGCATTATAACAAAAACAATCAAGATTCGATTTACAGAAAAAAAATCCAGCGGAAATGTGAGAAGCTTTACCTCAGTGGTTCCCCCAGGACATGCCTGAAAAGCATCTTGCGAGAGAATTAAGAACGCTCTGCTTGCTATGTCCGGGTATACCTCCTCTAATATGCTGCCTACTGAAGTTTTGAACTTGCTTATCATTTGGTTTACTAATAGAAGAAAATCCACCATGTCTTTCACCTAAAAAAAAAGTCATGTTCCTCAGAAAGTCAAGAAAACATTAAATTGTTGAAAGAATAAATCAGAACAATTTCAGGCCCCTACAAAACAAAGAAAATACCACATTTGCCCCTGAAAACAATATTCCATATACCCTCCAAAACATTGGAAAATATCATGCATATCCTCCTAATCCATGAAAATAGTCCAACCTCCATCGCACATGTACAATTAAAATTAAAATAAGGGAGGCTCAATTTAAATATCTTTTGAAGTTGTTGGTTACAGAAAATATCGTTCCCGTAATTTGTAATGATAAACTGTGAATTTTCTGTTTTGCTGGAACTATTCAATATTTCGTAAGATTGTGCATAATATTCTGGTTTAGAAAATTGCAAATATTTACATGATTGTTTAGATTTTGCATAATAATGTGAAAGTCAATAGAATGGAGAGTATACCTCATTATCTACAAGCAGTTGCTTCAAAGCCATAGCCAGGCAGGGAAAAATAGAAAGCCCTAATATGTCGATCATTCTATGTAGAAACGAGGTTATCTGCAATTTGGAGTTGAATTATTAGCACATAGAGATCATAACGTGCCAAATAGAAAAGGGAGATATGCAAGAATTAATAACCATTTTACCTTAGATCTAAGAGGCTTGACATTAGGAAAGATGGAAAGGACTCGCAAAACTAGATCCAAAGTCTAAGAAAACCAAAAACAATGAAAAATGACAATGTTAACATAATTATCTTGCATTCATTGGGGAAATAAAACCCACTCTCAGAACAATTGGAAGTTTGGTCAACAATACAACACAAGAAACCATGGACAAAAAACAATTATGCCACTGGAAACTAGCAAACATCCCAAATTTCAATCATGCATCTCCCACACCAAGAGCAATGCCCACTATCAACTATTCTAGGTGTGGTTCTGTACAGAGACAAGTATATAAACAAGCATGGAAAAGAAAGAACTTACTTGCTTAAACATAACCCCAATAGCTGGCCTACTTGACATGACCAGACGCTCATTAAACCCCTGTTTCATAAACTAATTAGTGAACTTCTCGAATTTAAAATCACAACCAAACAGAGACAAGAAAGTCACCACAGACCTTGCTGAGAGCATTGAGAGCCACAATTATTTGTTGAAGCTTCAGCGCCTTTGTTGATGTCTCGTCAATTCGTTCTACTTTGGCATCTGAAAGAACCAGCTCCATCTGTTACAAATCATAATAAAAAAGTCAGAAGGTATAATAAAAAAGAAATAAACAAATAAAGATGGTAAGTGATGACTAGTCATTGCAAAACTAAAGTTCACCTGTTGACAAAGAGGGTTTAACAAGGCTGCCAGGTAGTTGGATTGCTTCTCCGCAGGCACGTCTTCCATACCGATCAACAACCCAATGGCCTAAGAATCAACAAAGAGTTAAATTTTATGTGATTTGGATTAATCATTTTTTTCCTTCTATATTTACATTAGCCTTCAACCAAGTAAAATAAAAACTACCTCAAAAATTTGGCTTCCATCTTCTGTGCCAGACAACTTGACATCTTTATTCGCCCAATCCAAACAAGTAAACATTGCCACTGTATCTTGTAAACTCTACCCAAATAAAAAATACACACACACACACACATATATATATATATATTAGCTTCTCCCAACAAAAGAAAAAAAATTCAAAGTAAAATGCGGACAAAAGATTATTACTTGCAAAAGTGAGTCCAAGTAAGGAACAAGCTTGGTCTTGAGCAGCTTCACGGCTTTCATAAAAAGATAACTAGCTCTCCTACTAACGTATATATTTGAGTGATGGATTCCCCTTTCATCCAAAAATGCCCCTAATAAATGTGGTATATATTGGGTATTCTCTTGCACAAATTTCATGTACTTCGTAACCGTCTCCAAATAAACCAATGCCACCAATCTGTGCTTATGGCACGAAAACCTAGCCATAAGGAGCATTGGCACCAGCTCGCGCAAATGCCCAAACCCATTTTTTATCCTTTCTTCGCTCAATGTCTCACCATAGCGGTATAACATTGTCAATGCCACCTCAGCATCCTCCACACCAGATTCCCCAGGAGAAGAGAGGGACGATATAAGCATATTCCTTATAAACATTTGGGTTGCATCAGGGGCAACGCGACAGATACCGCGAAAGATCGAGAACAGGTCCTTCCTGTGCTCTGCCATCTGGTCCTCCTCCTCTTTTCCAATCTTATCGAGCACATCAAGGCTAGAACGATACGTCTGATCATATGACATCTGAGATCTTATGACCTGAAGGATCTGGCCAAGGTATAGCAACTGTTTCTCCGAAGGGTTTTTCATAGTAGATACATAATTAGACAAAAAATCAAACACAAATGTGGGGTCAACCTCATCCTCCTGACAGTTCTCCGTTACATAAAAAACCGAAGGCAGTGAAGCTTCTAGTAACTCCAGAGATGAAGCACCATCTGGGTCAGATGAACCAAGCTTTCTGTAGCATTCTAGTGTTTCTGAGGCATAGGTGGTTACCAGAGATGCAAGTTTTATGAGCAACCCTGGCTCAAGAGAGAATACCCGGTTTAGATTAAGGCTCCTTAGGAGAGAGATTTTTGGTCTCCAGTCCATTCGTTTCAAGATGATGGACTGGAGACATCCAGCGGCTGCCAATCGGAGCCCGCTGACCGTGACCGGGGAAATAGCAAGATCAAATAGGAGTGGCAGGAATGCGTCATTTGCCACCAAACCAATATCTATCCATGTAATGTGCCTGTTGATGATAAAAATATAATTTAAAAAAGCTGACAGTATAAATTTACTTACAACATTAAGCATGATCAGAAGAAAAAAAAAAACTGTGCAGTGTCCTTATAATTATTATTGCACCAAAATATTTCCGTACTGTTTCTTGCACTTCCCTACGACCAGATCTGTATAAGTAATAGGAAGGGCAAGTAGTTTCTGAACACAAGTAACCTAGGGCTTTAGGGTTTAGTTGTTAAACCCTAGACAAATACAAAGAACGCTTAGGGGTAAAAAATGAAATGCAAAATCTCTTATTGGCACAAGCCGGCCCTCTATGATAGCAATTTTTCATTCAATGAAATTCTCAATGACCCGATTACCAACAACATTGATGATATCATTTAAATTATAGGATGCAACAATTTCAAGGGCATAATCAATTTATTCTCACCTCCTGGCAGCATCAAGAACAGCAGCAGCTACAGATGGATCTGAAATGTGATACAAGGTAGTCGCATCGAACCAGTGACGCACAACCTGAGATATGCACTGGGTACGCATAGCATCCTTGACCCGCATTGCATCAGAAAGTTCAGCAGGTGATCTTGGATAGTCCTGGCTAAGCAAGTCATCATCCAACACCACAAGCACTCTAGCAAACATGTCGCTGAGAGCGGGTCCCGCAGGAGGTTGCAAATTCAAATTCGGGATCAGATCAATCAGAGCAGTCGGCCAAATGGCCGGGTACTCGATCCGAATCAAGGCTGTTATGCATTGTGCGAGTTTGTTTTTCAAAAAGGGAGGGGTAGAAGGGGATGATAGGGGGCCAGAGAAGAGGGAGAGGAGGGAGGAGCGAAGGGAAGGGAGAGTAGAGGGGGGAAAGGAGGAGTAACTGGCGACGATGCTGTCATGGAGGGACTGGAGCGACCAGAAGAGAACTGGAGCGTGTGGAGAGCGGAGGAGGAGATCGAGACAGCGCCGCACCACGTCGAACGGGTTGCCGGAAGTACGGACTCCGGTGCAGAAGGCTAGCGCTTGGGATCGAAGCGCAGGGTCGGAAGAGGGGTCGTGAGCTAGTATTATCGCCTGTTCAAGTTCATCCATGGCAGTGGATGAGTAGAGACGAGAGAGAGGAAAAGAAGAAAGGGGTGGGGCCGTGGGGGAGGAAGGGTTAAATAACCGTAAGGGAGGAGAGGAATCTGGTTGGACAGTGATGCGGCGAAGGTGGACCGAGCCGGTGGAAGCGGGATCAAGTCTATTTTTCCTGCGAGTGAACCGGGTTTTTTTGTTCGTTTGTTTTCTTTTAATTATGGTTATATATCGTGGGAGGGGGGAGAATCAAAGGCGGCGCCGGATTGGAGGTGGAGAGAGATCAAAAATAAAAGGAATTTTAGCCATTTTTAAGTGAATGGGTCCTAAAAATAAAGAGGGTATCATGTGGTTTGATTAATAATAACAAATTGATATATATATATATATATATATATATATATATATATATATATATATAGGGGCTGGCTACTATGCTTATATAAGCATATGCCCACATATGCTTATAACTCATTTTTGCATTTCCAATGTTCAAATGGTCGATCCGACCGTTCATCTTGTTCTCCATATTAATATGTGCTTGGAGACCAAATTTTACATTTTTCTGAATTTTTTTACTATTTATTAAGCCACTTTGAAAATTGCTGATCTGGGTGAACAGTAAAAACAGTGTTTCCAAAATTCTGGACCATATGATCAGCAATTTTCAAAGTGGCTTAATAAATAGTAAAAAAATTCAGAAAAATGTAAAATTTGGTCTCCAAGCACATATTAATATGGAGAACAAGATGAACGGTCGGATCGACCATTTGAACATTGGAAACTCAAAAATGCTCACTTAAGCATATGTGGGCATATGCTTATATAAGCATAATAGCCAAGCACTATATATATATATATATATATAGAGTAAGGCTACGGTGCTTTGCAAAGTAAATCCACTTCTTTACTTCGGACTACTTTTTGAATTTTGAAAATCCAAACAACTGATCCGAACCGTTCAACATGTTCTAAATATTGAAATGTGCTTGGAGACCAAATTTTACATTTTTTGGAATTTTTTTACTATTTATTAAACTACTTTGAAAATCGCTAATCCAATGATGAACAGTAAAAAACAGTAAAATTTTCTGGACCACCGGATCAGAAACTTTCAAAGTGGCTTAATAAATAGTAAAAAAATTCCAAAAAATGTAAAATTTGGTCTCCAAGCACATTTCAATATTTAGAACATGTTGAACGGTTCGGATCGGTTGTTTGGATTTTCAAAATCCAAAAAGTGGTCCGAAGTAAAGGAGTGGGTTTACTTTGCAAAACACCGTAGCCTTACTCTATATATATATATATATATATATATATATAACAGATTTGATACTGTCGACACAGATTTGTAGCAGACTACAAGTTGGGCTAAAATACGCACTCTTTATTAGCCTAATAGCCTTACGTGATATTGTTTCGTACAAATTTAATTAGATTGTAATTTTAGTAAGTATTCGTTTTTTCGGTACATCAGATATGGTATTTTTGACACCGCTCTCTAAATTAGAAAGAAAATAAATTATATTTGTGTCCATCACTAGAATAGGCCGTGTGATGTGCCTACATTTTTTTTTTATATAAAAAACTGCAAGATCCCGTTTCAAACTTTCATTTCGAAACTGAATCAAAGAGAGTTGAATTTGACTGTTGGTATGGTCAACAATATGAGAGAGATGTTGCTTAGAGAGGAAATAACTTTTAAAATGGAAGCTGGATGGACCAATGGTCCAATGGACCATTAATATATGATATTACTAAATATGTCCTCACATAATGTCTTCTTGTTTTGATATTATGTGAGGGCATTGTGGTAAATGTGAAAGTCTCTATATATGTGTCATCTCTTTACTTTTATTCAAGTCAATCCATTTCACAAGTTTGAAAATCGAATTTTTTTTAGTTACTACAGTATAAAATCAAAATTAAATGAATACCACTCCTGTTGAGATTTTTTCAATTCTACCACTCACGCAGCTCCAGTTCGCGCACCAAAATGGATTGGTGCGAGGACTGGGTTGGCGCACCAACTGTTCTGAAATTTTTATAGCTCTTCGGTGCGTTTCACCCCGTTTGAGCATTAATTTTGCACCAATTTTGGTGCGCTAACTCAGTTAGAGCACCAATTTTGGTGCGCCAACCCAGTCCGCGCACCAACTAATTTGATGCGCGAACTGTATCAACGTGAGTAGTAGGATTGAAAATAGCTTGAACCGGATGGTAATCATTTAATTTCTATTTTTTACTGTGGTAACTAAAAAAATTTCGGATTTGAAAAGTAGATCTAGATCTAGATCATATGTGCAGCGCTATGTGCAGGTTAATTTTAGAGCATATGTGCAGGTTTTTTTTTCCATTTTACGAATTTAAATGCAGCGCTAGTTGCTTAAAAAGAAAAGAATAACATAATCACACAATGTTCTGAAAAAACCAATTTAGCAGATTTATGTGCATATCATTTTCGTCTTTTTTATGGAGGGAGGAATTTCGCGAACACATACATCATAATATTTAGAGGAATTTTGTTGGTTTTGATGATTATATGATTTTTATTGTGGCTTCAAATGATTAGAAACATGAACAATTATACCTGAAATTTTTATTATTACTCTAAAAAAATAGCAAATCTACCCTCTGTGTGAAATTTTTTTCAAAAACACCTTGACCACCCCATGTTTGGGTGGTCAGCTCTCACTACCAAACCGCTCCACGTTTGGGCAGTCACCTCTTAACACCAGACCACCCCACGTTTGGGTAGTTTGGTGTTTAACTTCTTTTTTTTAAATGTTGTATTTTTATAATGCTGCATTATAAAATGTTTTATTTTTTATGTTAAATTTTTTTTATAATTTTTTAATTTACAATTCCATTTTTATATGATTTATGGTTATAATTTGTTATAATTGACGATTATATTTTTATTTGTTGTAATGTTTATTGTAGTTTTATTTGTTATAATTTTATAATAATTTATATAATTGATGATTATAATTTTATTTGTTGTAATGTTTTATAATATGTTATATATTTATTGTAGTTTTATATGTTATAATTTTGTTTAATGTTATAAATTGGTTTTATTCGACTAGATAAACAACAAAACTAAATAATCTAAATGGTAAGTCTATAACATAAAGTCTAACAATTCAAACATGAATATAACAATTCAAACATAAAATACTACAAATTCATCTAACTAAAAAAAACATAAAAAACCTAACAACGATGGCGACGACCGCCGGAGAGATCCAACCTAACAGATGGATGGCGGTCCCTAGGCGGCAGCTGACGCCTCAAGTGAACCTCCTCACCCTCATCGTCATCCTGGAGATCATCCACATCCATCTCCGACGCCGCACCGGTCGCCCATGGATCCTCCTCCTGCAAAGATAACTGTGTACGGTAGACCCATGAAAGATCCTCCTGGATCACCGGCTGTGTACGCATCTCCATGTATCGGCCTCCCAAGTAAAAGGATACGTGGCCGGAGGTGGTGGGCCAAATATAGCAGAGGCAAAGACATCTGCAGCCTGCGCCCCACTCCCACTAGCCTCGTTGTCGTGCTCTCTAGTCTCTGTGTATCGTTGTCTGTGGAGGCTTTGTACCTCATACCCGTTATCATCTCCAGTAAGGTCAGTCATAGTGAACTCGGAATTAGCCTACTAGGTAGGAGCTTCATCCTTTATGTAAACAATGTTAGTTTTTCTATATACAAATAACTAGTAATTTAATTAAATATAATAACGAAAATCACTGATCTCGCTAATCTGCATCGGAACTGCATACTTGTTGTAGTAAGCGTTCAATGTGTTGTTATTCAATACCTATTATTAAATATGTCACTTTCATTTATATTTAGAAAAAGTAATAAATAAACATTTAATTTTTCCTTATTATTAGAAAAAGGAATAAATAAACATTTAATTTTTTAAATATGTCAGTTTCATTTATATTTACCGTGCGAGCCTGGATCGGTCTGAAAGGCAAGTAAGTCCTAGATGCATCACCCATGAGTCTCCGTCGAAGGCTCTCACCATAGTGCCTATATAGATATACTGATGGCATGCCCCACCTTTGGTACCAAACGGCATATCTCAATGCCCAAGGCCCAGCTCCCAAGCCGTCGTCATCAGCCGTAGGGGGGACCATAAGTGATCCTATGAATATCGTGCCTTCTGGTAATCCTCCACATGACGCTGGCTCCAATCGACTTTGGGCTTATGGTGGTTAGTCCTGCAATATAAATTAATTATAATATATTATTAGTAACATGTAAGACTGAACAAGTAATAAAAAAAGAATGAAATTAAGTAATGGGTACTTACTTGTGCAGCTTAGTGGTATGTTGCTCGTCCAGCGTAGGGAAGTCCGGGACAAACGCATCCAAGCCAAACTGACGGGGCACTCGATCAGGATAGTGGTCCTCAACTATCCAGTTACATATGCACGTCCCCGATAATACCAGAGATCTTTCTACTCCAATGTTAGTCGGCAAAGAAGGTTGGCCTCGTAAAAACGCACGATAGGGGTACCGGGTGACGTTCTTATCGTGAAGCATTTGGACCTGACCCCAAACATAAGAAATCCCCATGGTTTTTCCCTTGTCTGTATTCTCATATGTGTGGTGACTACCCCATATAGCACAGTATGCGGGGCATCTCTCAGCATCTAGTCTCGTCTAAGAGTGAGGCTGATCTGGAATAACAGGCCGACAGACCGGTAGATGTGACCACGATGACTGCTAAAGTAGAAGAAGTGGCCCGGCAATCTTTTTATTCTTCACGTGACTTTGGACAGTATGTGCAATTTTGGTACTTATTCAACCCTAATATTTGTAATATAAAAATTATAATATTAGTAGAGACTTACCAGACAAGCATGACACAAGCTCCGGTATAATTGGGCGATCACAACTCCACCCCAGTTCCACCTAGATAGTCTCTCAATGTCCTTAAGTAGAGAAAGCAACATAATCGAAAATGCGTCACGGCTGGAATCTACGAACATGACGCTGCCACATAAGTCCAGCACAAATGCCCTAATATACCTGCAATGTAAAATAGTCAACATAAATAATTGTTATTAATGTTAAGTTCAGAACATATTTTAATTCCAATATTTATGGTTACCTCTTCACTGCCTCTTCGTCAGTGGTATCGGGGGCTATCGGACGCTGAGAGAAGTAAATGCGGAGCGACGCTAGACTAATACAGTACGCATAATACATGAACTTATCCTCTTCCTTTTTCTTCTTCTTCTGCAGCGCCTTTGGATTGGCCCCCAATAGCTCCGGTATCATCTTCGTTAGGTCTGGATGTCCGAGACACCACCTATGGGGTCGCAGTCGATCCGTAAACCCCATAAGACGCTCACATCAGGGTGACTGTCATCTCCTCAACCGGAAGATGAAATGAATGAGTCTCCGGTCGCCATATCTCTACTAGACAGCAAATGAGAGCATGATCGATTCTACTCTGAGGCATGGTAGCTAGCTGATACAAGCCGAGATTCATGATGCACCTTTCCATCAATGGAAGAGGGACGTACGGTATCTCAGGGGTGCGATATCTCATCATCAACATCGTCTCGTCCTGCATTTAACAATGATTTCAATGTAAGCGACTGACTATATGTCATATTAAATAATGTTATTTAAATTACATACAAAAAACCAACGTACTTCCATAGATGCGTATGCAACACGGTACTTAATATGTGGGATCCATAGAAGATGACTAAATGTGTCAGCATCATGAGCGGGAACCTCTGCACCGGAGGCCTCCATACCGGGAGCCTCTCCAGCGGGAGAATGTGAACTCTTCCCGGTCTCCAGAGTATCTCGTGATCGTCCCTGTCTATGTCTGGCCATATTATATTTGAAAATATCAGGTTACTAAATTTCTAACATATTTTTACAACTTACATTACTTAATAAAAATTATTATTGCAAACTACTATAAAAAATTAATAATAGAATTTTGGACACTTTATAAACAATTAATAAATAATTTATTTCTAACAATTTCTAAACAATTTTGGATAATTTCTATAGATGCTAAACAATTCTTAACAATTTCTAAATAATTTTGGACAATTTTTAAAATCCTAAAAAAAATGTGTCATGCATGTAAATATTGGACCAAACATATTTTACACATCACTACGAACTGCTTTATTTTGAGAAACTTGAATATTTATTAAAATAAAATGTTAATTTGAAATTAAACATTATAGGCATAATTTATATTATTCAAATAACATATTTATAAAAATTAGTGAGATTTAAAAAAATAAATTACCGTACATTAAATGATTTAAAATTTTAATGATATGAAATATAATGGTCTTTGAAAGTTATTTTAAAAATTCAAATAATTGCTTTATTTTAAGAAACTGTTTTAAAAATTCAAATAATTGTCAAGTGATCTTTTCTCAATTCAAATAACATATTTTTACAATTTACAATAATTAATAAGAATTATTATTGCAAACTAAATTAAAAATAATAATTTCAGTAGAATTCCTAACAATTTCTAAAAATAGATGCTTATGAATCAATCGCATCGGGAAAATTAACAACCCGCACATGATATTTAACAATTCAATTTCTACGACTCGGTATGACGTAACCAAACTAAGAACCCTAAACCCTAAACCCTAACCCTAAATCGCTCCAATCGCACAACAAAACAACATTTTAACAGGGAGGAGCTCGGCTCCAATGCCATCACAAGGCACAAAACATAAATAAAAGGAGTTGTGTCGGGTTACCCGGAAATAATCAATTCGTGATTCGTATAGGGAGGAGTTCGGTTCCAATGCGTCGCCTTCCTTTTAATTGGCCAGTATCGGGTTTGGTAGCGAGAAAGGGTTTGGGCGAAAAGGGAAGGAGAGGGGGAGGGGGTGGGGTTTGGCAGCAAAAAGGGAATGAGAGGGGGACGGGGGAGGGGGTTGGCAGCAAGAAATGGAGGGGGACGAGGGACGGGGGAGGGGGACAGGGGAGGCCTCGGATGGCAGCAAAGGTTTGGGGTTGGGAGAGGGGGCGGTTTTGTTTGGGAGAAAGGGGGGCGGCCTAGTTATAAAAATAAAAAAATAAACACCAAACTGCCCAAACGCGGACGGTCTGGTATGAAGACGTGATTGCCCAAACGTGGGGTGGTTTGGTAGTGAGAGTTGACCGCCCATGGGGCAGTCAGGGCTTTTTTGAAATTCTTTTCATACAGAGAGCATATTTGTTATTTTTTTTAGAGTATTAATAAAAATTTCGGCAATTATACAAAGTACTTTAAACGACTTTCAGCATAATATTAAGCATACTATATGTTATACATTTGCCATTAAGTGTAAAAGTAATTTCGATAACGTATATGATAATTTGGAAAATATATGTTGAAAATACAACTAGAAATGTGACACCAAGTGATAAACAATAATGAATCGACTCACGGAAATAATATAAATGTATTCTCGGAGATTCATAAGCATCAAGAGCATGATAATATTTTACGTAATTTTGTATTAACTGCAAAAAATTATGATCATATGCATGATAATATTTGGAGGATACATATTATTGTGATTATGCAACTTTAAATGCGGCTCCAAATGAATAAAATCATAAATACAATCGCACAAAGTGCTGTACAATTATTGAAATAGATAAATAGATTTATAAACACAATATTTGAGGTATCTTTTTAATTAATGCAAAATAAATAATGAGAATGCACATCATAATATTTAGGACACATATGTAGATTTTGGTGACTATGCAATTTGAAATGCAAAAACAATTGCTAAAAATCATAAATTGACAGATGTTTTAAATGCATTATAGGATATATATATAAGGGTAATAATTTGATGTATCTTGTTGATTAAGCACGAAATAGTTTATGAACATTTATCGATAATATTTAGACGATACAAGATCGTTTCGGTGATTATACGAATTTAGATGCGGTCCTCGATTGATTAAAATTTAAAATTAATAGACATATACAAACTGTTGTAAATGTATTTATGAAGATAAATAAGCATAATATATTGACTAATAGTTATTAAATGCAATTATTTCATTTTTCTCCACTTATCATTTTCATTGTAGAAGTGATTTCTTAGGATCAATTTCCTTTTTAGGAACTTTCTTCGTATATTCAACAATCAGCGCAATTTATTTGTGTTTGTAAGTTTCAAGAGAGTACAAATCTGCTTTAATTTCTCTTTATCTCTCTTCCTATTTCTCTCCTTTTTTTTTTGAAACCTTAGAAGCGGCTGTTAAGTACTTTCTCTCTCCTTCTTTATAAAAGAGTAAAGATGTAGTCCCCCACTTCAGTCCTCTAAACGTTCCCCCATTATAACTAACTTTTTCAATCATTGAACCACCTTGAAAAACGTGTAAAACGTGTAAAAGTTGAGTCCAGTTTTTTTCTTTAAATACTTATCATAAGTATGAATACTTCATATCTTAGGTATTCATACTTTCCATTTTGTATGAATACTTTCCATATTTGAGTCCAGTTTTTTGGATTTAAATACTTGATATCTTAAGTATGAATACTTGATGAATTATATATAAATATTTGATATGTTAGGTATGAATACTTTTCATTTTGTATGAATACTTTCCATATTTGAATATTTGATACCTTGAAAAACGTGTAAAAGTATGTCATCATGGATCTCATTTGAAAGAGAAAAAAAAATAGAAAACGTTCGTGTTTTTAGATTTGCAAAATTCCTCATAGATCGTCCCAAAAATTAGTTAGAATGAATGGAGAAAAAAAAAACTACCTTGAAAAACGTGTAAAAGATGAGTAGTATTGTGTCCAGTTTTTAGAGTATGAACTTGATATCTTAGGTATGAATACTTGATGAATTATATATGCATACTTCATATCTTAGGTATTCATACTTTCCATTTTGTATGGTGAATTAATTTAATCAATGAATGGGGGACTGGTGGTGTGATCCACGTGACTTTTTGGTTGTGGTCCCCAATGCAGTCTGACAGTTACTGTCCCCGAAAAGTAATGGTCCCCAGTCCGTATGTGAATTAATACTTGATGAATTATATATGCATACTTCATATCTTAGGTATTCATACTTTCCATTTTGGGACTGAATTAATGTATGTTGAATGGGGGACTGACAGTTGTACTTTGACAGTTAGGGGGACGTTTAGGGGACTGAATGGGGGGGACTGTTAGTCGATCCCTTTATAAAATAGCAATCCCGCTATTCTAGTTTAGGATAGCATCATATTTGTATCCAGTTTCAAGAACCTTATCAGTTATGAAAGTGTTCTGACAAAAATACCAATCACAATGTTATTCTTTTTAGGTCTCTCATAAAAGTATTACTCAAAATAATCATAAAAGTTTAACAAGTCCGGTATCCCGTGTTTCTACTTTCCAGGGGAAAAATAATTAAAATTTGGAAAATCTGAATGATTTTTATCTTAAATTAAGAAATTGGATATGATAAAATGGCCCTTGTTTGTAATTTTGATTAAACGACCCGTTTATTTTATTTCTGATTAAATTGATTGTTTTATCTCCGTTAGCAATAATCTCATAATATAAGTTGTCATTGTTCAATATAAAATAGATCTAAAATATTGTTCCCACATACTAGTATTCTGTCATCGACACTTCCAATAAAATAGTGCTGCATATCATTTTTTTTTAAATCAGTATGGCGATAATCGTGTTCTACAAACATTTGTGCAATGGTAATAGACTAGACCGAAAAAAAAAAGATCCTCAGTGAGTTCATCTTCTCTACATTCTAAATTGAAAAAGAAAAAAAAAACAAAACCATTAAATTTCCACATAGAGTTTACATTCTCACATTTCTATTTTCCTTTTTCTCTCCTTAAAATTTTTAGTTCTGAAACAAATAATCGCCCTCGGTCAGGACTTCTCACGCTCCCGTTTCCCTCCCCTCCTCTTCTTTAATTTCCTATTTTCATTTAATACCAACTTTCTAGAGCACACCGATTTTTCTTAAATAGCATCAAATTAAATATTTCAATGAAACAAGCACGTTAGATTTGATTTTTACGAAGAACAGCTCCATTGATCATGTGAATCTGTGGAGGCAGAAGCACATTTGCTCCACCATACTTACTGCCTCCATAGTAAATTGTGAGCTGTTTTTCAACCAAATCCAGCGTGCTTGTTTCGTTGAAATATTTAAATTTGATTTTATTAAGAAAAATTGCTTTGTGGAAAAATAAATGGAGGTAACCCAATCGCCATATTATTTCAGATAACACTGGACGTCTCCCGTATAGCATGTAATGGAGCATTGGAGATCTAAAAATACTGTATACAGACTGCGCTGCGAAGTAAAGCTATATAATGAGCTATGAAATTATAAATAATCTGTTACGTGTAAAATCTCAATCATATCTATCATCAACAAATACTTATTGTTGGAGCAGATTAAACCAACCTCAAGCCTTCTAGACCTCTGTTGACAGTTGACACACCACTAACTGCATTGGAAAATGCAGCTCCGCTCGCTAGCTTTTTCAATAAATATGTTCTTAATAATTATTCCTGCGGTTTAATTCTTCTGTTTGTGTCTATCCAAATTTTCGATATATATATATATAAGGAGGATTCAAATGTTTTTATTTTTTTTGCCTTCACTATGCTTTCATTTTTAAGAACTTTATAACTCAAAATTTAAATTATAAATCTCAAAATAAAACCGTTAGATATCATCTACATCATTTTATCTATATACTCATAAAAAATTATCACATTTTGATTTTGTTTTTATGTGAATCAATAAGTTGAAAAATCAACGTCTATAAATTATCCACATTAGTACATATTTTACAAGCTCTTGATGACAACCAAAACAAAATTGAAATATCATAATTTTTTGCACGTGCATAGAAAAAATGATGTAGATCATATTCAATGGTTTTATTTTAACTTTTGAGTTTTAAATTTTGAGTTATTAAAGTTTTTAAAAATGGAGGCATGGTGGAGCCATGAAAAATAAAGACATTTGAACACTCCTCATATATATATATATATATATATATATATATATATATATGAGTAAAGCTACGGTGCTTTGCAAATTAAAGATGGTGTTTTACTTCGGGCCACCTTTTCAATTTGCAAAACCCAAACAACCGATCCGAACCGTTCAACATGATCTCCATATGAATATGTACTTGCAAACCAAATTTTACATTTTTTAGAATTTGTTTACTATTTATTAAGCCACTTTGAAAAAACACTAATTTGTACACAAACAGTAAACTTTTCTGGACCATTGGATCAGCGATTTTCAAAGTGGCTTAATAAATAGTAAAAAAATTCTAAAAAATGTAAAATTTGGTTTGCAAGTACATATTCATATGGAGATCATGTTGAACGGTTCGGATCGACTGTTAGGATTTTGAAAACTCAAAAAGTGAGCCGTAGCACGGAGGGGCCCTTATATACGCGTAGCATATTAGCAAAATCATATATATATATATATATA
Source organism: Carex parvula (assembly GCA_025461045.1). Classification (NCBI taxonomy): domain Eukaryota; kingdom Viridiplantae; phylum Streptophyta; class Magnoliopsida; order Poales; family Cyperaceae; genus Carex; species Carex parvula. The sequence goes on along the minus strand of JAJGRW010001243.1, from coordinate 40,604 downwards.
TATAGAGCTGGGCTATGGTGAGTTGTGAAGTAAGAGGTCATTTTTACTTCACGCTTATATTTTCATTTTGAAAATCCAAACAACCGATCCGAACCGCTCAACATGTTTTCTATATTAAAATGTGCTTGGAGACTAAATTTTACATTTTTTGGAATTATTTTACTATTTATTAAGCCACTTTGAAAATCGCTGACCCGGTGGTCCAGAAAATTTTACTGTTTTTTACTGTTCACAGTGGATCAGCGATTTCAATGTGGCTTAATAAATAGTAAAAAAATTCAAAAAAATGTAAAATTTAGTCTCCAAGCACATTTCAATATTTAGAAAAAGTTGAACGGTTCGAATCGGTTGTTTGGATTTTCAAAATGAAAATATGGCGTGAAGTAAAACGTCGTTTTACTTCACAACTCACCATAGCCTATCTCTCTATATATATAGCTGGTCATTTTTACTTCACGCTCATATTTTCATTTTGAAAATCCAAACAACCGATCCGAACCGTTCAATATGTTCTAAATATTGAAATGTGCTTGGAGACTAAATTTTACATTTTTTGGAATTTTTTTACTATTTATTAAGCCATTTTGAAAATCGCTGATCCGGTGGTCCAGAAAATTTTACTGTTTTTTTACTGTTCACAGTGGATCAGCGATTTCAAAGTGGCTTAATAAATAGTAAAAAAATTCCAAAAAATGTAAAATTTAGTTTCCAAGCACATTTCAATATTTAGAAAAAGTTGAACAGTTCGGATAGGTTGTTTGGGTTTTCAAAATAAAAATATGGCGTGAAGTAAAACAACGTTTTACTTGACAACTCACCATAGGCTATCTCTATATATATATATAGAGCTGGACTATGGTGAGTTGTGAAGTAAGATGTCATTTTTACTTCACGCTCATATTTTTATTTTGAAAATCCAAACAACCGATCCGAACCGCTCAATATGTTCTCTATATTGAAATGTGCTTGGAGACTAAATTTTACATTTTTTGGAATTTTTTTACTATTTATTAAGCCACTTTGGAAATCGCTGATCCGGATCTAGAAAATTTTACTGTTTTTTACTGTTCACAGTGGATCAGCGATTTTAAAGTGGCTTAATAAATAGTAAAAAAATTCCAAAAAATGTAAAATTTAGTCTCCAAGCACATTTCAATATTTAGAAAAAGTTGAACGGTTCGGATCGGTTGTTTGAATTTTCAAAATGAAAATATGGCGTGAAGTAAAACAACATTTTACTTCACAACTCACCATAGCCTATCTCTCTCTCTCCTCTCTCTCTCTCTCTCTCTATATATATATATATATATATATAGGATTTTGCTAATATGCTACGCGTAGCATAGAGCCCCTCCGTGCTACGGTTCAATTTTTGAGTTTTCAAAATCCTAACAGTCGATCCGAACCGTTCAACATGATCTCCATATGAATATGTAATTGCAAACCAAATTTTATATTTTTTAGAATTTTTTAACTATTTATTAAGCCACTTTGAAAATCGCCGATCCACCAATATATATATATATATATATATATATATATATTTATAACTCAATATTTTTTTTTGTCGTCATCAAAATATAATCCAATATCACCATGAATCGTCGTTATCGGCATCATCATAGTATCGTCATCATTATTTTTATTTTGTAGTGTTATAATATATACTTTAATAAAGGATCACATAGATTGTATTAGAATATTAGCGAGTGTAAATTGTAGGAGTTCATTAACAATGTAATATTGTAATTTTGATGGTGACAGGTAAGAGATAATTAGTGGAGTTATTTAGAATTATATTTAATCAAATTTATAAATAAACGTCATGTTATTGTAATCAAATATATAAGATCAATACGAGAAATTATCTCTTTCTCAAAACCTTTGTATACCCACAACAACAAATACAAAGAGACGGCCAATTTGCAGATCCACTTTATTTTTTTGAATAATTATTCTGTAAACAAATCGAAGAAATTCTTCATTAATGATGACTTAAGGCAGAACTAAATCCAACATAAATATACTTATTATAATATGCACAAATCATTTATTAGAGAGTCGATTTTGATGCTTGCCGGGCAAGAAGAAACTAAATCCAAGGAATTTATACATTGTTTTTGTCGTTTCAAAATGAAGAGTAAATGGGTTACTTGTTTACTTAATTAGTTCAAAATATCAAGATAATTAACTTAGGATTATTAACTTTATCAATATAAAAAATGCAAAATAATAAATAAATATGTAAATTTAGTGTTTGAATGAGGACAAATTAAATTTCTCTGGGTATGTAATAAATTTTGTCTTAAAAGATATACTTCATAAAATATTATTACGAAGACGCAGAGGCGGACCCCCACACAGTCAGCAGGTGGGGCAGCTGCTCCTCCCTAGATTTTGAAATTCAGTGGAAAAATAGGAGTTCAGTATCACTTTGCTCCTCCCTAAAAACTATTTTGTCTCTCTCTGGAACTGGAAAGCTGGCCAGACCAGTCCAAAAACACTGTTAATGAGAAGCTTTGTTGTTTTTATAGAAATTTTATAGAAATTTATGGATCCGGACCAACTTTGTTGATTTTTAATATATAAAATGATATTATTTTATTATTTTTTATTATGTAAGACTATACTATTTTTATTGTTTCTTATTATGTTGATTGTTTTTTTTATCTAGTACCTGATTAGTTAATGGGTTTGAATCCAATAAGCTATTTTAACCCGATTCTTGCTCCTCCCTGACTGAAATCCTGCGTCCGCCCATGTGAAGACGCGTCTGATTTGATATGTTTTAAGAGCGAAATAATTAGTGTTCAGATGGAACAGCTGACATTGTAAAAAAAAAAGTTTCACAAAATCCATCTAAAAAATACAACTGTAACTACTGGCATTTTTATTAATACCCCAAAAAAAAGAAATTATCAAATCTACCCTCACCTTAGAATTTTTATTAAAAATGTCTTAACCGCCCCCCGTGGGGCGGTTCGCTAACTTTTTTTTTTACTGTTCATACCAGGTGGGGCAATTTGCTATGAACAGTAATTTTTTTTTTATAGAGAAAATATGAATATCAAGATGCTAAATTCTAGCGCTAAAAATTCGAATTTTTTTTTAATATTTGTTAGATTACTACTTTTGATGTATAATTAGCATATTTATACTAAAATACGCTAAATTACTTGAAATTATGTTAAATTACGTTGAAATTACACTAAATTACGTTAAATTATGCTAAACTCTAAACCCTAAACTCTTATTTTGGACAATTTTTAAAACCCTAAACCCTAAACCCTAAAAATTATGTATATTAAATGATTTACAATTTTCACATAACATATTTATAAAAATTAGTGATATTTAAAAGAAACCTAAACTCTAATTTTTGTCTTTTTATTAATAAATATACCCACGTTAGCTGGGTTTTTTGTTAGATTACTTCTTTTGATGTATAATGAGCATATTTATACTAAAATATGCTAAATTACTTGAAATTATATTAAATTACGTTGAATTACACTAAATTACGTTAAATTACGCTAAACTCTAAACCTAAACTCTTATTTCGAACAATTTCTAAAATCCTAAACCCTAAATCCTAAACTCTAAAAATTACCGTACAATAAATGATTTACTATTTTCACATAACATATTTATAAATTGTCCTAAACCCTAAAAATTACTCTAAACCCTAACTTGTACGGTAATTTTTAGGGTTTAGGGTTTTAGAAATTGTCCAAAGTAAGTGTTTAGCGTAATTTAACGTAATTTAACATAATTTCAAGTAATTTAGTTTATTTTAATATAAATATGCTAATTATACATCAAAAGAAGTAATCTAACAAATATTTAAAAAAATCCGAATTTTTAACGATACAATTTAGCATCTTGATATTCATATTGTCTCTAAAAAAAAAAAATTACAGTTCATAGCAAACCGCCCCACCGTGGGGCTGTTCGGTATGAACAGTAAAAAAAAAAAGAGTTAGCGAACCGCTCTATTGGGGGGGCGGTCTGCTTATGAACAGTGGACCACCTCACAAGGGGCGGTTAGGGCATTTTTAATAAAAATTCTGAGGTGAGAGCAGATTTGATAATTCTTTTTTTTTGGGTATTAATAAAAATGCCGGCTGTAACCAGAAGGAAGCCGGTTTCTCCATTTTTTAATACTACGTTTGGACACTTACAATTTAAAAACTCTCCATCAAGTCACCATGCTTCAATTTTCTAAAGACTTTGCATAATTTATTTATTTATTTATTATTCATGTTGGTTTTACTAATTCCAACCTTATCTTAACCAACTTCGAAAATAGATAAAGTAACTTGTCTCGATCGTATTACAATCTCGTCATTTTTCATAATTTCTGGTATAAACAAATGCAACCATTCATGTTTTAACAGGTCGAAAGGAAAACCACAAATTATTCTTTTAACTAGAAGAATACTTCGAGAGCGCTGAAAAAGCCAGCGATACTAAATTATTAACTGGCTTCTCGTCTCCTGTCTTCCAGAAAATTGACCACCCTTGCTTCAATTTCTCCACACAAATAACACAGATTTATCATCTTCAGTTTTCTAAAACTGGAGACCGAAAAAAGCCCGCAAACGAGTATATCGCAAACTAGGCCGAGCAAGCAACCAATTCCTCAAACGGCAACTAATCACACGATACGGACACCAACGCGGGTCGGATCCCCTAAAGTAATCCAAATTTTGAGTTTGAGAGGACCGTACGATCAGAATCCATGCCAATCCGGCCCAAGATAGAATTCACGGGGATACTTTAGTATGCGTGCTTTATCAGATCGGACGGTCTGCATCCAAACTTAAAATTTGGGTTACTTCAGGTGATCCGAATTTCACCAACGCTCTTATTCTGTCAATATCGAGTCCGAAAACCTTTGGAGTTTATCCACATGGTACAACCATACAAATATACGGTGTTTGGAGGGATTCCTCTTATTTAACCTGTGGGCTCCATCAATCAACGACCCGCTTCATTTTGAATACTGTATATTTCACAGAATATCTGTCAAAGTCACGATCACTTGTCCTGCACGCGTCTAATTCAAGCTCCTCTCTTCTCATTAATAAATCTACACATTTCCTTTCCTCTCTCGCACTCTCTCGCTACTCTCTCTCTCTCTCTCTCTCTCTCTCCGAACAATCCATCAAATCAAATCAATGGCGGTAACTGCTATAGTGCTCAATCCCAGCAATGCTACCGAATTCGACATAACACACAGAAACTTGTATCAACTGCGATGTAGAGAAGCCAAAGAAGTCTGCTCGGTTTCCTGCGGGAAGCCCGACTCGTCAAGGCCGGGTCATGATCGGGTTCTCTCGAGTCTTCGTGTGAAGGATCTGACAGTTGGTTCCCGTGGTACGCTCCGATCAGGGCCCAGACGTAAGCCGGCTTATTCCAGGGAGCTGTTGTCAAGAGCCGGGTTTGCTGGGAGGCTGTTCTCTGAGGCCGAGCGGTCTCGTCAGGTTAGTTTTAGCAATATGTTGATTTTTTATTTACAAGAAAGGAGTTTTGTATGGTTATTTATTAGACATCGATTTGTCCATAAAATTTTGGTACACTAAAAGAATGACAACAGGGTTATGCTTCCCTGCCATTACTTCTGAGGTTTATTCAAACTCAATCGGATAATTTACTTGATTTCGGAGGCCATCCGACCTCTGTCCGATATTATAGCTGATGTAAAGATGTTATGTTGGGTTTGTAAAATTTGATTGAAAGGGACTTCTTTTATTAAGTAAATAAAAAAAAAGAATTGCATATGTAGACACTGCATCCCAAGATTTACAAAATCCATGACATCTAAGCTTTCAAACTTATAATATTCCAATGAGAGTGAATCGGATTAAAAAAAAAACCTACCTTTGGCTATTTATTGTTTCCAAACAGTTAGTAGAAAAGTTAGTCAACTTAAAAAGGATCATCGAATGTTCGTCGGACCTGTAATTGAGAAACTAGCAAGACATCTATAAAATGTAAGAACTTCAATTTCTGCAGATCTATTGAGAGAAAATATAAGTAAATACAAAGTAATATAGCTTCTTACAATCAATTACTTTTTATCTGAGAATTTCCTTACAGTTTTGAGGAACTTATTTTTTATTTTTATTTTTTTGCTGATGATGTCCCCACTTGATTGGAAGTCCTGTTTGATTTTGCCGCATATTTGATGCCTTGCAAACTTTTAATGTTCATTTTTGAACTTGGTTTCATGTGTAGCTAGGTCTCGCATCTTGAGCCGCATCAGGGATCTGAAAAGGCTTCTTTTGAAATATTTGAGGAGCAATTAGGAAACTTCTGCTTTAAATTTATATATCCAGAGGAATATGAGAGGTTATCTCTGAGGTTACTGGAGTTGTACGATAAAGGCGTGATAATAGATGCAATGAAGAAACTCGAAAGAGCTCTTCAGGAGAAGATGGTAGCTTATCACTTCATTTATGGACGTCAGAAATGCTTGTCTAGCATCTACAGAAAAATGTTGAGGTACTATTCTGCTTATTATACAACGGAATTGAAAGATGAAGAAAATAAACATACCATGGCAAATGATAAAATACTAATTTACTAGGAATTAAATACTACCATGTTGTATTGTGAGGTTTTCAGACAATGCAGGTGAAATTATAAGCAATAAAAATATTTCATGCAATTTTATTCTTAACATCAATGGGTTTATTTTTGTAGGAAAAATCTTTCATTGGATCAGATACATGACCTACATGGTGTACGCCTAATTTTAGAGACAAAGGGAGATTGTTACTTGGCACTTGATATAATTAACGAACTATGGCCGAGAGTTGTCAAGTTTAAAGACTACATCACCAATCCAAAACCTAATGGGTATGAAGCATCTGACCTTTTAATTTTGCAGATTTATGAATTACAATGTTCTATTTTTTGGGAAGTAACAGTTAACCGAGTATTACTGTCACTGAAAATGCATAATCTATCAATTCTGAATTTTTTTGAATAGTACATATCAGATTAGTGCTTTTAGTTGCTTAAGGGAGATAGCCAGTTATATGGCAACAATTATGTTAGTAAGCCAATTCATGTGCACTATAAAACTTTATATAAAAACACAACCATAAAATATTATTTAGTTCAATTATTGTGTTAAGAGAAATCATAATATGGCTGAAGAGTTTCAAGCTTAAAAATCAGTTTATACTGAATGAAACTATTGCCGTTTGCAAACAAAAGCTCCAGCAGAATTATGATTTGCCCTAATGATCCGTTATCTGATATTTAAATCATTAAAACATTGACAGCTTTGCCTTATTTTTAAGAGAGTTAGTATAAGACCCCATTGAACTACAAGTCATACTCAAAGTGTGTTGGGTGCTGGTTGCTTTCCTCAAAATTTTAGGGGCAATTTAATCGTGTTACGCTCAAGTTAAGCTCAATCGCAATTTGCAAGAACTGGTGTGTTACCAAAAAACGAAAGTTGTATTTATCTTATAATTACAATGAATGCAGACCAATATAATTAAATTTCATGTTATGCCCACAATTGAAAAACCTAATTTTTTGTCTGAATCAACCTTTTGTCTTAACTGATTTTGCACAAATTTTCTACAGGTACCAGTCCCTGCACTGTGTTGTTATGACGGACGAGAACATTCCATTGGAGATACAGGTACGAACAAGAGAAATGCATTCTCAAGCCGAGTTTGGTTTAGCTGCACATTGGAGATACAAACAAGAACAAAGCTCTATGAAGAATTGAAGATAGTATAAATTTAATTCTCTTAATTAAAATTAACACGAAAACAGAAATTAAATGCTGGCTTGCTAAGCAATATTGCTTCGTTCGTTGTACATATTGGTAGGTCTCGTTGTAAATTGGGTCATGTGGTGTATATTTCAGGTTGGTTTTCTCTTGTTTATCATATTGTATATGAATTTCACCCTCTGTAAATATTCACGTTGTAAATATGTTGGTAGTATGCAAATAAAGTAGAAATTTGGGTCCTTTGAACTCCTGATTGAACATGTGATCGTGGCTATGCTTGGGAGAATTGTTCAAATTTGTATTGTACTTATATCTCCAATTTGTTTTGGTTGGAATTAATTAGAAATATGGAAGATTCCGGGGCAGTATAAATGTCTCAATAAAGGATTAATACAGTGAAGGCAGTTGAGTTTTACCAGTACACCTAAAATCCAAATGTATGAAGTCGAGGAAAATATAAAATACGACCGAAAAATTGCATAATGTATTTAGTAGAGACCAGGCCAACTAAAATAGCTGCCTGCACATAATGGTATGTTGATTTTAAAAACTTGCGTTGAGAAAAATATATAATACAACCACAAATATAGCAAAATTTATTTAGTAGACACCATTCCAACTACAATATCTGCCTGCCTGCAGATAATATTAAGTTGCCAGGTTCAACGCTAGGTCCTTGATTTTAATAAAATGCAAAAGTTCCCTCCATAGACTCGTTAAATGACAATTAGATAACGATTTCAATTACTACATCTCAAAGTGTGGCTTGTCAATACATTTTCACATAAATTAGATCAAGAAAAACACCTTCCATCAAGCTTAAAAATAAAGGCAAAAAAAAAGAAAAAAGAAAAATGAAAGAACAATTGCACAACTAATACCTTAGTCAAGAGTCTTGAGAACAAAAATACATGACAATATAAATATAACACCTACATCATCCATCTATTTTCCCAATTATTACATTCAAATCCACAACCAGATGCTATCATACCATTTAGCGGCGCTGGCCTGGGCCTAGCTGGAAAGAGACTCTTTGCAAAACTTGTTGAGACTGCTGTTCAGTAACTGGTCTCTGCTCTGACAATACACTAGGGTTAGGGTTAGCATTTGGGTTTGCATTGCCGGTTTCGTTTACTTCATCAGCTTCTTCATTACGAGCCAGTTGCCTTGTCGGTATCAACAGCTGGTAATTTGGGCTGATTAAGGTGTCTTCCTCTGGCGGAAGAGGGATAGAACCAGGTGGTGCAATTGATTTTGGCAAAGGGATTTTATTTCTATTTCGTGCCAGCTCTAATAGAATCTAAAAGGATGAGTGTAAAAAGAAAAGAGAAATAAATTATTAGCAGGTCCCTGCACTAGGTAAACAATTTCCAGCCTAAATAAAGTTCAAAGAACCACTTCCCTTATATGTACCAGTTTATAAGAGGTGGTTGGTACCAAGATCAATGGCCATGGAGAACCCCAAAGACCAAACAAATCCTAGCACAGTACGTAACCAATTTTACTTATGTTCTTTTGTTGATGCTGATAAAAGATAGTTAGGATTAAAAATCCTATAACCAAATGATGGTATGTTCTTTTGTTGAGGCTGATAAAAGATAGGATTAAAAATCCTATAACCAAATGAAGGGAAAATGCTGGTGGCATATTGCACAGTACCAGTGAGGTCAAAATGTACCTCTCGAGGTGGAGGCTGAGAGAAAGAAGAGTTGATTTTTGACTGGGCCGCAAGTCTAACATCTTCAGTGTCTATGGCATTGGCTGATTTGCCAGCATGCTCTGCATAGACTTGGGCATCTGATAGAATCTCCACTACGTACCTGCTTAATGATCAAACCAATAATTTTTTAATCCTTACAAGTTAAAATTCACATAAACTAATACGAATATACAATGCTGGTAGAGACCACAACTCTGGTTTAAGGAACTAATTTACTGGAAAACAACAGTTTTTTTTCCAACTTTTAAGGTGAAAGCAAATAATGCCAACTAAAATCCATATCAGATACCTGAGTAGAGATCTACCAAGACTCCCCACAAATAAATTAATGGTTTTTTCCCCACAGTACCATAAACATATTCTCCTACATCCTCATCTGAAAACAATATAGTCTGCTAAATTCACAAGCATCAACCTAGCACCATCATCAAGAAGACAGTATTGGATGCGAGATATCATAAACAAAGAAAGGCAAATTGAGCATACTTAGCCGTGCCCCCCTCCATCCCCCACCACCAAAAGAGGCAGTCAGGTTGAATAGAAAAATCTAGAACGTGAGAATTGTATGAAACAAGTGAAAGCACTTTCTTTACCCTCCAAAAAAATGTCAAATTGAACATAAAAAAAAGATAAAAAAATTGCTAAGTGCACAAACCTAGTGGGAAAGCCATAAGCCATAAAACTTCACCCCCCCCCCCCACCCAAAAAAAAAAAAGTACAATCGGACCTATACGACAATTCAATTCCAACAACCAAGTGAAATACAAGTTAATTTTACCCCAGAATGGTCTTTAACAGGACAAGTGAATTCAATTTCCGATAGAAAGGCATGATTAAGCAAAACCTAAGAGATGATAAGTATGGTAACCTGTAAGCGAGCTCGAGTAACTGGTGTAGAACGCGGGGTTCGTACTCGCCTTCGCTTAGGCCCATAGAGCGGAGGAGTTCCCGAAGCACGCGCGCGTCTCTCGGTTCGTCCGACGCTGACCCCAACATTCCCGCGTTTCCTGCCCCTTCGCCATCCATCTCTATCAGTCTCTCTTGCCCCCACAAACTTCGAAATTAGGAATTCCTTGATCTAAATCGGAGCGGTAATTAAAATTTTATCTTTGTTTTTAACAAAGTAATCAAAACGTCGCTTTGGCCGAGTGGTTAAGGCGTGTGCCTGCTAAGTACATGGGGTTTCCCCGCGAGAGTTCGAATCTCTCAGGCGACGTATATTTTTCCTTTTAGCTTTTTTATTATTAAGTTCCAAGTTGCATTGAATCTTAGATTTGGGTTAGATGGCCCATAGGCCCAAATCTGTTAAGATTGGGTAGTCTATAGGCCCGAACAAATACGACGCCGTACTAATTAGATAATTTGTACTAATACAAACAAGCACTGTGTTGCCACTTCACATCATAATGCTAGTTGCTAAATGATAATTTGATGCTAAATACCAATACAAACTATTAAAATTCCTATAAATTAAATAGTAACATTGATAACATATCATATATTTGGATGAAACAGTTGGATGTAATTTAATCTTGTACATCTCAGTAGCCTCTACTGAGTTTTCAGAAAAAAAAAAAAGATAACATATCATATATGGAGTAGAATTAAGGTGTTCGTAAGCTTACTAATTCTTTTATGAGTTTAACTTCAAGATATATGAGCATGTCTTTAAAAAATATATGTAAACCATTGAAACTGATTTACATTACAAGTAATGTGTTTGCATGTTAAATTTAAAATTTTGAATTAATTTAGTATAAAGTCAATGGTCAAACCAAAATGTTTATAACTTAATTTTATTGCATTTATTGTTCATTATTTTTTTACTGTTTAATTTTATACTGATTAATTTGAAAATATATAAATTATGTATGTAAATGTATTACTTGTGATGTAGATCGATCTAACAATTTGACTTCGTCATTTGAAATCAATCTGATAAATTCTATATTTAAACTTATAAAAAAAAATGGTTAGCTTAAAAAAAAACACTTGGTTCCTACTTGATAATCCAACAACTTCCGTTTCTTTCGATATTACCGGAGGCAATTTTTTTTAAATCCAGTTAGTTTGCATTTGACATCTCCAGAACTCACGAGTCGCGTCATTCTTTTGGTCGTTTAAAACTGGAAGGTCGTTTGCCTCCATTTTCATTCTCATTTTCATAAATCATCTTCACTCTCTCTCTCAAAAGAAACCTCCATTTCTATTCACATTGTCACCTCCCCACACACACTCATTCGAAGACGCACATAAACCCACAGAGAACAAATAATGAAATTCAGTCTTCTCTCATTGGTCGAATTGTAACTCCATGTAATTTAAAGAACGAAAGAAAAAGACTCAATTTAAATTTCAGTTTTATTAAGAAGATTATTAGTCCACAACATATCTAAATTAAATTTCAGCCCATTTAAAATTATGCATCCCACATTTTTGCCAAACCGATCCCTCCCTGTTAATCCGTGCTTCCTCTGTTCATTTTATTTTATTTTATTATTTTCTCATTCTCGTAAAGAATTAAGGGGGCTGTTATAGGGAAGTGAGGCATTAATTGGCATGTATGCCACGCAAAATGAAAAGGGAATTTAATGCATGCTGGCCACTTAATATTTTTTTATAATTCAAAAATTAAGAGATAAAGAGGCATGGTGGTAACAATTGGAAAGTAATAAAATATTTTATTAAAAATGGTAACAATTATATTTCTTTTATTAACCCTTCTGTGATTCCCGCCTCTGCTAAAAATAAAACCCCAACCAACCCCTTTTATTTCATACCATAAATCATCTCTCCTCATTTGTTTATCTTAAACCCCTGTGGCCCTGTTCTAATTATAACCACCCTTTTCCAGTACCCTGCCGCAACCTCTCTCTTTCTCTCTTATTTCCTTCACAAACATCAAAAGAAACCCAAATTACACACATTTATTTTGTCAAAACAAATTGAATTTCTCCCTTGTGTTTGGAAGTCTCTGCACTAAAGGTACTAGAAATGTTCATTATTTTATTTCATAAATTAATTGATTAGGATACGTTAATTTGAATAAAATTTTATTCTTAGATTATAAGAATTCATGAATAAGTACATTTAATTATAATCTGAAATTTTATTTATTTTTAAGAATTCTGAAACTATATTTAAAATCTGAAAACTTCATTTTTAATGTATTGAGTTTAGTAGTTATATTATTCGAGATCATATAATTTGATAAATATTAATTTCTTTTAAGTTTATTAAAAATCTGGAAATTTCTTTATTAATAAGTATTCTCTTTATTATAAACTCTGAAATTTGTTCTTTTTATTGGATATTCTTTCTTATTATATCTAATCAAACCTTCGGTTATGTTAAGGATTAAGGTACCAGAAGCAAATCATTTATTTTATTTTTAATTTCTTTCATTCAAGTACTACAAAGATCAGATATCAAAGTATTTTAAGCCGAATTAAAATTTGTCAGAATTTTTAATACAAAAAAATATAATATCTAATATGAGAGCTAATTGAAACAGTCAAATTAACATTCTTGATAATTCACATAAATAGTAAACTAGAATTAATGACATATAGTATTAAGGGTTTTAGGAAACGAGAATTGAATTAAAACATTATTAATTAAATGTATGCTTATGTTTTAGATTCGACGTTTAAAGATTTAAACGACGTAAGCGACAATCAAGGATTCATTCAGATATCAGGTGCGGGTTTCCTAGACTTTATAAAACTATCTTACTTGTCTATTGTCATTCAACTGTTTATTATTATGGCATTAGTTGGAATTATGCATGTTGTTTTTCGAACCATTCGTATGACTTGAGTAGTACATAAATAAATTGCATGAAATGATAGGATTCATACATTGACCAATGAACTTGCATGAATAGAATGTGTTGAGCATGGCATGAATTGTGATTGAATAAAAGTGCATGACATGAACGAACAAGGAAACTGAACAGGGGCCGATATGCTTGCATATTGGGATGTATACATTGGGTCTAGTGTTCGACTGGACCCCTCGTTAACGTGACTGTAGGCGAAAGCGGTCCTATCACGGATGTGATTGTAGGCTGACGCGGTCCTATCACGGACGTGATTGTAAGCACAAGCGGTCCTGTCACGGACGTGATTGTAGGCGCAAGCGGTCCTGTCACGGACGTGATTGTAGGCGGAAGCGGTCCTATCACCGCCAAGACCTAGCGGCATATGAATTCACCGTCTAGTGAGGCACACGAAATAGATTAACATAATTTTAAAAGTAAATTATTAAAGTAGTAAGTAATGATAGGATATGCATTGCATTAGAAGAAACATACGCATTTTAATTATGTATGTTCATATTTGTGAGAATAAGTAAATGTTTTATAAGCTCTGGGCTGGAACTAAATCCCGCACTGAGAGAAGGTTCGATCTCTCACCTATTCCACTTTTACGTGGGTTCCAAGTAACGAAGAAGGATTCGAGCAAGGACAAGAGTGAGACTAAGCAGGAAGGCTTATGATTGATAAATTGCCACATGTTGTTTAGTTATGTTTCTATGATTCAATAATTGATACATTGAGCAGGCATGGCAATACGTGCCTGTGTTACTAGCCATGTCCGCCATGATCGTTTGTGAAACTCTTTTGATTATGAAATAAATGTGGCTTTATTTATATTGTTATTGATAATGTATGTGATGTGAATACGCCTTACGTAAAAATACGTGGCGGGTTGTCCCGGGGTGTAACAGGAATTCATTTACGTCTATGTTTCAGCCGCGTGGGCCTCCGTTCATACATCGTCGACATAGACTCCTTACCACCATTAATTGCTGGATCTCCTCCTCTCTCCTTTATCGCTCTTCATTTCCAAACCAATTTCTAGCATATTGAAGTCATGTGTCACGTCGTGGTTCATGCAGGTCTATAATTTTTGTTCTAAAGCAAGTTAAGCAACCCAGTCCAGTTTGTTTCCCACCATGCTTATTATTAAATTTCTACTTTTATTTATAAGCCAAAAAAAATATGTCGCTCTCCATAGTAAATATAAATTAGTATATAATCATTAATCTTTGTTACCATGTCGTTTAAGACAAGAAGTACCACTAACTATAGTATATGTTATGCGTGTCCCATCTTTCTGCAATTAATCTAGCACAATTTGATACCCTCAAATCACAGGACGCTATTCGCATGCTATGGTTTGTGATGCTATGGACAAAGTATCATATTTCTTTTAACAAAGTATCACTGATCATAATTCCACTCCTGTCAAAATTCATAGTCAACAACTGTGATCCTGTGCATCGTAAGTGAATAAATTGTTCTGGCATACTAGTCAGACGTCTCTTTCTGATTTTACTTCAATACCTGATACCAAACCTTGAACTTTATTTTATGTAAATTCAACAAAGATGTATAGTGTTTAGTGACAGTAGCCTTCTATAAATAGAAAAATGACAGAATATGCTTCTAATTAAAGAGTAAGAGTATCCATCAATTAATTACTGTTGACTTATAAAACTGACTTATACATACTTTTGTTCTGGAGCAATATATATAACTATTAGTTGCTACGCATATCACTTCCTCAGTGACAGGATACAGGAGCATATATGCATCATTTGAAGTGTTCTTTAAATGAACAGCATGCAATCTTCAAGCCATCATCCCCTAATTGGTTTCCAAAGAGAACAGAATGAAACCAGCTGCCCCTTCCACCTCAGCCTGACAGCTGCTACTGCTCGCTCCGTCTTCATTTCCCAGTTCCCAGTCGTACTTCCTCAGCAACAGCCTTGGCCGTCTCTATTGACTCATCACCAAAACCCTCTTCTCTAAACCCTAATCCAAACATCATCTCTCTCCACCTCTCTCTTCCCTCGATTCCCGGGCCATCCAAAATCTGTGCTGCCTCTCCCTCCATAGTTTTTCTCTCAGCACAATCCCTGCCTTTAAATGCTGCACCTGTTGAATCCAAGAATCTCCAAAGCATCTCTAGATTCCCTGCAAATCTCCCAGGGAATCCCCCTGAACTAGCACAGTTCTCGGATCCATCGAGCTCACTTACTATAACCAAATCTGGATTAAGCTCTTTCACAGAACAAAGTGTATCCTTATAATTACCGATGCGGAACTGTGCACATATGACTAATTTCTCACCAGGTGTGAGGGTTAGGTCCTGTGGCATTAGGCTTTCAACTTGGCTGATTTGAAGATTTAGGTTAATTAACTTGGAATAACGTATTAGATGAGAAGGGAAATTGTAACCCGGTGGTGGTACAGAAAAAGGTACCGGAGGCAACACGTTGTTAGCAATGGTGAGTCGTACAAGTGGTGGCGCTCCCTTTGGGAGGTGAGTGAGTGCTTCTAGAAGTGTTGGCCATTGGACACCATGAGAGACACCGAGGTCGACTATGTGTAATACTCTAGATGAAGAATTTTCACGGCTAAGATTCTTTATAATTGTGGAGTTAGCAAGAGAGTTCGGGATAGCAAACCATGGGCTTATCTCATGAAACTTGATGACAGTGGAGCGAAATAGTTTTGCCTCTGCGGTGACATAAGATTGGATAGGGGATTCACACGGTGGTAATTTTACCATGGTTGCAACACTATTTGAGTATAGGTGACGAGTCAGGATTCTTAAGCCGTGATATGAAATCCGGTGATTAATGTCACCCGATATGGATGCGAGTTCTTGTAGAACGTAAATTAGGTGTTGTGCCCGCGACGCATTACCCGTTTCAATTGCCATGACACATGGATTCAAAAGCTGCTCAGCCCATCTAGCATCATTTACAGGATTTCCTGCAACTGACTTGCTGGTAGTCTTTTTATCAGAACTTGCTTTACGGGAAGTATCCGAAGAGTTTGTATTTTCTTTTCTTTTCTTGGAAGTTCGGGATGCGTTGACGGAGAAGAGGGAGAAAGTGTAGGTGTTTTGATGGAAGTTGGTGATGGTGCGGCCGGTATTGTGGCAGGTGGATGGTCAAAGGTTTCTTCATGGTCCCACCAATCATAGTTTGTTATTTCATCTACAAAGGAGGGGAGAATGGAGATGGAGTCTTGTTCAATGGAGATTGAGTCTTGTTCTATCCATTCCGACAAATGATTTTGTGGGCTATTTATGGCGGTAGTATAATTATATTCTAGTTCCTCAAAGTTCATGTTTATGTTTTTATGAGGAAATTAGAATGGAGAGGAAATAATGGAACTAAGACGGACACAGCTGCGGCTAAGATACTGAGACAGGGAAAGAGACAGTGGGGAGGGGGGCAGTTGGGGGTGAGTAAAGGGAGTTTCTGGGAAGGCTGCTAGGCTTATTTGTATCAAATGGTCAGAGATGTCATTGGTGGATTGGCAGGTAGTGGTTGGTAGAAGCTTTTTTTTTTTTTTAAAGGTTAGCGACAAAGTGTCGCCAACAATATATTGAACCCAGAAAAAGTTTATTTACAACATTTCGAACCAGGTTATTCGCCAGCTCAAAAGTAAAATTAGATACCGAGAAATTAACTTGAAACTTGAAAGGAATAGCGCTAACTCAGGAATAGCTGCTATTTCTGGCGAGTTATTCTTAACACAACACGTTTGGGTGAAAAGAAACGTATTCTCAACAAAGGAATAGCTCGGGTTAGCTGCTATTCCGCTATTTTTATGAAATGTTGGGTTAGCAGCTATTCCGAACCCAAAAATAGCTGCTATTCCGAGCTATTCCTTGATTCATCCAAACGCACCCTTAGTAGCTTATTTGTATCAAATGGTCAGAGATGTGATTGGTGAATTGGCAGGTAGTGGATGGTTGAAAGGAGGGTTCTCTTAATTTAGATACATTACTCCTATTCTTGTCTCCAGATTTGTCTGATATGTTGAAAAACGGCTACACTTGCTGGTGCGTTTGGATGGCTCCAGAATAGCAAAAAGTTTGGAAATTTCGGAATAGCAAAAAGTAGATATCTATTTCATATTTGAGTGAAAGAGTGGTTGTTCCGAAATATTGGGTTAGCTCGCTATTCCGCTATTTTTACGTTTTGGATCCTGTAAAAATTAGTGCAAAGAATAGAACAATTGTGATTAATATATGATAATAGAGATAAAATAGTGATTTTCAGGTGAGTGTGAAAATTGTGTTGATGGGTGCTATTCGGATTAGTAAAAATATTGTTTGGATTAACATTTGAATATTAAGGATAGTGTTGTTCTCGAGAGCTCTTTTTGCTATTCCAACCATCTATGAGCTCGAGCTGTTCGGAGTGTGCATTTGGATTGAATGATATTCCAACAACAACACTATTCCGAATTAGTTACTATTCTTGAAGATCCAAACATTGGTAACCTTCAAATTAGTTGCTAATCTCGCTATTCTATTGATTTGTACTATACATACCAAACATCGGTTTGTACTATGTACTATGGAGTTATATTTTTATTTTTAAAGTCCAAACGGTCGATTCGAACCGTTCAATATAATCTTCATATGAAATGTAACTGGATGTCAAATTTTATATTTTTTTTTAGAATTTCTTTAACTATTTTTAGATAGGTAGAAAATTTGTGATTTTCTATCTATCTAAAGATGGTAAAAACATTCTAAAAAATGTAATAAAAAACATTCAGATATATTTCCGTATAAAGATCATATTGAGCCGTTCAAATCGACTATTTGAACTTCAAAAATTAAAATATAAATTTATAGCACGGAAAATGAATCGAATAAAAAACTAAAAATATTTCTTTTTTTACATAAACGAATAGAAATTAGAGTATATTTTGATCAGAGCATCTAATAATTCCCTTAGTTTGCATTTTTTAAACAGTTGTTTGTTTCTTCATGGAGCTGTGGTCGGAGCTACATATTGATACCAACAATTGCCGACATTTTTATTAATATCCAAAGTTTAATACAAATTATTAATTATACCCAGAATCGGATCAATTATCGAAATATACCCAAGCCGGCCATTTTCTGGCCGGCTATGTTCCCTCCCTAAGCCGGCCAGAAAATGGCCGGCTTGGGTATATTTCGATAATTGATCCGATTCTGGGTATAATTAATAATTTGTATTAAACTTTGGATATTAATAAAAATGCTATGTTCCCTCCCTAAGCCGGCCAGAAAATGGCCGGCTATGTACCTTTTTTTTTTTTTTAAAACCGCATTATTTTTGTTTTAGGTGATTTCTATTAGAGTCAAATATTTCATTTCTGATTTTCGTACAAAATAATAAAGTACACACAAAATGCAAATAGAGTCCACACAATTTTTACAACATGCATATAAATCACCTATTATTGCTACGTCTAAAAGGTAATCTCCGAAGTAAACCACTTGCGAAAGATGCCCTACGAGATGGTCTAACAGGCTCTGGTTGCTCACTAGATGGGCTGGCCTGGGCTCCAGATGGCGCTGCTTGGCTTGTAGATGGGCCGGCCTGGGCTGCAGATGGCCCTGCTTGGCTTGTAGATGCTCTTGTTGTGCGTCTAGTAGTGGACCTCCTCGGTTGGACAGATGGCTCCCCTTGCACCCCAACCGCCTCTCCTCCTATGTCAACCGCCTCTCCCATTGCTTCGGCATACATAGCAGCTGCATCTAAGCGGCTCGTAGCTGTGCTACGCCGTGACCCTCCGGACCCACTTCCCGACGCCATTACTCGCTCATTTTCTGCCGCATTTGCTGCGTTTCTTGCCTCTGCATTTGCATGTGTTACTTAGTAAGTTGGTATAAATTGAGATGTCATCTGGAATCATTAATGAATGAGCTGCATCTTTGTTGTAATACGCCCCTTGTGCACTATTAAGCATCTTCCCACCATAGTGTAATGAAATAAAGGTCATGGTAAACAAACTACATTTTAGAAAATGGTAAACAATTGTCAGGTTACTAAATGGTAAACATTTGTCAGGTAACTAAATAGTAAACAATTGACTGGTAAACAATTAAGTAAATAGTAAACAATTAAGTAAATGGTAAACAATTAAGTAAATGGTAAACAATTAAGTAAATGGTAAACAATTAAGTAAATGGTAAACAATTAACTAAATGGTAAACAATTAACTAAATAGTAAACAATTAACTAAATAGTAAACAATTAACTAAATAGTAAACAATTAACTAATTAATTAATATATAAAATAAAACATAATAAAAAAAATAAAAAATAAAAATATTACCTCAACAGTAGCGAGCTGCCTCGGGCTGTGTGAAGATCTGAAGGGAGGGGGTGCTATTTTATAGAGTTTTTGGCGTTTAAAAAAAAAAAAAAAGGTACATAGCCGGCCATTTTCTGGCCGGCTTAGGGAGGGAACATAGCCGGCCAGAAAATGGCCGGCTTGGGTATATTTCGATAATTGGTCCGATTCTGGGTATAATTAATAATTTGTATTAAACTTTGGATATTAATAAAAATGTCGGCAACAATTGACATGTTGTAGGCCGACATTTTTATTAATATTCAAAGTTAATTATAAATTAATAAATATACCCACGATAGTTGGGTTTTTTTAAAATATTCAAATTGGCCATTTAGTCCTCATTTTTTTCTCGACAGGCCATTAAATGACTGGTCGTCAATTTTTTTATTATTTATTATTTATTTTTTTATTTTTAATTTTTAGAAACTATGAAGAGCAAGATGCTGAAATCTAACACTAAAAATTTGAAAATAGTAAAAAAAATTCTAAAAATAGTAAAAATTGATATTCTACAAGTTCATTATATAACTAATTTATTGAGCTACTTAGATTGAATAATATAAATAAAAATCTTAATCGGAAACTTCAACTCAAGTTTTGAGGCTGTTCTCTTTATTTTTTGACAATTCTGAATTTTGAAAAATGGCAAAGCCGTCATTGACGCATGCGTAATTTTGTAAGCTTTTCGAAAAGTGATCATTTGCTGAAATCGGACACTCGAGCGCCGGTTTATGACCGTTTGAAGTTTCGTCGTCATTTTTCGCCTTCTCAGTGAATATATCACCCCTATTCATATGTAATTTAGCGTAATTTAACATAATTTAGAGTAATTTCAAGTAATTTAGCGTATTTTAGTATAAATATGTTAATTATACATCAAAGAAAGTAATCTAACAAATATTTAAAAAAAAAATTGAATTTTTAGTATTAGATTTCAGCATCTTGCTCTTGCTCTTCATAGTGTCTCTAAAAAAAATTGAGGACCGGCTATTAAATGACCGGTTTGAACATTTTTACAAAACCCAGCTAACGTAGGTATATTTATTAATTTGTAATTAACTTTGGATATTAATAAAAATGTCGGCTTTTTTCAAAGTATTGAATTCTTTATTTTGAAAGTATTGAAATTTTAAAAAAGATGCTGACAGAAAATCAAAATGTTGCAATAAGCCACTGTTTATGCTATTTGCAAAAGCACCCTACTTTGTTAAAGGAATTAAGTAAGTAAAAAATAGTACCCACTTAGTAAATTTAAGAATGCAAGTCGTGACGGCTTCCTCTCGCATTCAAGGTCGTCAGATTACTGAAAACTTCAATGCAACGCAAGAAATTCTTCATCACATCTCGAAAAAGGGAAACCCGGCTTGCTTCATCAAAATCGACTTCGCTAAGGCGTTTGATTCAGTAAATTGGACTTATTTAGGTAACCTAATGAGGGCCAGGGGCTTTCCAGCTAAGTGGATCAAATAGATTGACCACCTACTGCATACGGCTTCCTCTCGCATTGTAATGAATGGAGGAGAATCGGGTTACTTTACTCACAGGAAGGGTTTACGTCAGGGGGACCCACTCTCCCCAATGTTGTTTGATTTGGCTGTAGATGTCCTCCAGTGCATGATTGAGGTATTGAATTATTTATTACAGCAGCAGCTCACTAGAAAACTTAATAAAGCGGTCATAATTCATCAGTATGCGGATGACACTGTTCTATTAGCAAATGCTAGCCAATCCACAATCGTATATCTGAAAATCATATTGCGTTATTCTCGGTCGTTTCGGGGTTAACCATAAACTTTGAGAAGAGCTCATGGATCCCAATTAACCTTTGTCCAGATCAAATAAATATGATCACAGATGTACTTGGCTGCTCACTGTCCGAGTTTCCCATCAACTACCTGGGCTTGCCTTTAACATTGAAAAGACCAACAAAGGCACTCTTCATGCCTTTGATTGAAAAGCTGGAATCTAGGCTTGCTGGTTGGAAAGGTCGGTTGTTGTCTCGAGGGGGCCGATTACAACTCATGAATTCGGTTCTGAGTTCAATACCGATTTATTTCATGTCATCATTCTTGCTACCTAAGTGGGTGATTAATAGGCTCGATAAAATCCGAAGAAGTTTCTTATGGGGAAAATCCGACAATAGAAGAAGCATTTTTCTCATTGATTGGAAGGTTGTTTGTCTGCTTAAGGAAAATGGAGGCATGGGAGGAGCAAACCTCATGATGCGGAATCGGGCACTGCTCTTAAGATGGTGGTGGCAATTGTACCGGCATCCGGATTCGTTGTGGTCTAAGACAGCAATTCAACTAAGATCAATTACACCGAGACGGTTACCCAAGATATGGATGTGTCAAGGATCCTTCTTTTGGATGCAATTGCTCAAGATTAAGCCGATTTTTGATATGTGTACTAGTTGGATAATTGCTAATGGTGCTGCTATCTCCTACTGGTTCGATTCCTGGACTCACCTGATAATGGCTTCTTTTGATACACCGCAACCCTCTAACCGGAATTGGTCCTTGCAAAGGGCGGTGCAACAGAGCTTACACCATGCTCCTTCGGCAACAGTGGCATTGCATGATTTACTGGTATGGCATTGGTCCAATAATCGGGAATATTCGGCAAAATCAGCTTATGTGATATTGGTAACAGGTGGTCACACGAAATGCAAATTTCATTTTATCTGGTCTCTTAAATTACCTCCAACGGTGCGAGTATTTGCATTCTTATTACTTAGAGGCAAATTATTAACACATGATGTCATGCTCAGCCGAGGGCTGCAATGTGACTTGCACTGCACGGTTTGCCAACACTACCCTATCGAGACAGCCACTCATCTTTTCTTCAGGTGCAGGTTTGCAAGAAGTTTCTGGGCTAGATACTCCTCAAAACTGGGTTTCGGAAATTTTGGACTTTCGAGGGACTGATTTGGAAACGATGGTACAGGCATCACACCGAGCTTGCAGCAGGTTCATTTCCAAAAAACGGTTGGCTGTCACTTTATCTCAGGATGCTGGATGTTGTGGAAATGTCGAAATAAGAAGATATTTGAAGCTATCAATGCACAACCGAGATGGGCAGCAAATTATGCGGTGCAGGAGGCGCAACTGTGCTTACAATATTGTTGATGAGAGGCAGTTCTTAACATGATGAGAGGCAGTACTTAGTTGTATATTTGATTTTGAGGTGTATGATTGTTTTCTTTTAGTTCAATATACTCACTGACAGCCACTGCCAGTTTTTCAAAAAAAAAAAAGAATGCAAGTCGTGACAATAAATTACAAAAATAACCAAGCAGTGAACTAAGCTCTTCGTATATCCAGAAATAAAAAATTCAAAAGCAAAGTTAATGATAGGCCAAAGTAATATTCATGACAACTTTCAGTTTCTTCTTTAACCCTTCTTTGCAAATATTAAAAAGATGGCGGACCATTTAATCTAGGCACCATTTGCCGACATTTTTATTAATATCCAAAGTTAATTAGAAATTAATATTTATGCTCAGAATTTCCGACTTTCGCCAAATGCCCAAATCGGCCATAAAATGGCCGGTTTTCTCTTCTTCTTTTTTCTTGTCGGTACTATAAAAAGCAAAATAATGAAATCTAACACTGAAAATTTGAATTTTTTGTTTAAATTATTTGTTAGATTACTTCTTTTAATTTATAACTAGCATATTTATACTAAAATGCACTAGATTACTTGAAATTATGTTGAGTTACACTATATTACATTAAATTACGCTAAATTATGTTAAATTATGTTAAATTACACTAATTTCGCTAATTATAATGAAATACGATAAATTACGCTAAATTAGACCGATTTTGTGCTATCTTTCATTAATCATAAAAAATAGTAAAAAAATTCAAAAAATAGTAAAAATTGGTATTCTACAAGTTCATTATGTAACTAATTTACTGAGCTACTTATATTGAATAATAGAAATGAAAATCTTAATCGAAACTTTAACTCAAGTTTTGAGGTTCTTCCCTTTGTTTTTTGGCAATTCTGAATTTCAAAAAATGACGTAGTGGTCATTGACGCATGCATCTTTTCGCAAGCTTTCCGAAAAGTGGTTATTTGCTGAAATCGGACACTCGAGCGCCGTTTTATGACCATTTGAAGTTTCGTCATCGTTATTCGCTTTTTCAGTGAACATATCGTCCCTATTCATATGCAATTTACCGTATTTTAGCGTAATGTAATGTAATTTAGTGTAATTTAACTTAATATAGTGTAATTTCAACATAATTTCAAGTAATTTAGCGTATTTTAGTATAAATATGCTAATTATATATCAAAAGAAGTCATCTAACAAATAATTTAAATAAAAAATTCAAATTTTCAGTGTTAGACTTCATTATTTTGCTCTTTATAGTGTCTCTAAAAAAAAAATTTAGGAAACCGGCCACAAAATAGCCAGCTTCTGGGGAAGAGGAAACCGGCCATTTTGTGACCGGATTGGACATTTTTGGCAAAACCAGCGAAATCTAGACATAAATATTAATTTCTAATTAACTGGAAAGGAATCATAGATTGGAGAAAGGGGCGGTTACGATTGGGTAGATAGGTAGAGAGAAAGAAAAGTGGAGATGGAGGAGAGGTTGTGAACTTGTGATGGGCCCTGCACCAGAGAAGGGGAGGATGGAGAAAGTGCGACCAAGGGTTTAGGGTTTGCAATGCAAGAAGGCCCCGTGAATAGTTTGGGGTGTACGGACACAATATGGCAGGATGTTGACTGCTGACCGGCGTCCGGCAGAGAAGTATAATTAGAAAAGCAGAATTTAGGAACGTCAAATACGTACGGGGTGATTTCATCATTTGTGTCATTCATGATCCCGTATTGTGTGCGATCAAACTAGATACGCATTGTGATTAATAATGCAGAAAATTGTTCTAGTATATTTTTTCATAATGTTAGTCCACGTTTGATTATTTCTTTTATTTTTTATAAGATAATTATGATGCGTGACGCGCGCAAGTAACAAACAATATGTGACCGATACATATTTTATATTATTTTGTGGCAAATTCATACTATTATGTGATAATTTTATGATTACAATTGATATCACGTAAATTATTTTAACAATGATTTTAAATTCGATTTAGAAAAAAAATCTAAAATAAATACTTAAATATGTTGTTAGACATATCAATAGTCTACATAAATTTAACTATATACTTCAATTTTGCTTCAAATATAGAGCTCTTCTAGAGGTTCAACTTACAAAAATTAAGTGCTTCATATTAGTACTTAGCTCTGAGCTCTCTCACCGAAACATCTATCTAATGTTGACGAAGTGCTCACTCACGCACTCATGAGTGTTGTAAGTAGGGTGGCGCGGGAGCATGCAGTTCAATACGGGTTAGAACAACTGTCCTATTTTAAAAATCTAAAACAAGTTTACTTAGATTAGATTTTGAACCTTTATTATACTCTGAAAAATAATATTGCTCTATACTGATGGATTGATACGTGATGTGAGTCCAATAATGCAATATATTTTAGATAGATTTTAAAGGCAGAGTCCAATTTAATCTAAAGCATAGCGCAACAAATTAAATAGATACAAAACATAGCCCAACAATCCAAATCCAATTCCAATTCGTTGATCTAGAAACGAAAAAGAAATTGCTATGTGCGCTCTATCTTTAATAGGTTTGAACCTGACTGACGCATGCGTATTTTTGCAAGCTTTCTGAAAAGTGATCATTAACTAAAATCGGACACTCGATTGCCGTTTTATGGCCGTTTGAAGTTTCATTGTCGTTTTTCACTTTCTCAGTGAAGATATCATCCCTATTCATATGTAATTTAGCGTAATTTACCGTATTTTTAACGTAATTTAGTGTAATTCAGCGTAATTAACATAATTTCAAGTAATTTAACATATTTTAGTATAAATATGCTAATTATACATCAAAAGAAGTAATCTAACGAATATTTAAAAAAAAAATTAAATTTTTAGTGTTAGATTTCAGCATCTTACTCTTCATAGTGTGTCTAAAAAAAAAATTTGAGAACAGCCATTAAATTGCCAATTGAGAAAAAAATGAGAACCAGCTATTAAATAGCCGGTTTGAGCACTTTTAAAAAAATCCAGCTAACATGGGTATATTTATTAATTTGTAATTAACTTTGGATATTAATAAAAATGTCGGCTTTTTTCAAAGTATTGAATTCTTTTTTTGCGCTCCAATGATAAGATTGCAATATACAAATAAATAATGTTGATTTCATTGCAGGGACCCAGCGCTACATATCTACCTGCCAACCTTTCAATAGTTTAGTCTTTCCGAGATGCTGGGTAGCCCAGCATGGCCCCAAAAACAGTTCTGGATATCCATGGCTGATGGTGCACAATTTTTTTGGGTAAATGCCATTGGAGTTGACTAATCTATCGCCAAGTGACAAGATGTGTTGCTCATCTCTGTTTTGTCAGTCAAATTTTTCTTCATTTTGTACAAAAAAATGCATATTAACAGTTGTCACAGCACAATTTTTTTTTCTATTTCAAAGTTTTAATCAGCAATGTAAGTCCAGTGAATTTTAATAAATCCACCGTCCAGTAATTACATCAGTAGAAAATAGAAACAATATCACATTTTGTGTAAATAGGAAATGCTGAATTCATAATTGCTATGCTTACAACTACAAAATAGAAAATAACTGCTATGCTTGATTTTATCAAAAAAAGAAATACTATGCTTGAAAAGTCCTTTGGACCTATAATCCACAAGTTGAGTAATGATGAAATGGAAGATATAAGAATCATATGTGAAGTCATTGGAAGGTAATGGAAATAGAGAGAAATGAAAAAGAGAACTTCCATTCAATTTGTTTGACACAGAGGGAGAGTGATTTGCAGACATAGCTGTTCCAAAAAAATCTTCACATATACTATAGGTCAAAAAAAAATTAATTAATTTGTGATATTGGGTATATTTTGATGATATTAAGTTGTATGATATAATAACAATGAGGATTTAGTGATACTGGTACCTGATCCCTCTTTCTGAAAACCAATCTTTTATATCAAACATGAAGAGTCTGAATGATCATTCAATGTTACCATCTGAACAAATTATAATATCATGATTATAATTAAAAAGTTAAAATTCCCATTAGTGCAGGTTACATCTGAATCTTATATTTTTGTTAGCCTAATAAAACAAGAATGTATTATGTGGCCCTAGCTCCCCTTATCAAGATTCCTGCAAGAATGTCATCATACATGTATAATATATACGAAAAATAATATTTTATGTATCCAAGTGGTATACAGTTGCCTCCAGTCCCTGTTGAAGCTACAACTAAACAATGTGGTGGTTCTCCTGTAGAGACCACATGATTTTATCATGAGGCTTGTTAAGGTTTTTGATAGGTTGCAATAGTTTATCTATGGTATTAAAATATTTTTTATTGTGGTTCTAGGAACTGCTATGTGAAAGAGGTATATTTTTTAATTCATAATATACACATAACCAATAATGAGCATAAATTAACTTAACTATGGGTAAATTGTATATTAATCATTAGGAGAAACTAGCTAGTTGAAGGTACATTGCCAGAATATGCCTGTCTTGTTCTTCACAATTTACATAACCTCTCCAACAGTTTTGCTAATTCATAATTCACCCTCTAGAAAGTGTTGTTTTCGTTATTCCACTGATAAACACATTACATTTAAAATGTACTTGTTTTGAAAAGGTGATTCATATTTTCCACTCATCACAAAAAGAAAACAAAAATTCCAGTTATTGCCCATTTTCATATCAAACTAAAAATATTATTGTTAAAATAATAGCATCTTGCATTTCCCACCAAGAATAAATAAAATAATATTCTTTATTCAAGAATTTTAGTTGTCTAAGCAAAAGACCTGTTCAAACTTTGAGGCCCAAAGAAAGACTCGATTGTGTCAACAAATTAAAACCTAATGACTCATCAATAGTCATTATACAAAAAAAGGTCCATCATGTTGTTAATTTCTTAAATAAAGTATGACTGTGCAAAGCTAAAATGTCCTTTTCAAAAAGCATCTTTTCACAGAAAATTACAAGAGGTTTATTCTAGTCTATTCTGAGTTACTTATATACTTAAATTTAACATAACCTTCAATTTCTAATGTCATTTTAGTCCAACATGAACTGCAAGAGTACCTGCTAGCAAATCACATATGTGTGTGTGTATGAACACGCGTGCATGTGTCCATGTTGCAATATGCACCAGATTGTCTTGTGCAATGGTGGGGCAAAAACAGGGGGTATTTGGTACCTTCAGTTTGTAAATTAATTTTTTGGCATAAGTTGGGCTTTTCTTTTAAGTTTGGTCATTTCATTTTTTTTTTTTTTCCATTCCTCAGTGGGTATAGTAGAGACCTAAAGACTAGAAGCAGTCTTACCAGAGCCTCTCTCTCTCTCTCTCTCTCTCTCTTTTACACACACACACACCAAACTAGGACACATTACAGTAAAAAAGGATTTACCTGAATATTCAGTAAAAAGAGATGTACCAACATCTTCCTTGGCATCCACATCATCAAAATTATTGTCTGCATTTATAATAAAATAAATTTTGAGGTTCATTAATTAACAGCACAACTTCTTCTTTTTCACGTTCAACAGGGGAAGGGGGGAAGGTTTAAAGTTAATCTTACCAGTTATTATCAGCCTCGTCTCTTGCAGTCCCTCCTCTCCACCCTTGTTTCCTGTTTCATCTGCACAGTGCACCTTGTATCAGTCATGACAGTTATCAGCAACTGCTCCTAAATTCTATCTAAGAGTCAGGTTTTTCTAATTGACCCCTTACAAGTTCTGTTTATTCCCCAAAAATATAATTATTCAAGCAAATCAAAATATTATTGTGGAACAATAGAATGTTGATATTGTAATGGGGAGTTGGGCTATTGTGCTTCATGAAATAAGGGTCATATTCACGCCCATATCTATGTTTTCAAAGTGCAAAAAGTCATTCAAACCGTTCAACATAATCTTCATATTAAAATATGCTAGGAAACCAAATTTTACTGTTTTTATAAATTTTTGTACTATTTTTTTAGATAGGTAGAACATCACTTTTTATTATGATCCAAAATCTTCTAAATTAATGGATTTTCTACCTCATGAACAAAATAGTAATAATAGTAGAAAATAAGAGAGAGTGATTAACATTCTAATTTTTAGGCTCTCTTTATTATTATTTTTTCAAGTAGAGAAGTCACGTGTGCAAAGAGAGCCAAACAAGAGAGAGATTAACACAACCATGATAGTCTAAATACATACTTGAAGTAAATCTCCACAAAAGGTGCGTTTGACACCTGAAGGGCAAATGCCAGTATGCCACAGTACATGTAATGTGGGTTCTAGCCTGTCGGAAGTTTAATAAAATAAAAAAAATAAAAAAAAAAGGAAGATAGAAAAATAGTGTCAATGACGAATTAAACCCAACATTGGACGGAGAAATCCGCAAGGAGGGAAATCAGGAGCTCCGGGCTCGCCCTAATCCGACAGTGTGCCCCGCATCCTTTTGCTACAACATATCAACAGTCAACTGGAAAGAAGCCATAGATTAATAATGTACGTTATAATTTCAAAAGGGCCCGAGGCTTATCGTCGGTGGGTTATGTGGAGAGACGAGAGAGAGGAAAAGGACGGAGGCTTCAGGTGGGCCAGGGAAGCGGAGAAGAGACGAGGAGAAAGCGCGCATAGCGAAGAGAAAATTGATTTTCTGTGTCCGCGAAGCTGTAATGAATCTAACCGAAATTTTTATTGTTGCACTTAAAAAAATCAAAATTAATTCAATACCATCATTCTGGGCTCTTATTCAATACTACCACTCTCGCTAACTCAGTTCGCGCACCAAATAGGTTGGTGCACGGACTAGGTTGGCTCACCAGTTTTTTTGCCGAAACCAATTCAACATGTTGCTGCCGAAACTAATTCATTAATTTATATTATGGGCCCCACCATTATTGTTTTATAATTTTTCAACAAATAGAAAGAGGAGAGAGAAGATAAGAGGGCCCACCTCCAGATTTTAATAAGATATAAAGGAGGAGAGAGAAGTAATATGGCATTAATTTATAAATTTATGGGCCCCACTATTATTGTTTTATAATTTTCTAACAAATAGAGAGAGGAGAGAGAATGTAACAGTGTCCCACCTCCAAATTTTTATAAGATTCAAAGAAGGAATGCTGTATTATCTGGGTGTGCCAATCCAGTCTGCGCACCACCTGGTGCGCCAATCCAGTCCGCTCACCTGCTATTTTGGTGCACAAACTAGGTTAGCAAGGATGGTAGTATTGCATATTACCTTAAACGGGTGGTATTCATTTAATTTGATTTTTTTTTTTGTCAACTAAAAAAATTTCGGTGAATCTAATGCTTCCCAGATTTGAAACCCAATGACGCGAAAAAAAAATAATACCAATTTGTAAATGTAAATTAAGAATGATTAAAGTATTAGAGCAAACAAGTTATATTTGACAGTGATTACTAATTAGTAGACTTGGTAAATAGGATGAAGCCAGAAAAAAAAAATTGAGTTGAATTTTAGATTTACAAATTACAAATATGTTTATATTTTTTTTCTCTAAAAAAACATAGCAAAAGTCTACTAATTAATTCGAATATAAATCACTCAGCTTCAGGTTATTTTTGGTTCGGTGCACTTATTTAATTATAATAACTATATAACTCGGATCATTTGTGTTCAGGCTTTTATCGAGCTTAGTAGTAATCTGGATATATATTTACTTCATTACTTGGGTTAAGGTTTTAAGGTTTTTTATGTGCCAATTTCGAATGCAAATCAGACGAAATTAAATTTTGATTTCTTGACAAGTTAGTAAAGGATTTGGCTTCAAATCGATTAGTACTGGATTCCAAAATCCTGTCTCTAGGTTTGGCATAATCTTGAGCGGCTTTGATAAAAAAAAAAAGTAGCACAGTCGGCTAAAAAAAAAAATTTAGAAAATTTAGAATTGTTGGTTACTCAAAGATCAAGAGTTTGATTCCCTATTAGAACTTCACAATCTATATTTAAAAAAAAAAATTCTTAAACAGCTTTTCCAAATAATTTCATATCATTTTATATTTCCAACACAAACTGCTCTCCTCTCCATCTCAAATATTTGGAAATAAAAATTCTTATTCTATAAATTTAAAAATATTAAATTATTGAAATAAGATGGATTGCTCGATAATTTATAAAATTAACTAATAGTTGGCTCACACTGTTTTTCGCAATTACCACACCAAGAGTCGCACAACTGTGAAAAATTAATGGGACGATTCGATCTCATTGGCCTCTTCACAATGGAGCCTAGATAGAAGTGAGAAAATGAAGGGGAGGTTGTATCTCATCTTCTTCATGTTGTATTTCATATTCTTCTAATTATCTTTCGTCTTCTACTCATTGTCTCTCATCTTCTTCTCAACTAATAACATAGCACACCCTCTAAAACTGAAAATTACAACTTAATCTCCTGAGTTCTATCTATAAGCTACAACTCAGTCCCAACACCGTACCAGTAGCTCAATCTGTACCAGTATCAACAGAGAACTCCCTCCACCCCTCATGTACATCCTCTACATCAGAACTGTCGTACCGCCTCTTTCACTGACTGGTACCAGTGTCGAACCAGCAATACCACAGTCCCACATCACTGCTAACTCAGATCTCTCTTTCTCTTCTCTCCTCAGCTCGAGATACACATTACATCACCCCGCTACCTCCCCTTCTCCTCACCCTCCTCCTCTCCGCTCAAATCCAGTGTTGAATAATCGAGGAGGGAAGAGCGAGGGGGAGAGGTGCGGCGTCAGGGTTGAGGGGCGATAGGTGGCGGTGTGGTGAGAGGGGAAAATTAGGTCTAGGGTTTCGCCAAAGAGTGGTTACTAGTTGTCTTTCATTTTCTTCTAGTTGTCTTTCTTCTTCTACTAGTTGTTTACTGGCTGTCTTTCACCTTCTACTAGTTGTCTTTCATTTTCTTCTAGTTTTCTTTCATATTCTACTAGTTATTTTTCATGTTCTACTGGTTGTCATTCGTTTACTACAGGTTGTATTTCATCTTTTTCTAGTTGTATTACATATTCTTCTAGTTGTATTTTCTTCTTTTTTCTTGTTGTCTTTCACCTTATACTGGTTATCTTTTATATTCTACTGGTTGTCTTTTATCTTCTTATAGTTGTTTTTCACCATCTACTAGTTGTCTTTCATGTTTTACTAGTTGTCTTTCATGTTCTACTGGTTGTCTTCCATCTTTTTCTAGTTATTTTTCACCATCTACTAGTTTTCTTTCATTTTCTTATAGTTGTCTTTCATGTTTTACTGGTGGTTTATCATATTCTACTGGTTGTCTTCCATCTACTACATGTTGTATTACATCTTCTTCTAGTTGTATTTCATATTCTTCTAGTTGTATTTTATCTTCTTCTAGTTGTCTTTCACAATGTATTGGTTGTCATTCATGTTCTACTAGTTGTCTTTCACCTTGTACTTGTTGGAATTCATGTTTTACTAGTAGTCTTTCATTTTCTTGATGTTACGAAAAAATTGTAAGAAAGATGTTACGAGTTATGTTCAAGAGACCAAGATGGAAAACTCTAGTGGGTGCTCTAGAAACAATTCATGACTCTCCAACCACATTTACACCTTATGATATATATATGCTCACTTTCGGAACTCTGAAGAAAAGATTCACAAGAACTGAAGCTCGCATTAATGGCGAGTATGGATGAGAGTCCGACTATGGCAAATAAGTCACATGAAACATCAATCAACCATGAGGTGTACATGATCACAACTCACAAGGAGAATTCATGAATCATTAATAGTGGATGTTCACATCACATGACAGGTAACAAATCAAATTTTAAAACCATAGATCCATATGATGGGGAACCGTCACGTTTGGAAGCAATCAAAGAAAAAGTTCGATCGATATAGGTAGGAGAGGGCCCCAGATTTCAGTCCCAATGTTTTCTGAATTTTTGGTGACAATAATACGCTGCAACTTACAAAAATTAATGGAATAGATAATGGTTAATTTTCCAATATTTTGATTTTTTAATTTCTAAAAATAAAATATAAAAAATTTGCTTCATCAAAATTCACCATATCCTCGTATTTCGTTTATACAGACAAATTCAGAACAGTGTTATTGTTATACATTCTCTCTCTTATAATATGCCTAAATTTTATTTTCTACTGTCCAATACTCGTTGCACATAATTTCCAATCCACAATCAGCTTTCCACCATCAAACAAGACCGCGACGATGCTTGTGGTTTAATGGACCCCACCCATCTCCTATGGTGACCTACACCAACCGCTGGTAACAATAGACCTTGCACTATGAAAATATTATTATAGTACTAATTCTAGGATATACCCTTCGCATTTGCTTAAGATGACGAATTCAGCAAATCAGCGTATCAGCAGGTAATCAAGCTCAAAAAATATGACTTGAAAGAAATATTCGAGTTAACAACCAAAGTTACAAACTATGAATACACAAATGCTGAACATATTGCTTGTTCTATAAACAGGTATATCAGCATATAACTGTATAAAGCTGACATGTCCTTTTCAAAAAAGCATCTTTCCATAAAAAAAATTTACAAGAGGTTTTCCCACTCTATTCATATTCCAACAATCTGTAATTTAATACAATCTTTAATTTCACACGTCACTACTAAGCTAATTGATTTCTCACCGTTGAACAACATCAAATTGTAAGCTCATTATACCTGCCGCCAGAAAACAAAAGAGGTCTTGCAAATAGCTTTTCAGATATATGGCCTACTTGTGCATGAGACGCTTCAGGTTCAGTGCTGAAAATTTAAAATTATATAGATTATATTTTAATCATTATTAGCTAATTTCTTGTTTCTCTCTCTCTATAGGAGAGATAGTCACACCTAACGACATATCTATTTCTTATTCATAATTTCCTATAGGTAAATTCTACCAATGCAATATGTAAAATCGGGTAGCGATCTTGCGATATTTTAAATGTTATTAAAGCCTGATGGGTCTGATCAAATATGAATGAAATAATAATACAAATAAAAATAACAAGCAGCAGCAATGCAAAGATGAACAAATTGATCTAGTTAGCAGAAATTCGGGTTCCGTAATGTCTTATCCTCATTTTTTTGCATTCTCCTGGCCGAAGTAAGGCTGGTGGGGATGTGAACTTTTATGGATTTACCCTTTTTCTGTTGCTAATTGCATTTAACTAGGTCCCGAGCTCACCAAGAGAGTTCAGGAACATAAATTGAACCTCAAATCGGCTTCAACAACAAATCCGAACCATTAATTCAGGAGTAGAACATGCACATCTAATTTTGTAATCTAGTGTGATTTATTAATGAGAAGCTACTCAACCTTCATTTTTCAATAATTTGATCATTTACAAGAAACTTAAAAAGGCTTGCACATTTGAAAATTTCACGTATCACGTCACCAAGTATATCAAGATTTGAGATTTGAGTTGTAGATCCATCTTTTGAAGTC
Source organism: Carex parvula (assembly GCA_025461045.1). Lineage (NCBI taxonomy): Eukaryota > Viridiplantae > Streptophyta > Magnoliopsida > Poales > Cyperaceae > Carex > Carex parvula. The sequence goes on along the minus strand of JAJGRW010001243.1, from coordinate 6,424 downwards.
CATCTGATGGTTTAGAGGTTAGCTTGTGAACCTCAGCATAGCTTAGGAAGCAGAAATACCTTTGGACTAGTAATTTTTGCAAAGTTTTTTAATGTCTCGCTTTCTTTTTAAGTATCCCCTTTTTCTCCAGGATAATTTATAGTGATCCAGTCTCTGTCTCTTCCTTCTCACCATTTTGTTCACAATTGTTGTTGTTTTTTCTATGCTTCTAATATTTGATTATACTAGTAAAAATTGTGTGTATTTATATATATATATATGAGGAGGGATCAAGTTACAACAATCATTTTTTTCATTTTCAAAGTCCAAATCGTCGATCCAAACCGTTCAACATGATCTCCACAATAAAATGTGCTTGGGAAGTAAAGCTTTCATGCTTTGGGAAGTAAAGCTTTGGGAAGTAAACCGTTCAACACGATCCAAACCGTTGGCTATCATGCTTTGGGAAGTAAAGCTTTCCGCTCATATCTCCATTTTCAAAGTTCAAACAGTAGATCCGAACTTCTCAACATAATCTTCATATTGATATGTACTTAGAGACCAAATTTTACAATTTTTGGAAAAATTTTACTATTTCTTTTTAGAATTTTGAAAATCTCAACTTTTCATTAAATAAACAAATAATAAAATATTCAGAAAAACACTGATTTTCAAAAATTCTAAAAAAATAGTAAAAAATTAAAAAAAAATGTAAAATTTGGTCTCCAAGCACATTACAATATGAAGATCATGTTGAGAAGTTCGAATCAACCGTTTAAACTTTGGAAATGGAGATATGAACGGGAAGTAAAACATCCTATTTACTTCCCAAAGCATCGTAGGATCACTCTCTCTCTGTATATAGAGTCCAGCTAATGTCATACCGTTATAATTTCATCCTAAGTTATAACGAGTCAGTTTTTGCCATTTTAAAGTCTGAACAGTCGATCCGAACCGCTCAACATGATCTTCATATTAACATGTGCTTGGATACCAAATTTTATATTTTTTGAAATTTTTTTACTAATTTTTTAGATAGGTACAAAATCACTATTTTGGATGGTCAAAAATTATCTGAAAAAAAAAGTTCCAAAAAATATAAAATTTAGTCTCCAAGCACATGTTAATATGGAGATCATGTTGAGCGATTTGGATCGACTGTTCGGACTTTGAAATGGCAAAAACTGACTCGTTATAACTTAGGCTGAAATTTTAACGTTATGACATTAACCGGACTCTATATATATATATATATGAGGTTGGCTAATATCAAAACGTTTGTTCCTAGGCCGTGGAACAAACGCTTCCATTTTTACATTTTCAAAGTCCAAACAGTAGATCCAAACCGTTCAACATTCAATCTGTATTAAAATGTGCTTGGAGTCCAAATTTTACATTTTTTTGGAACTTTTTTATACTTATTAAGCCAATTTTAAAATTATTGTTTTCAATGATCCAGAAAATTTTCACTGTTTATTAAAATCAGCAAATTTAAAACTAGCTTAATTTATAGCAAACAATTTCCAAAAAATATAAAATATGGTCTCCAAGCACATTTCAATATAAAGATCACATCTAACGGTTTGGATCGACCGTTTGGACTTTGAAAATCGGAAAACCAATGGTTGCACCACGGCTCCGGAACAAACGTTTTGATATTAACCAACCTCTATATATATATATATATATGGAGTTGGCTAAGGTGCTATGCATAGCATTGAGGGCCACCGTGCTACGGCTCAATATTTGAGTTCTCAAAATCCTAACGGTCGATCCGAACCGTTCAGCATGATCTCCATATCAATATGTACTTGCAAACCAAATTTTACATTTTTTAGAATTTTTTTACTATTTTTTTAGATAGGTAGAAAAACACTTGATCTGAAAATTCTGTAACCATTCAGATCAAGTGTTTTTCTACCTATCTAAAAAAATAGTAAAAAAATTCTAAAAAATGTAAAATTTGGTTTGCAAGTACATATACATATGGAGATCATGCTGAACGGTTCGGATCGACCGTTAGGATTTTGAAAACTCAAATATTGAGCCGTAGCACGGAGGCCCTCTATGCTATGCATAGCATATTAGCAATTTCCTATATATATATATATATATATAGAGAGAGAGAGAGAGAGAGAGGCTACAATACAGTTCGTCAAAATGATCTGACACCCAAGAGTGAAATACTATGAAAAATTAAAATTACCTGAAGAAAGTTACCCCTTCTTGCTCACTACTATTTGTGCTTAATCATAGACATCTTCCTCTGAAATAGAATGTATAACTCAGCATGATACAAAATTACAATAACATTAAAAGCATTTCATTTTGTTATGTTCATTTCATTGTCTTTTTTTGTTAAATTTTGAATATTGGCTTTTTAGCTTTTTCTTGAAAAAAGCTATCAGCAATTTCAGCACAAAAGTTCCGAATATTTCGTGTGCCTTTAAGGAATCTTACCAGCATCTTCCTCCATATTCATGTCATCTTCATCATCATCAAAATCAATGTTCTGCGTATCAAATAACATAACTTTTAGGAACTGAACAACATTTTCGCCCCGGAGAAAGAATTGAATCAGTCACTTTCTTTTTTACTAGTCTTCTTTGACGAGAGAAATACAAGCAGGATGAGGTAGAAATTATAAAATAAAATTACCTGGTTGTAATCGTCATCAGAGGATTCTTCTTCACCCTCCTCTTGTGGCTCCTCGTCTTCATCCTCATCTTGTTTCTTTTCTACTTTTTCATCTTTATCCTGAAATTGACATGAAGCTAGGGATGTAAATACGTGCCGTGCCATGACCAAGTCAGATTTTTACATGTCGTGGATGGATGATCACAGCATGTTAGTCACAACCTTACCACACATGACTAGTCACGTTTATTTTTCCGTAATTTAAGTTAATTTATTCAAAATTCAACATTAGATCAAGATCTAACAATCCTGATCACTCGTGACTCACGTGACCACGTGCCATGCCGTGACCAGACTAGTTCGCGTGCCGTGCCCATTTCCGAAGGATGGTCACATCACGTGAATGGTCACGGCACGGGACACACGAGTCACGGCATGTGATTGGCACACGTGCCGTGACGTATCCCTGTTGCAGCTTAGAACGAGTTTGTTTAGTGCATAGTGACTTGTAAATTACCAATGAGACAGTACTGGTACTAGCCCCTTAGTTTTCTCTCCTTTTATAGCTTTATTTGTGCAAATGGCAAGTTTGAAATTCTGTTCTATACCAAAATTTTCTTCCTTGTCAAAAGTAAAATATATAATAAAATAAACTTGCCTTGTGTTTCTCTTCAAGTTTCTCAAATGAATCAAATGACAGCTGATCTGTCAAATGGACAGAGGCATCAAATATATGCCACAAGATAAAAAAAAAATAGCCGACAATTAAAATATAAAAAGTTAATTCCCCATATATAGTTGAAGTTCAAGAAATTATAAACCTGCATGCCGATCCCATTTGAGCTTCTTACTGATTTGTTGAACCCGTCTTGAACCTGAAATGAGAAATACCCAAGGAACTACTGAGCCAGATTCTAGAAACATGCCAGTCAGGTTCAGCCCTAGAAGCATAACAGAACATACTTTTTGGGTTACTAAGACCGTAAGACCAAATTGATCACAAACCAGGCAATATTATTTTGTTATAACTTTTTTCCCTTTTTCTTTTCCTCACTTGCTTGTTCAGTGTCTAGTTAATATTTACACATTCATGAAGCTGATCTCTCCATTTTCCTCTCTATTTTTCTAATGAAATGAATTATGAGAGCTCCATTAAGGCTAGATAAATAATGGACTAAAAAAAACAAATTAGGTTTCATACAAGGGAATTTCACTCTAATCAGGTTCCCAAATGATACCTTGAATGAGTTCTACAGGAAAATTCGAAGGGTTCAGCTTCAGATAATTTCCAAGGGCCTCGCGCCTCTCTTGTGTCTTTGGTTTTTTACCTAAAATCTTCCGGGTGCCTGATTCTTTTTCTAAAATCCAGAAAAAAAAATGACTATTATGAATAAAATATTAGTGCGGATTAAAAGAGACTATAATCTATAGGTATCCAACTGCAATGTTACCTCCCAGTGTCAGTTGCTTAGGTATCAGCAAAGCTACCAGGTAGCCCCAGTTTAAGCATTAATCAAGGATAATTTGTGATAAAGTAAAAAAAAAAAAAGTGAAAATGACCAACTTGTCCTTGAGGCATCCTCTTGCAGGTAGTAACAAGAGCCTCGCCAAAACTCCTCTAGCTGAGACTTCCTAACAGCATTCAATTTGGTTTCTTGTGATGAATGTATAATATCTACTAAGTTCGGTAATCTCTCCATATCCTATATAAATTCAATTCAAAGCATTACAGGCAGTTTCTTTTGCAATCCTTGTAACATTAAAGCAACAATGCAAGAACATCAGCTATTTATTTTGAAAGTATTGAAATTTTAAAAAAGATGCTAACAGAAAATCAAAATGTTGCAATAAGCCACTGTTTGTGCTATTTGCAAAAGAACCCACTTTGTTAAAGGAATTAAGTAAGTAAAAAATAGTACGCACTTGTAAATTTTAGAATGCAAGTCGTGACAACAAATTACAAAATAACCAAGCAGTGAACTAAGCTCTTCGTATATCCAGAAATAAAAAATTCAAAAGCAAAGTTAATGATAGGCCAAAGTAATATTCACGACAACTTTCAGTTTCTTCCTTAACCCTTCTTTGCAAATATTAAAAAGATGGCGGACCATTTGATAATCTAGGCACCATTTGCAAAACTGCAATTTACAAATCTTTTATCTTACACAAGTCTTTGCATCGGTGCAGCAAATGTAAGCAAATATACTAATAACAGATATACAAACCGGGAAATTCTCGTAAGGAGTGAAATTTGGGGGCCGTTCAAAGCCACCGCCCCGGCCTCTGCCCCTTCCTCTGCCTCTGAAGGCCATCAAATCAACTGGAAAGGAATCATAGATTAATATTAATTCAATTTGATAGTCACTAGTTAACGAACGAAGAAGTAAGGAGAAAGGGACGGTTACGATTGGGTAGATAGGTAGAGAGAAAGAAAAGCGGAGATGGAGGAGAGGTTGTGAAAGAAGCCCCTGCACCAGAGAAGGGGAGGAAAGAGAAAGTGCGACCAAGGGTTTAGGGTTTGCAGAGCAAGAAGGCGGGTGCGGATTTTAACAGCATAAAATTGACTCAATGCAGCGATCAGGTGAGAGAACTTTTTTACTTAGACCATTATGTGAGTAGAACTAGTGTGCTCACCGAGTCATTTGGTGAGCACACCTCTAAAAACTGTATTTTTAAAGTTCAAATAGTCGATTCGAACCTTCCAACGTGTTCTTCATATTAAAATGTGCTTGGAGACCAAATTTTACATTTTTTGGAAATTTTTTACTATTTTTTCAGAATTTTTGAAAATCATCACTTTTCATTAAATAAAAAAAAAATTCAAAAAACACTGATTTTCAAAAATTCTGAAAAAATAGTAAAAAATTTCCAAAAAATGTAAAATTTGGTCTCCAAGCACATTTTAATATGAAGAACACGTTAGAAGGTTCGAATCGACTATTTGAACTTTGGAAATGCGGTTTTTGGAGGTGTGCTCACCAAATGGCTTGGTGAGCACATCACACCCTAGTTCTACTCCCATTATGTTCATGTTTTAAAAAGAAACTATTATAATAGCATATTAGAAGACCGGCAATAAGCATTAATGGAGCATAACCTTTTAGTGAAAATATTTTCTTCAAATAAATCAAAGATATACATATGAATGGAGAATATTGTATTTCTCTTTTTATTGTTACAAAATCAAATATTATTTTGCTAGAAAAAACAACCCGTGTATTTTATATTAAATATTAAATTTCTACATTTGAAATTTTATATCCTGATTTATGTCATTATTTTTTTTTTCAATATCATATAACAACAAATCAGATTTTTATATACATTTTTTTTGTACAATTCAAAATTTCTAACTGGATACTGTTTTGTTGTATTTTCCTTTTGATTTTGTGAACTACATAATTAATTATTGAAGATACACATACAAGTAGATCATGAAGTAAATAAGTTGATTTCAAAATAAATTTTAGGACTGCATGCCTTTGTTTCTCTTGATGGAACTATTCTCTCAAGAATCAGTTCTACCAAACGAGTCTATTTTTATTTTATTTTGTATATCAAGATGAGTTTTAACAATAGATCAACCAACATACCACATACAATTTTGAGCCGTTACAATATAAAGGTAATAGCAAAAAAATAACAACGAGCAAAACTAGGGTGTGATGTGCTCACACCGTGAGCGCACCTCCTATAGAGCGCATTTTCAAAGTTCAAATAGTCGATTTGAACCTTCAACGCATTCTTCATATTAAAATGTGCTTGGAAACCAAATTTTACATTTTTTGAAAATTTTTTACTATTTTTT
>JAJGRW010001242.1:694094-749882 GCA_025461045.1 Carex parvula | reverse complement strand
TTGTTTTCATCTTGTATTGGTTGTTTTCCATCTTCTACTAGTTGTTTTTCATATTGTACTGGTTGTCTTTCATGTCTTACTGGTTGTCTTTCATCTAATACTGGTTGTATTTCATCTTCTTCTAGTTGTCTTTCATCTTGTAGTGGTTGTCTTTTATCTTTTACTTGTTGTTTTTCATCTTGTACTGGTTGTCTTTTATTTTCTTCTAGTTGTCTTTCATGTTCTACTTGTTGTCTTTCATCTACTACTTATTGTCTTTCATCTTCTTCTAGTTATTTTTCATCTGGTAATAGTTGTTTTTCATCTTCTTCTGGTTGTCGTTCATCTGGTATTGGTTGTCTTTCAACTTCTACTAGTTGTTTTTCATCTTCTTCTAGTTGTCTTTCATCTAGTACTGGTTGTCTTTCATGTTCTATTGATTGTCTATCATGTTCTACAGGTTGTCTTTAATGTTCTACTGGTTGTCTTTCATTTTCTTTTAGATGTCATTCATCTTGTACTTGTTGTCTTTCATCTTTTACTAGTAGTTTTTCATATTCTTCTGAAAAGCAGCCTTAGTTCTTGTTTTCTTTTCCGGGTTGAAGTACTCATAATTTTTGGGCATTTAAAATACCTTCTTGCATTCAATAATTGAGCTCAATTGCTTTCAGAAGCTGATAGGGCCATGTTCCACAGGCCCTTTACTTGTTTTAAACTGGGCCATAAAAGACTGGGATTCGGACCTCTCTAAGAGGCCAACCCGACGTCACATGAAAAGCCCAAAGGTTCACTAAGCCGGGGCCCAATACAGCAGCCTCAAATCATATAGCCCTAAAATAGGCTCATGCCAACCGACATACGGGATAGCCGTGGAAACGGCTAGCTTAATGCCCACGTCCCAGTAACGGCTGACATAACTGCCCACGTTCTCCATAAACGCCCGAGATGGCAGTTATGGCTGGACTATATAAGGCAATAATTCCTATAAGACAGGGGACGCAATTTCTAACTAAGAGAGAGATCATACAGGTTAGAGTCCGAATCTCTCACAATCCACCTCGAGTTCCTAACTCAATCCACCTCTCGGCCTGCCATCCTTTGGCAGGGTGAATCCATCCTAGTCCAACTTTCCATACGGCCTCATCTCCCGAGATAGGACGTATCAACCACCGTGGGGCCACGCCTAGCTCACACAGAGAATTAGATGGCTCATCCAAATACATCAATTCCGCTCCCACCAGGGGTGACTACCCCGCCAGGAGTAATCATCACACCACCTCCTTTGGTAACCCCGCTGACAGGAAACCCTTCCCACAGTCAGCCTCCTGGAGCAAGGCCTAGCAGCTCGCTAATACGACCGCATGGTCCCGAACCGACACAGCCTCGCCACACAGGCCCCGAGCTCACAACTCGACCTTCGTTCACCGAAGGAAACACGACTAGGCCACTCTACACTGAGCACAACCCGTTAACTGGTACTTATCAGTTACCATACATACCATACTACACTCAGCAAACACCGTTTTACCACTACGGCGCGACCGCTTACACGCCTTACACCCCGACGGGTCCCCAGTACCCTTATGTGACACCATCCGGACAATGGGGCCCGGGAGGCGCTCACGAGATGTACCCCATGACAGTCCAACACTGTATTCCCAGCAAGTATCACTGCGACCTGCAAACCAGACTGTACCTCCCGCTGTACCGGTTCCCCGACCTTTGTCAGCGAACCGCGTTCAAAGTCGGCCGGTAAACATCTCCCCTAGAAATTTGGATTCTCAGTTCGTACAGGTCCGAACTGGTAGTGAGACAGATACGCCCATCCCACGAGAACAGCGTGTCCCATCAGAATGCAGGGACCAACATGCTTTGCCAGTGGGGGAACACCCCAACGAAGGAAGAAGGGCAGGGAGCGAACAGGGAACCAGATCCCGAGAGAGAATCGCATACCAGAAGACTCGAAGTTCACCACAACAACGAGCGAGAATCAGCTAATCATGGCGGAGGGCCCAGACCATCTAGCTGAGAACAATCTCGCTCTCGTAGGGAACGCGAACGAAGTCCACCCCGAGGTAGGGATAGAACTCGCCGCGATGACCGAAGAAAGAATCGACGATCACCTACCCCTCCCCGAGGTATTAACATGGCTCAAGTTGAAGAACTGATCCAAACAAGACTCGCGGCTAAACTAGCCGAGATCGAATCCCAGAAGACAGGCACCTACTCTTGGCCTATGGGAATCGAAGATGGCCCTCTTTCCAGAGACATCTATCACCAATCGATGACAGATTCAAGTATCCGACAACTCTTCCCAGCTTCTGTGGCAGTGGAGATACTCAGGATCCGCACAACTTTGTGTATGGATTCCTAGAGCGACTTCGCCTTCTTGGAGCCACAGACGCCATCATGTGCCGTGTCTTCACCACTTGCTTAACTGGAGAAGCATGGGATTGGTACATGACACTACCCCGGAGGTCCATTAACAAATTCGAAGACTTCGCGAAACTATTCTTGGAGAGGTACACGATTATCAAGCTACTGCAAGCTACGTGCGAGATGCTTCTGGATATTGTCCAGGGACAGCGTGAAAGAACAGGTGCGTTTGTTAATCGGTTTATATAGGCATCTCGGCGAATTCAAAATCTCAATGAAGAATTCGCCTTAGCCGCCATCAAGAAAGGACTTCGCAAAGGAGGCCCAGGCACATTGCGCTACGAGGCCCACATGAAAAAGATAACCACCTTACGGGAGTTTGTAACTTTTGCAGAAGGCTACATCTGTGCCGAGGACGACAACGGAAGCCCTTCGAGACCTCGATCTCGATCTCAATCTCCCTATCAACCGACGCACAAACAACCGACTCAGGACCGGTCCCGCAACCAGAAAGAACCTCGGAGAAACCAACCAACCGAGCAGGAACATAAATCCAGCACTAACGGATACTGGCAATATTTCGTGAGGTACGCACCTCTCACCAAGAAGCGACACGAGATGTACCACATCATCGACGGCATGTTCGACCTCCCTCCACCGCTACCTGAAAACATTTTTACGGTACAAGACAACTCCAAGAAATGTGAGTACCATGGATTCAACGGGCATTCCACCGCGGAATGCCTCCAACTAAAAGACATCTTGGAGAGACTAGCCCGTGAGGGTAAGTTGGTCGAGTTCATCAACCCCGACTTCTTCAAAAGTTATTCAGGAAGTATAATGGCCAAGGTAAAGTTTTTAAGAAACCCATTCCATATAGGCAAGATTATACGGGACCTTGAGTTGGTGAGGTCGGTCCCCAACCTCAGGATGGCCCAGAGGTAAGACGCCAGCAGCGACAGAATAGTCCTGTCATTAACGTGATCAGTGGCGGTCATTGCGGTACCATCCGGAAGATTCAACCTCGCGACAACCGCAAACCATACCCCACTGTTCTAAACGTGAAAACCGTAACTGATAAGAAGCGACCTCGGCCAGAAGAGGCAATATCTTTCTCGAAAAAAGATTTAGGTGAGATCTCCAGCCCGCATGACGACCCCGTGGTACTAAACCTCAAGATCAACACTCACAGGATAAAGAGAGTGCTAGTCGATACGGGGAGTTCGGCAGACATCCTATATCTGTCGGCCTTCACGCAAATGGGCCTTGATACCCCAGCTCTTCAACAACACATTTCACCCCTGATCGGTTTTACTGGGGACGCCCTTCAACCTCGGGGCATGATGCCACTAAAAGTGACATTTGGAACGTTCCCTCGGACAGTGGAAGTCATGGTTGACTTCCTCGTCGTTAACGCACATTCCGCCTACAATGCTATCCTTGGGCGAGGAACCCTGAACAAAATAGGCGCCATCATCTCACCTTCCCATTTGAAAATCAAATTTCACACCGACAACAGGGTAGGAGAAGAATGCGGCCAGCAGACAGTGGCCCGTGAATGTTACATAACATCCATTCAAGGCCAAGGGGGTTCCGTCCACCAAGTCGATCAGCCTGACGCAAAAGCCAACCAGCAGCACCTGCGTTCAAGCACCAATTTTCTACCTCCAAATACCAATTTCGCGCTAGACCCCGTTGATAAAGTAGATTCAAAACAATACCTCGAGCCAACTGACGAAGTCGAGCAGTTAGATTTTGGAAATGGAAAAACTCTCAACATCGGGAAGGCGGTGCAAGGCCACGCGAAAGAAAACTTGATAAAATTCCTCCGAGAGAATCAATCCTTTTTCGCCTGGACCGCTGCTGACATGCCAGGAATCTCAAGATCAATAGCCGAACATAGGTTGCACATCAAGCCTGGATCAAAACCAGTCAGGCAGCGAAAGCGCAATATGGGGGACGAGCGACAGCAGACCGTAAAACGAGAAGTTCAAAAGCTACTTGACACCGGGTTCATCAGGAATGTAGAATGTCCAAAATGGACGGCGAACCCGGTGCTTGTCACAAAATCTAATGTCGACTGGCGAATGTGCATCGACTATACTGACCTTAACAAAGCATGCCTAATGGATCCATTTTCCTTTTCCAAGATTGACCAACTGGTGGATTCCACGTCGGGGCATGCTTACCTCAGCTTCATGGATGCATTCTCCGGGTATAATCAAATCCGGATGAACCAAGACGACGAAGAGAAGACTGCCTTCACCACCAACTTGGGGCTATATTGCTACCAGGTCATGCTTTCGGGTTGCGCAATGCTGGAGCTACGTTCCAACGAATGGTCAACACCATGTTCCACGATCAAATAGGACGGAACGTGGAACCGTATGTGGACGATCTGCTCGTTAAGAGCATGTCCAACCTCGACCATGTCCGGGATCTCCGAGAAACCTTTGCGACACTGAATTCTGCCAGCATGAAACTCAACCCAAAGAAAAGTTTCTTCGGCCTTACTGGCGGTAAGTTCCTTGGCTTCATGGTGTCTATGCGAGGTATTAAAATTCATCATTCGAAGTCGCAAGCCATCCTCGACATGAAACCACCTCAAAACCTCATAGAGCTGCAATCTCTTACAGGTAAGTTGGTCGCTCTCAACAGGTTTATTGCCAGGTCTGGGGACGTCTGTTTCCCCTTCTTTAAAGCCATGCGCAAATCAGCCAAGTTTAAATGGACAGAGGAGTGTGCAACGGCCTTCGAGAAAATCAAAGCCTACCTCACTAATCCACCATGTCTCAGCAGGCCAACCACGGGTGACGTTCTAGTGTTGTACCTGGCAACAACAGGTTATGCAGTAAGTGCCGCCCTTGTCCGAGAAGAAGGGCGAGATCAGAGGCCAATATATTTTGTCTCGCATGTACTTCGGGATGCCGAGACAAGTTATTCTCAGATCGAAAAGGCAGCATATGCTCTTGTCATAGCCGCAAGAAAGTTGAGGCCTTACTTTCAATCACACTCCATCAAGGTTTACACCGAAATCCCACTCAAAAAGGCATTTGCAAATTTCGACTCATCCGGGAGATTGCTAGCTTGGGCACTCGAGTTATCCGAGTTCGATGTTTCTTTCCACCCCAAAATGCTCTGAAGTCACAGATCTTCGCCGACTTCATCACCGAGTATTCAGGTGTTCCTCCCGAGTCTGAGGGGCGATGGACAATACATGTCGATGGCGCTTCCTCGCTGCAAGGGGCCGGAGCCGGGGTATCCCTCACTGGTCCACAAGGGGAGACATTGAACTATGCTCTTCATTTCCAGTTCCCAGTAACAAACAACACCGCGGAATATGAAGCCATGATAGCAGGCCTCAAACTGGCCAAAGAATTAGGGGCCCGTCAGGTACACCTCCGCAGCGACTCCGAGTTAGCAGTCAAGCAGATGAATGACGAATGCCGCGTCATGGACGATAAGTTGCGCAAATACCGACAACAGTTTCATCTGCTCAAGAGTCACTTTGACGAAGTCGACATTCAACATGTCTCACGCAACAAAAACTGCCAAGCTGATGCTTTGTCCAAACTTGGCGCTGCAGGCAACCTCGACAAAGACCGACCTGTGATTGTTATGGATGTTCCAGAATCCAGCATCAACTTTGATACCGCAGCCATACTTGCCATCAGTGAGCCCGGTGAGACATGGTTTACCCCGATGTGGAATTTCCTTAACACGGGGGTCCTACCTTCCGATCACTTGGAGGCCCGCCGTTTGAAGAGGATCGCACCCCTCTATTCCATTTTCAACAACCACCTTTCAAGCGCGGGTACGTTCGACCCTGGCTCAAATGCATCAATACCGAGAAAGCCCTACAAATGCTTGCCGAGGTCCATGAGGGCATTTGTGGCAGTAACCAAGGAGCAAAAACTTTGGCCAAACGTATCCTTCGCGCCGGATTCTACTGGCCCACCATGCAACAAGATGCCACAAACTTGGTTAAAAAATGTGACAAATGCCAATACCACAGCAAGTTGAGCAACATCCCTCCATACGAACAAATATCCATCTCGGGGGCTTGGCCTTTCGATTTATGGGGAATAGATATCATTGGCCCGTTTCCCAAGGCGGTCAGACAGCGACATTGGATTATTTCACCGTCGAATACTTCACAAAATGGGTAAAAGCTGAGGCACTGGCAACTACCACAGCCGCAGCTACTGAAAGGTTCATTTGGCGAAACATCATCTGCCGTTTTGGTCTCCCACATGCCCTCATCTCGGACAACGGTACTCAGTTTAATTGAGCTCGCACGGTTGCATTTCTTTCTGGCTTAGGCATTCAAAATAACTTCACCTCAGTCAGCCACCCTGCTAGCAATGGATTAGCTAAAGTCACAAACCGCACCAATGTTGGCGAGAACAAGATGATCTTCAACATGAATGAGACTAAAGTCCCACCTGACATAAATCTTGTCTACAATTTGAAAACAGCGGATGAATATGGCAATGAGGAATTGCGAGTGGATGAATTAGAAGACATCGAAGAAATGATGCACGAAGTAGAAATGGAGAGACTGTTCATTGTACAGGATGACAGTCAGATCCATCCAACCTCCGTGACAACACAAACCGATGATCTGAACAAGAGCCCCAATATCGCAAACAATAGGAATTACTCTCTCTTAGCCCTTGCCTTAATAAAAAACCTACGCGAAGAACTCGATGCAATTTCTCAAAGACTGGACGAGGTTGAAGTAGTACTCGGTGTGAGTCTAGCGTTCGACCCCGGACCTCAAACACCAACCGACTTATTCGAGGAGGGCAATGATAATGAGACCATAGAAGACACTGAAGGCGAATCACCCGACAAGCAACCCGCTTGCATTGACGGGAGGATATCTGGAAGAAACTGATGCGACACAAAGTCAAGCTAACGACTTTAAATAAGCACTTCTTGGGAGGCAACCCAAGGCCACTTTTATATTTTTTGTATAAATTTTTATTTTAGGTTGTTTAGGACTTTAACTGGGGAACGAATCACATCCTCTCATTTTTTTTATGACCAGGTGAACATGCTAGAGGAAGGGCCCGGTTAAAAACTTTGGAAAAGTCAAGAAAATATTCTCTGTTACTGACCGTATCAGCCAATACGGATTATGACAGTAAATACAGGACAAGGAGTTGGATGAAAAAGGAAGACAGTAGTAAATATGGCCCGTATCAGCCAATACAAACCGTATTCAGAGGAAAGGTTTGAGAAAGTTATCAGGATCAAAGTTTCGGATCGGATACGGACCGTATAAGCCAATACGGTCCGTAATCAAAACCGATCTGCAAAATTAGAACCCATTAACAAAGAAGCGCGGAGTTGGGTAACCGTTCAAAATAGAGGTTTGTCTATTCTTGAACCCTCTCCCGTTTTCTTCTCCTCTTCTCTTCCCCTCTCTATTTCTCTTCCTCCTTCATCTCCTCCTTCTCCTCTTTCTTGCAAAAACCCGAGCCAACCTCGCAATACACCGCCGGCCACCAAGGAAGATCGCATCAACCACCTCTCGCACCACCACCAACCGCCAATACGAGCCGTACCCGACCCGTATCCACCGAGAACATCGATCTTCACCATTTTCGGTTCTTTCCCCTTTCTCTCTTAATTTTCAATTTTAATTTTAATTCCTTAAATTAGTCCTTTACTCTTCTTTGCAATTTAAGTTTTAGAACTCAATTTCTCTTCTATATTTAGTTAAATACCAAAAATCACGAAAAACACAAAAAAAATTAGGTTTTTAAGCCTTTTTACCAGATCAGTACCAGTCTGATACGGTCCGTATACGTCAATACGGTTCATATTAAGTCCTGCACTTAGACCAATTTCCACCAGCACACGGGTCCGTAACCACTCCGTATCAACCCAATACGGTCAGTAACAGTGACTATTGAAACCCCAAAATAGCCCCGAAAACAAGAGGTCTTCTAAAAGCTTTGACAGGTAGAGGCAAGAAGAAGAGGGGGGAGTCCTCTTCTCAAAATCCACCACCTGAATCACCCGAACAAAGCCCCGAACGGGAAAAATTGCCGGAATCTCCTCTTCAAAACGAACCACAACCAATGGAGGGGCAAGAACATAACCCCCTGGACATAAAATTTACATATAGAGCACACGCCGATATCTTCGAAAAGTTGGAGGACAACAAAATCGTCAACCACAAGGCCATCCATATCGAAACACTTCAAGAGCTCGGCCTCCTCGCCCAATTCAGAACCCTAGCCAAAAGGGTTCACATCTGGGACTTTCTCAACAAGCTGGTGGATGTCCCGGTCTATGACGACCTCACTCGCGAGTTCATTGCCACCTTCTCCTCCGAAAATGACATAATTAAATTCCAGCTTGATGAACAGAGAGCAGGAGGTGTCAATGCGCGACTTCTACGACATCTTTGGTTTTAAAGATGAGGGCATACAGGCATACAATGACGACCGGAATTTTTGGAAGCTGATCACCAATGACCGCATCAGTGACCCGAGAGTCGCCAGCCACATTGTTCATCCAGTGCTCCGTTACATGCAGGCCGCTCTCAGCAACTCTCTTTTTGCTCGAGGCGAGACCTGCGCGAAAGTCACCTTCTCCGAGCTTTACATTCTCAATATATGCTCATCACACCGGAAGAACCTCCACACATCGGCCATTTCCTCTGCAACCACATTCACTCAATTGGCCAAAACAAAAGGGGCAGAGGAAACATCTCCATCGGTGCAATCGCAACAATCCTCCCTCGCCAACTCAGAATCGAGGTAGATTTCTTGAAAGAAGGCACCGGCATGAGATTCTTAAATATCGAGTGCCTCACTGCAATGAGGATGATCAGCGGCAGACCTCCCGAGCCATACTTATATAACATCGAAAGGAGGAGGGTTCAAATGCCTTGCAAACCACTACCTCTCAAAAACCAGCAAAGGTGGAGGCAAGTGGCCCCTATCGGCAGACAGGCCGCCCAGGAGAGTGATGATGAGGTTGATTTTGAGGCCCTCGAGGCCGAGGCTGAAGAAGAGGATAGAGCCGAAACAGCAGCAGCCGCCGCATACATGCAGGAAATGGCGGCAAATGAGCAAAGGGCTCGACAAGAGGCGCTCGCAGCAGAAGCAGCGCGCCAAGGGGCGGAACCATCTGATGCCCCTCAGAGTGGATACAACCGAGTTCTCCAAGCCGTCCAAAGGGTCAACGCGAACATGGAGAGGTTCTCCATCGACACTAGGACCACTTATGCCCGGCTTGACCAGCAGTATGACACGGCACGTCACTCTGTAGGCCAGATTCGCCAGGGCATGGACGAGCTGCGAGGGTATGCTGCCAACAACAGGCGGGAGGCACAGCAAGCCCGCTACATGTCACAGCAGTACTACCAGCATGCCCTCACCACCGGTTTACCATACCAGCCACCACCATTCGGACTCTTCGACCCGTCATTTTACGAGGAGATCCAGTGACCACCACCACCTACACCACCTCAGGATTGAGGTGCAGTGAGTTGTATCTTTCTCCGGTCTTTTTACTTTACTATTTTCTTTATTTTTATCTCTCGAGCATTGGGGACAATGCTCAATTTTATTCGGGGGGTAGGAAAGTAAATCGACCATGTATCTTTAAAATTTTTGAATTTTAAATTCTTAGGTGCTAGTAGTTTTACTCAATTTTTGACTAGGGTTAGAGGCTTTACCGAAAATCCTAGAATGATTAGATTGAGCTTTTTAGCTAGCTTGCATTTTTATTTTCCTTAGGAATAGGTTAATCAAATAGGAATTGTTTTAAATTGAATTAGGCTAAGGTTTAGACATTTGGCCATGAAACTAAAAATTCAGAATTTTTAATTATTGGTGATCTCAAAGTGAACAATGAAATGCTAACCGTGAGAGTTGACCAAAAATCGCAAATCCTAGAATTTTTATTTTATTGAGTAATTTATTTTTGCAAAGTCTTTTAAATTTGCTAGTGTTTTTGTTTGACCCTAAAAAGTTAAGATTCTAGTTATTTGGATAAAATACCATTTAACTATGCAAGTTGGTCAATTAAGAAGTCAACCATACTTTAATTTGACCCATCACCACAAAATGGGAATTGAGATTCATTAAATCAAATTCATGATTAAATTCTACTCGAATAATCATGAATATTTGATATTTCACGCAGTTCCTAACTCATAATGGTCGCAAAGATATCAAATTCACAAAATAGAAAGTTCTGAATAGTGCCACGTGGCATGGGGTACGCCTGGCATTATGCCTTGCCACTCTGGGTGCAAACAGGGGTAGTTAAACAAAATCTCAGGACTTGGGCCTACAAGTCATTGATTCATAGCCAAATTTCGCTACACGGCCAAAATGGGTGGATGCGGTTTACCAAATAACCACACGTGAACCAAGCTGCCAATGTCTCGGCCCACGGTAAGCCAAGACCACACAAATCTCATACAAGGCCGCTGGGGTTTAAAACTAGGCGGGGTGACCCCTTCGTTGAGCATGCGCTCGGTATTAGTACACCACATAGAACCTAGTACATGGTTTATCAAACACCAAGCGCAGCCAAAGGAAACCACAGAATTAAAAGAAAGAAAGCATTGGGAGTAAAGAGGCTGACAAGCGGGCCCCGTTCCCTGACCTCTTCTTCCTCCTTCGGTCTGTGCTCCAAACCGAGAGTTGAAGGCCGAAATTCGGTAAAATGAATGAAGGCTGATGAGAAGCTCTCTCTCTGATATGATAAGCACCTTGTCCCCTTCCCTTTACTTAAAGAACCCGATGATGAGTCTCTCTCACGAACTTCAGGTGAAGCTGAGAAATAAAGGGAAGGAAAAATGATAACTCGAGTTTCTTACAAAATTAAACCCCGAGGCTCGGCATAGAGACTAAATGGGGATAGGCGACGCTAATGGGATGATCAATTTAATGTAGAAAGGTGTAGTTGAATCACCCCGTGAAGGTAGCGCAATCCCGAATGTGACATAAATGGGAAGGACGTGTTTCGTCATTAATTCGGTACAATGTGCATAAGCACATGATAAAAGCTTAGAGGGGATGCTCCCCATTCGTCTCTCATGAACTTCGGCATAAGAGACAATACGGGCTCATGTTAAAACCCGGTAAGGGGGGCGGGAACAATGCACCATGCTCAATAACAACTGTTAATTGATTGCTGGTCCCCATATACATGTCACACTCTGCACAAATGAAGACAAAAGAAGAAATATTCCTTCCGGGAGGCCAGGAGCACGTTTTTCAAGCATTGCCATACTAGGCCGGTTAATCAAGGGCTCCACTGCAGGACATGATGCCCAAAGCCAATCCAAAGGCTGAGATTACTCCAGATAAGTATAAGTGACATGTTAAATCCCTATTGGGTAGCCCTGGCCATGTAAGCAAGCTTGAGAGCATCAATAGATCAAGACCCTTGATCAAGCACCTGGTGTGCATAGCAAAAGACACATCAGCAGGCAGCAAACCCAAAACCCTAATCCTGCCCTATATAAGGCACCTCAGATGCAAATGAAAGATAGACTTCTTCTCCTCCAGAAAGCTTTGTGCAAGAAAAAAGTTAGAAAAACCTCCATTTCCAAAGAGAGTTAGGTTAGAACTTCAAAGTTTCAAACTTTCTTAAGCATAATTCATAGGTAATTGATACCTATATGATGTAAGCTCTTTCAGAGCAATGGTTTGTATATACACTTAAATTCGAAATAAAATGTCTTTTGCCATTTTCTTTTCTTGACTTCACTGTTACATCTCTTTCTTTGCCTTTTTCTTTGATTCTTTTTGTTTTATTTCTTCTTTTAAGTTCATGAATAAACAAGAGTAAAGATCTTATGATAAGCTTGTTTATTAATGAACATAGCATATGAAGATCTAATGATCATTTTCTTCATTTTTAAGTAGTTTAAAAATATATAGGATATAAACTTGATAAAAGAAAATGCATATCTTAATCTCTCCTTTCTCTTCTGAAAATTATGTTTTTTATATATGAAAAAAAATGACAATAAATAGAGATATAGAATTTTCTTATTATTTTTCCTTCTCCTTTTCCTTTCTTTGATTCTTCCTCCCTTCTTTTTCTTCTTTTCTTTTCCTTTTCTTTTCTTCTTTTCTATTGCAAGAGGAAGGACAAAGCACATATAAATAAACAAAAATATATATATATATATATATATATATATATATATAATAGAAAGGGAAATTTTATATTATAAGAAATATAAAAGAAGAAAGACATTAAAAGTTGATGTTTAACTACATCCTTTGAATATCAACTTCTTATATAATTCTTTTAATATAAAAATCAAAGTAAAAATGCATAACAAAATGAAAAAGGGAATTTAAATGACATTGTAGGGATTGATGTTTAACATCTCCCTATTTATGTCATTTTGGACTTTTTGAAGGACCTTAATGCATAAAAGAGAAATAAGACAAGTAATGCATGAAGGATTGAAGTTTCACTACATCTCTTTCCATATTATGAGTTTTATTAATCTTTAAAGGGCCTAGATGCATAATTGTTGAAAGAGAGAGCAAATGAAAAGAGGGAAAATTCTAATCCCCATGAAATGATGCTCAAGGACCTTCATACAATTATGCAAATGACCAAGGACCTATGTGCATATTTGAAATGGCATTGGTAAGTGACATATTGTGATACCAATGCCTCTTGTGATTTTGATGATCAAAACATGATGTAAGGGTTAATGTATAGTTAAAATAAGCTAAAACCATGTGGTACCAGTTGAAGAAATAAATTAAGCCAAATTAGACCTATACTGGTACAGTACCAGATCCAAAAATGCTCCAAATGACCTGCTGGTACAGATCAGCCAATGCAGGCTGATCTGAAAACCAAATCAAAAATCTGTTTAAATAGAAAGATAGAGGATGAAAAGACAATCATTTTAGACTCAAACTTTGCATTTTTCTGATTTTTCTACTATTTTCTAGCAATTTTTAAAGTTAGATTTCAGGAAATAAAAAAATCTGCTGCTTCATATATATATATATATATATATATATATATATATATATATATATATATATATATATATATATATATATATATATATATATATATATATATATATATATATATACATGCATACCCCTCTGTCTATTTTCTCTTTTAAAAATAGAAATTAAAAGACATAAAATCTTCAAACTTCATACATTCATTGTTGACATATCATACTACAAGAATAATACAAAAAATCATATAGGTCATTGGCAAAATTCATGAGAAATGAGATGAAAATTTCATGTTTTTTTAAAAAAAACCGAAACCCAATATCCAGTTCATACCCAATGTCGAGAATCATATCCAAAATTGATCTCCTTCAGTGCTAACACTCTTTGATAATCCTTCAGAGATGTTTAAACTACGAAATCTCAGCCCCAAACCTATTTTCTAAGTCCAGTACCTCATATCAATACCGGACCGGTACCAAACCGAGAGACCGAGTCAGAAGGATCATCAAATCTCTACAAAACGTGAAATTGATCTCGCAGGAAACTTCCTCATACCCAAATGATGCTAAAGAAACAAGTGTTTAGAGAAGAAAGCAAAAGGATCAATGAAATCGGTTTGCAACTTCAAATCGGTACCGAAATCAAAAGTCAACCATGTTCTGACACTTCCGGTGATCAACCACCGCCGATAGTGCACCCAATCGACTCACAAGACAGAGGCGATCCTAATGGTGCTCCTCCCCGGTCTTGCCGTGACCGAGAACTTCACCGGAGTGGTCGTCGTAACAAACCCTATACCGGGTTTCAAACCCGATTCCTATATCATCCGCACGATTTTTGAAGTGGTACAACCCTTTGGATCGTGGCGCCAAAGCAAGAATTCAAACACCAACCGAATCCTCATGAAAGGAAAAGATCCGAGAGCCATATGCTAAGATTTGATTCCCTGCCTTCTGGGCCCCATTTGTCGGGTCAAGAACGAAGGTCCTTCAACACGAATCTCAAAGCCCTATTCTAGAGCCCATGAACCAAATTCATCAACCTAAACAGATCTTGAAGCTCTAGCACACATCTTAAAGCCCAACAGCCCAGAAATGTCAAAACAAAATATATTCACAAAGAGACCCCTCTGATAAAAATCATTTACAGCGCAGCCCCCCAGATATTTACAAATAAATCCCTTCCTGTATAAAAGTTCCTCAAATAAGTCCCTGGAAGTCCAAATTGCTCTCCAAACCTTGTCAAAAGCCCAAATTACAAGTTCCAATCCTTCTGACCTTATAAATAAGTCCCTGGAAAACTTGAAACTTCATAAATAAGCCCTTTGCAGTCCTTTTTGGCCATAACTTCTTCATTTCAAATCCAAATCAACTCAAACCACCTCCAAATGAACCCAAATCAAATCATTCATGTCCCTAAACCAAAATCAAGCATAACCAAACATCATACAACCTACCAAATGACCAAAATGCCCCTTTTCTCCATTTTCTCACATCTAAATCATTTTCTTTTTAAAATAAAATATAAATAAAGCACAAATATATTTTTAAATGCAAATATGTTTCTAAAAATAAATAAAAAAGTATAGTAAGTTTATTTTAATATTCATTGTATCTCATTCATACATATTAATTAAATACCTAAAATAAAGAAAGTCAAAATAGAAAGACAAAGTACGTGAGTTCTCCCCTTTTAGCCCCTTTATTCAATTCACAACAAATAGGCACAAATCCCGGAATGAACGAGGTATTCAGTATGGCTTGGAAGGGTCATCTGATGTAATTAACAGCGGGGGCTTGCGCCCGTTGAGAGTTAAACGTCCCCACAATCATTAAACTCTCTCGATAGACTGATTATGAACAGTAGGTCTGTCGAGGGTGAACCAGAAGGAATAGCAGAAAGAAAATAAATGTTTCAAGTTCGATGTTCTCCCCCATGTCTTGAAAATCGAGAGCACTGAACCTTGAGACATTTTCACACACATGCACACACCTTCCAAATCGCTGTGCAACTTTCTGCGCCCTACAGGTTTTGGCACGCCCGGTGGGACATTCTCCTCCTCACAGGTTTGGGATCCGATACGAAGATAAAAGGAACATACTCAAGTAGCCAATGACTTCAAAACACTCAAACAACGAGTCATTAGACCGCTTGAGTTATGTCATTTCCTTTTATATTCGATATCAACGCCTATGGATTGAATAATCGGGCTAACACTCATGTATAAGTTACATATGAAAATTGACTAATGAAATTTTGAGTTTTGCTTGTTTGCAGGATGGTTTACACCGCAATCAACGCACGCTCTTTTGCCCAAGTTACCAGCCTCCCTGCTGAAGAAGAGGTGGTCTACTTTGGGACGTTTGCAGTTCCTATTGATGAAGTCAGGGCATTCGAAGCCCCTGTTCCTGCTCCAATGAATGAACAGCTGTCCCTCGGGTCCATCACCGAGGAAGAAGTTGAAGATGATGAGGAAGCATGCTACTTTCTCACCCCTAAGGGAATGGACGGCAAGACGTTCATTCCACTTTCCGAAACTAGACGCGCAAGAAGACGCGTGTCTAAGAAAATAACCAAAATTAACCAAACTCCAGTGACCCCTCTGTCGGTCACCAAGAAAAGAAATCTCCAAGCCTACCGGGATGAGCTGGTAGCTCAACCAGCCCTTCCCGTCCGCAACTCATTCTCCCCACTCAGGATAGTGAGGAGGAATTCTTCTACTGCACACATACGTGCAGGGAGAGAAGTTCCTCAAACTGTCTCGTTCATCCATGAACCGAAAAGGATGAACACCAACCGCAAAATGGTTGATGACACTGCTATGACCATTTATAGGGCCCACAAACAGCTTCGCATGTTGAAGCAACGTAGGAACCAATACTATGTACATCCTGCGCAAGAAACCTCTACACCCTCTTCCGTCAAATCAAGATTGACTTTTCCAGCCCAAACGCTGGGGGCATCCAGTGATGCCCAACCCTCAATCAAGTCGAGGCTGACGTTTTCAGTCTCCAAACCCAAGGTACACGACGGTGCCTTCCTCTCAAAACCAAAACCAATGTCTTCAGCCCTAAGGCTAGGGGCACCTGACAGTGCTTCACTAAAACCAAGATTCCGTCGAGAGATGCGTGCAAGCACCTCTCAAAACTCAAGCAGCAGGGTATCGAATCAAGCCCCTCAAATTCTGAGAAGACCAGCCAGTGTACATGATAGGCTGGGGGCACGAATAAACCCGCACCCCTCCAACATTGGAAGTTTAACAATAATGGCGCCAAATGCCACTCACAAGAAACGAAGGGTTACTAAAACACACCCTAAGCAAGAAGAAGAAGCGACGGTCTTCATGATAACCACTAATGAAGACCTTGAAGAGGAAGATGACCATCCTGTCGAACCCTCCAACCCCACCGTATGCATGGTGAAAAAGGGGAAGGATCCCATCGTCGAAAATCCGAGCGACAATGAGGAGGAGTCTGATGCAGCATGCCTTCCTCCCATAAATGCCAAACCTAAAACTGTGAGTGGTTCTGGTGTAGGTCACATGGATGGATTAGCATTAGGTGACTTTCATACTGTCTTGGCAACTTCTCCATGTGCTGGTGAAAGTCAAACCGGTGCACAAACGCAAGAGCAAATGTTATCCGCCTTCAACCAAATGCAAGCCGAGATACAAAATCTTAGGGCTGAGGTACATCAAGCCCACGAAAGGGAACAAAGGTTGGTAGCTGAAATCCGAGGGAAAGGCCTCGCTAACTCCGAACTCGAAAGAGGAGAAACATCAAATCGGTCCAGCCCCGTGAACGGGCTTGAAAGAATAGAAAGACCAAACCCTCAAGAAAGACGTAGGGTACATTGAGAAGAAGAGAGGCGAGAAACCTCCCCAATCTTTACTGCGGTTGATGTTCAAGAAATGATCAGCCGTCAGTTACAAGAAATGGGGATTGCCCCAAAACAGACAACACTGCGAATAGGGAAACCATACCCTCCCGAGTTCAATATACCAAAATACGCCCCAACATACACTGTTCCCTTATTCTCCAAGTTCTCGGGAAGTGGAACAGATGAGACGGGACCAGAACAACACGTCAGCCACTTCATGATTCAATGTGGAGACTCTTCAAGGGAAGAAGCATTCCTTTGTCGCTAATTCGCTAGAAGTCTTTCAGGACCAGCGTTCCAATGGTATTGCTCTCTAAAACCAGGGAGTATAAAATCCTGGGACCAAATGGCGCGTGCCTTCATAGATAGGTTCGCCACTGCGAGCAGTCCAATAAGACTTGCTGATTTAGCATGGGCCAAGCAAGAGTCAAACGAAACTCTTCTAGCATATATCAATCGCTGGAGAAATATGAGCAACAAGTCGAGCCATCCTATACCCGAAAGGGAGGCAGTTGATTTGCTCATAAGAAGTACATCCGGCAAGATGAGAGAGATGTTAATCGTTGCCAACCCTAACAGCTATCAAGAGCTAGTAGACACCGTGTCCAGGTTGGGGCAAACGGATATAGAAGAAAAGTCATCGACCTCTTTCAAACCTAGAAGAGATTTTCCAAAGAGGAAAGAATCAAAGACAGTATATGCTGTCAAAACCAACAAAGCCAACAAAACCGAAAACAGAGATTCTAGCTCTTCTGACGGGGAGGCGAAGCAAGTCGATAGCCAACCCACTCAACCAGTTCATCGCGATAACCAAAATAACCGTTACCCCAAATTATTGGAAGAGCAAAAGAATAAGAAATACTCCTTCAAAAGGGAGAAAACAGCGAAAATATTTAGACAAGCCTTGGAGGATGGTATGGAATTGTCTCCAAGCAAGCGCCCCGATCAGGCAGATAAGGTTGATCACCCCAACTATTGCCCGTATTATAGGGTAATAGGCCATAAAATAGAAGACTGTTGGGTCTTTAAAGACTTGATAGAAAGAAGAATTCGAGAGGGTCGCTTGCAATTAGCGCCAAGTGCCGTGCAACAACCCACACCTCACGAACAAGTTAATGTTATCTCTCATGTTGAGATGATTGAAGAAGAGAGAGTTGGAAGTCCCGCAAATGAAACATGGGAATTCCACCTCTCCAGGAAAACTAAAAAGTTACTGAGACAGCTTCTGAAAGAGCCTCAAGTCAAATGGGATAGCAACTTAAACCCCACAGTGCCAAGGCCCCCAAAACGGGTCATCCATCGCAAGCCAAACAAGAATGGCAGCCAAAAGGGCAAGAAGTCGCCCAAACCAACAGAGTTGCCTACACCTTCTGAAATCCAAAAGCACATACAAACTTTAGAGAATCATAAGCAAGGTACTCCGCTACCGTTGACCCTCTTAGACTTCTTAACAGAAGATGTATTGGCCTTAATGTTGGGCCTCAAAGCTGAGAAAGGGGAAACGAGTAAAGCCCCTCAAGAAGGAGAAAACAATGATGATGACCATGAGATGTGTAACGTGGTTGTCTATGGAGGAAGTTCCTCGAGTGACTCAGATGATGGTGAAGTCATCTTTGTCAGAACCAAGAAACCTGATTGCCAAGCAGTGCTCCGCTCGGGTACATATATCCCTGAGCGCCAACCACCACAAGAAGATGAAATTGGGAGGACGAAGGCCAAGGCAAAAGGGAAAGAACCCACAGTACAAGATGAACCAGCACCTAAGAAATATATGGTGCAAGATTACAATATCCTCGCACAGCTTAGGAAAATACCAGCTGCAGTCAGTGTGTTTGACATCTTGATGATGTCCGCTGAAGTAAGAGAAGTGCTCATCTATGCACTCCAAAACCCTGAAGAGTTTCAAGCGCATTTCACCGAAAAGAAGATGCAAGAAATAACGCTTGTAGACAACAAAAACCCAACTATCACCTTCAATGACGATGATTTGCTCATAGGCACGTCTGATCACAATAGACCACTCTTTCTCACTGGTGAGTGTGATGGCCAAAAGGTGACCCACATGCTAATCGATCCGGGCTCCTCTATTAATCTGATGCCTAAACGAACGTTGGACCGTCTCACGTTGAGTGCTAAGTTCCACACAAAGGATAAGATCACTATACATGGATTCAACCACAAAACGGAGCAATCCATGGGGGCAGTTAGCTTGCCTTTTGATATTGGTGGTATTCAAGAATGGATGAAATTTTACATTATCGATGCGAAAACCACATACAACGCATTGATAGGTCGACCATGGCTACATAATAACAATGCCGTACCGTCAACTTTGCATCAATGTATAAAGTATATAAAGGATGGTGAAGTCAAACAAATCAATGGAGAAGTTAAGCCGTTTGAAGTGCATGAAATAGGGCTGAAAGATGCCAAATACTTCTTCGATAAACCTGTTCTAAAAGGAGAATGTTCGAAGAAACAACAAGATGAGAAAATAAGGCTATATGGAGCCGATACTGACTCTTCGTCAGGGGAGGAAGCCGATGAAGCTAGGATACTCCCGTCATACATAATACCCTCAGGAGACGAGGAAGAGGCAGGTCAATCCTCGTTGATGATTGAGAGGATACCTGAAAACCATCACAAGGAGCTCACACCAAGGGAAGTAAACCAAATCCAAGAAATGGTAATGTTCGTAATACCGCCTAAAGAAGAAATCACCGAAGAAGGAATCTTCAGGCATAAACCTATTGTATCTATAAAGCCTCTGATGGTAAAAATCGGTCTTTGGTGTTAAACAATGACGAATGGCCTCTAGAAGATGAAACCATGTCCGACAGAATAAGCGTACCTCTTCTACCATATTGTTCCAAAAGCCTAATCAGGATTCTTGCAAACATGAGTCCCATGTCTCCAACCTACGCTATGACAAAGCGATTCGATAAAATATTGGCATATCGTAATCCTACAATTATAGGACCGGATGGAAAGCCGAGAAATACTCGAGGGCTCGGGTATAATGAGTCTGATGATGAAAATGATGACTCCAAATGTCGTCCTATGCAATACTTCAGCGACAGTGGCAGCGATGACGAGTCACCGACTTGCGATCTAAGAAGGATCCAAAGGAAAGCTGCCCATGCCAATTTAGAAATGGCTTTAAGAAGCGGTCGGGGTAAAGGCCGTGGAATAGGTCAAGGGAGGAATTCCTTCACTAATGCCTTGCCAAAGCAACCCAAACCAAATCCAACCGAAACGCGCTCCTTCCAAGACCTGTTGAGACAAATGAAAGGTTTGGATGTGCATTCCGAGCCTAGACAACAACAACCAAACAATAACCAAAGAACCTCCAAAGCTTCATGTCATGTAATAGAAGCTGAAGACGATCAATCGTTGTTTGTCGCATGCAGTGTATGCGATAGACCGGGAGATGTCACAGAAATGACTTCGTGTGTCGAATGTGGGGCCATATGCCATCCCCCTTGCACAAGGTTTAGGGAACATCCTCAAAGTAGTGATGAAACCCCAAGATGGAGCTGCCTGCGTTGTTTCAAAGGTAAATGAGTACCAGAACCGAAGAAGGGCGAAGGAAAAGCAGAATCACTGCTCCCAGCACCAGCACCTGAATCTTTTCCACTTGAAGGCTTACTGGCTCAACTCTTAAAAGATTATTTGAAATTTCAATCCACAAAAGGACAAACCCGCATGACTTCGACGAACACAATCTCCGAATCAAAGAAAACTGTTCCAGTGATGCCAAAAGAAAAGAATACTCTGGCAGAACTGAAGAACAAAACATACTCATTTGGGCGAGATAAGGTTGCTAAGGCATTTGACCTAATGATGCAAAAAGGTCTCAACTTGCCAGTATGCAAACGCCTAGAGCAGGCGAATAAGGTTAATGAACCTAATTACTGCCCATACCACCGTATCCTTGGTCACACCATCGATGACTGCTGGGTCTTCAAGGACTTTCTAGAAAAGAAAAGGCAAGAGGGAACCTTACCACTCACTGTGGTAGCCCATCTAGAAGAGACTCATGTGCCGATTCCCAACATAGATAAAGGGAAGCAAAAGGTAAAATATATTCCTAAAGATGAAATACCCTCACGATTCGAAGTAGGGGATATGGTATCCATGCTTAGCCAATCTCAACCATCCAAAGACGGTCACACTAGAATTGAGTGGAAAGGGCCATATATTGTTGAGCAAGCCTTGGGGCGAGACACTTATAGGTTGCGAGAAAGCAATGGAAACAAATTTGCACCTCCTATTAAAGGGAGGTATCTCCAAGAATATCAAACGCCTGGGATGCAGAGTCAGGCCCAAAATTTGAGAACTCGAGGCGACAGCTCAGAAAATTCAGAAGAAGAAGAATAAGAAGCTGAGTGCTACATGGCGTCTCAAAGGTCCACCGACTCAGAATATGATTCACCTCGAGAGGAAGAGGGTCATGAGAGCAGTAGCCACACAAAGAAAGGCAAATGCATGAGTTGTGATGAAGTAGATGATTATTACATCATGTTCAATTGTGACCGATGCAATAGATACTCATGCACTAAATGCGCCACCGGAAGAAGGATAAGTTCTGGATATGATAAAAGGTTCTTCAACTGGTTTTGCACATCCTGCAAATATATCATAGAGGATGAGAAACAGAAAAAGAAAGAAAAAGCCAAGCAAAATCCCAAGAAGAAAGGTGAAAGTTTCAAGTTTCGCTCAAAGCATGGATCATCAAAGAAGCCTAAGGATGGTGATTCGAGCGACTCTAGCATGGATGCTACATGTTATATGATAGAAGTTGAATCCGAACAAGAAGAATTCGAGTTTGGATATATAACCCATTGCGACGTCTGTGACCAAAAGGGAAATTCATGGGACATGTTTGAATCAAAGAGTGTGGTAATAGTCACCATCCCTTGTGCGCAAGCCCAAAGGCGGCCCTAGCCGATTACAATGATTCCCGATTCGATACCTACGAGTGCCTGAAGTGCATTTATCAACAAGTGCAAGAAGAGATAAGGACGATGAAGGAATTCAAGGATCAAGCTCTAAAGCCCAATCTAGTCGCAAAGGATGTCGAAAGCGGTTCAAAGCAGAAATGGAACGAAGCCCATATGCCACAAAAGGCGAGAACCAATGTCGAAGCAAAACAGGAAACGATTCACATGCTTGGCCCATTTGATGAATATAAGAAAGGGCAGCTTGTGTGGATTGTCAAAGAAACACCAAGGTCGCAATCGATCAGATTCTGGGGCCCATACTTGGTGGATCAAGTCTTGAAAGGGTACCGATACAGGCTAATAGACAATGAGAGTAGAGAGCCCGTTAAATCAATCAGCGGTCGTTATCTAAAGCTCTACCAGGAGGGTGATACACCAAGCGACTTCTGCCAAGAATACGAAAGTGACTCGTAAACCGTCACTTACAAAACCACTCCCACTACAACCATGATGGAGATGATAATGCGCATGAAGGGGCACGTCGGGCATCCATACTTCTGAAGGGGAAATGATATATATACCCCGCCCTTGAAGGAAGTTGACATCTCTGAGTTACAAACTTTCTCAATCTCAATCAGACTCTACGCTAATGGCTGCTCAAAGGACAATTTCCCACAACTGGGAGACCATGGCGCTTACGCCGACGGTAAGAATGGGATATGGCCGATATCCAGGCCCAGGTTCTCTCACCGTTGACTTCCCCAACAAGGACGCACTGCCGCAAGAGAGCCGATGGTTGTGGCGATCCATCTTCATCTATGTCACTGGAGGAAGGAAAACCGGGTACACCAAATACCGCCTCGGTCACTACTTCTCAAACCAACTCAACTGTGAGTTCTCAAGCCTAATCATTGAGGAAGTCGACGAAATCGAGGCCGACTACATACTCATATGCCCAAGTGATGACATAAAAAGGGGCATCCTTTCATTGGGCTCACTCACCTTAGAAGCCGACGTCCCCGGTGTCATTCCCACCGACATACTAATGATAGGATGGACTTCTAGCCAAGGAGGCTATGACAACCCCATCAATTACCGTGCGCGCATAAGACTCCGCAAGGTACCTTTACACTTATGGAATTCTGCTAATATTCATACTTTGGTGGCAGGATTCGGGTATCCTCTTAGGATCGCCCCATACTTCTCCAACAACAACAATGACACGCTCAGGCTCTTGATCGCTTGCGGGCCACCCAATACCATCTCTCATCAGTTGTGGTTGACCGTTGATCCCATCCGCAAAATTGTGGATGTGGAAGTCGAAGGATGGGATGAAAATGATGGAGACATGCCTCCGCCTGATGATGCAGAAAGCTCCGTCAGAAAACCTCCTCCACCACCAGCACCAGAGAATCCAAAATCCTCTGAGTCACCTAATCTGCCACTGCCCTCTGAACCAACCACATCGGGCAAAGACAGGAGGCCCGCCAAACATGTGGGGCTCAAGGCCGCTCCTTACTAACAGGGGACAACAAGCCATTTATGTTAAATGCTTTTAGGAGTTGATTTCCCTTTCTCATGGACAATGTTTATGTTTGCTTGATGATGGTATGTTTATATCTAAATGCTTGTGTGTATGTTTACATGAAATGAGAATCCCACGAGATCTCCTCCTCAAACTCTACTCCACGATCTCCAAATTTTAAGATCAAAAACTCCACAAATATCCAAAATTCCAATAAACCTAAAGTCTAATATCCACGAATAAAATGTTCCAAACAAAATTCTACAAATATCCAAAAGTCCAATAAAGCCTGAATTTCAACATCCATGAATAAAATATCCCAATGAATATGCATAAACGAAAGCCTCTACGAATAAAAAGGGCCACATCGTAGCATGAGTGAAGTTGTCTCGAGCGAAATGTGAGGTCCCCCAACTACCCACAAAATCCATAAAGGCCTCTAGCCACAAAATGAGTTTTGTTAAGTTTGTACCCTTAAATAATTAACACTGGCAAAGTTTGTCCAGCCAGTTTTGAATATGGACAAACAAGTTTTATATTTTGTACTTTAAACAAAGTATGGACTTTGGTGTTGTGCCAATTTGAAACAACTATAACTGGTTTTGTCTTTCCTCCCAGTTCGAAAAAAGGAGAGACAAGTTTTCTTCATTGTCCTTTAAACAATGGAGTGCCTAATGATGATATCTCAAATAAAAAATCAAAAGATTAAAGAAAGCGGTCGTTTAGACTATTTAAATTCTGAAGGCACAAAATCCCTTTTAAAACAAAGTTTTCAAAAACAATGGTGTTCGCATTTCCCGCGATACCCTCGCCTAAGGATTGATGCCATATAGGCTATTCAAGAAGGCACAAGAGGAGTGAATAAGATACTACCCTCAAACGAGTGCATGCATGCACCTAAATCCCACCATAATATGAAAAGAGTGGAGAGATGAAAGGCTCACAAAGAAGCCTCATGCACAAAATGAGCTTTGTCAAGATTGTGCCCTTAAAACAATTGTCACTGGTACGCTCGTCTAACCAGTCATCTAAAATGATGAGCAGGCTTTATATATTTGTGCCGAACAAAATAAGGCTTTGATGTTGTGCCTAGGCCACGTGAGCACTAAAACAATTATCATGGCCCAAAATAAGAGAAACTGAGAGCCCAAAAGTAATAACCCTAATCGGGTTCTCACCAAACCAATCTCTGCAGAAGCAAGCCTTGAGCCAGGTTAATGCCCAAAAAATAATGGACCTATAGATCAATGTCCCCCGGGCCATAATCAAATCAGAGCTCGAGAACAAGAACCCTTGGCTCTAAACATTGAAGTCCTACATAAGACTAAAGCCCACCATTTGGCACCCCTCTCTATAATAGTCCCACCGATAACAATTGGGGACTTCTCAAGCTGGAGTTAAAGAATCAACCAGCCGTTCAATACATATCCCACGGGTGACAAGTAAATACCCTAAAGCCCAAGCATAATTTGGCATACCCTGTTGATATACGTCCCACGGGTGACATCTGAACCCAAACCACATAATAAATTCCCTTTGGCGTCGAAACCGCTATACAAAGACCAAAGAACCCTGCTTAAGCCCTATATAGGCCAGAGTCCATGATAGACTCTCGATTGAAACCTGTGTCCCACCAACCTCAAACCCACAAAGCACATAGGCAGGTCGGTTATCGAGATGCACAACAAGACCGTGAGGGACCGCACAACACTGCAAATTATCCTTCACACAAGTCCCATAGGAGAGTCTTTAAACAATTTCACGGTCAGTGCGACGTGTATACACCATATGAGTTAGTCAGCTATCGAGAAGTGAATTAAGACTATAAAGATGACGAGCAGAACCCCCAAGCTAGAGCCTAATAACAAGAATCTTCGGCTCTAAATATGCTAGAAGTCCCGCCCAAAGCGAAAACCAATTTGGAATGACTCTAAATCTACTTTTCGATGATACCTAGACTAGAGTCAAATAGTCGAATTCCCTGACTCTCTAAAAACCCAATCCCACAAGTTGGCAGGCTCTTCAAAGTACGTCCCGCGGGTGACAAGCAGAACCCTCAGGCTGTAGCCCAATTTGGCGCGCCCTTTAAACACTAACCATACCGATGACCAGAAATTCTTATGCATGTCCCACGGGTGACATCTAAACCCAAAACCAGATAATACTTTCCGAGCACTAGAATGAAACCTACAACAAGCAAACCAAGCTCCACTCATAAGAGAAGCACTGTTTCACTAGACCGCATCAATCTCATGGAGATGCGTGAACATCTAACCTTAACGGGTTCCGTATGACCGGTGTAACCTTTAATCGGGATGGTCTTACGCAGTCGTACATGCTGGTGTAGCCTTTTTGTGGGACAACGTGCGTGAACATCCGACCTTAACGGGTTCTGTATGACCGATGAAGCCTCTGAGCAGAACGGTTCTACGAAGTCATACATGCTGGTGTAGCCTTTTTGTGGGACAGCGTGCGTGAACATCCAACCTTAACGGGTTCCGTATGACCGGTGTAACCTTTAATCGGGATGGTCTTACGCAGTCGTACATGCTGGTGTAGCCTTTTTGTGGGACAGCGTGCGTGAACATCCGACCTTAACGGGTTCCGTATGACCGGTGTAACCTTTAATCGGGATGGTCTTACGCAGTCATACATGCTGGTGTAGCCTTTTTGTGGAACAGCGTGCGTGAACATCCAACCTTAACGGGTTCCGTATGACCGGTGTAACCTTTAATCGGGAAGGTCTTACGCAGTCATACATGCTGGTGTAGCCTTTTTGTGGGATAGCGTGCGTGAACATCCAACCTTAACGGGTTCCGTATGACCGGTGTAACATTTAATCGGGACGGTCTTACGCAGTCATACATGCTGGTGTAGCCTTTTTGTGGGACAGCGTGCGTGAACATCCAACCTTAACGGGTTCCGTATGACCGGTGTAACCTTTAATCGGGACGGTCTTACGCAGTCATACATGCTGGTGTAGCCTTTTTGTGGGACAGCGTGCGTGAACATCCAACCTTAACGGGTTCCGTATGACCGGTGTAACATTTAATCGGGACGGTCTTACGCAGTCATACATGCTGGTGTAGCCCTTTTGTGGGACAGCGTGAGTGAACATCCAACCTTAACGGGTTCCGTATGACCGGTGTAACCTTTAATCGGGATGGTCTTACGCAGTCATACATGCTGGTGTAGCCCTTTTGCGGGACAACGTGCGTGAACATCTAGCCTTAATGGGTTTCCGTATAACCGATGTAGCCTTTAAACGGGACGGTTTTACGAGGTCATGTCTCCGGTGTAACCCTTAAGCGGGACGGCGCATGAATCAGGAAGATAGGGGACAAAACCCAAGCCAACTGGAGACGTTTGATCGCTTAGAACCCGATTGAATCGATGCAGAAGGTTTGAGGTACAGCTTGAGTCCAATGAAGATGCCTTGTCACTTAGAACCCGATGGGGGAGATTCAGAAGATTCAGGATTAAACCCTGACTCTGACAAGTATATCTGGTCGCTTAGAACCCGATTAGAGAAAACTTGAAAGGTTCAGGAGAAAAACCGCGCTAAGCAAGTTTATCCGATTGCTTAGAACCCGATTGGAGAAGGCTTGAAGAGTTTGTCGACAAAAAGAGAAAGAAGGAGAATGAGGAAGAAAAACGATTTAGACGAATTTATTTAATCGCTTAGAACCCGATTAGAGAAGATTCGAATAAATCAACCAAAAAGAGAAATGAGAAGGAGAATGAGAAAACTACAAAAGCAAACATCAACCACAAATACGTATATCCAAGCACGATCAACCAAAACAAAAATACACATACAAAGAGTGAGCTCGAAAGCACACTCTCACAAACCATCAACAAAGTAAAGTCTACCCTAAATGAAGGTGCCTAAAGCAGAAGGCACGTAGGGCACAATGGCTAAACATGGCTCCACAACCACGGGAACATCTTGGGGGCAATCGAGAATCCCTTCTGCTCCAATGCTAGGTGAGCCTGCCGTGACTAAGTCTGGCCCTGTGATGATAACAGAATGGGCTGAATACTCGAAATCTGTAAATCAAGAAAAGAGATAATAAAAAAGGAGAGGTTCGAAGAAAATAAGAGAGTAATTGTACCTGAATGACCGGTCATCTGGACTGAAGGGAGCTCATCTTTTCTGCTCTTCTTCTGCTTCCTGTTGCATCTCTTGGGCCTAGAATCAGGCCTCAAGAAAACTCAGGCTGGAACGTCACACCTGACTACCTGCTCGGGCATGGAAGAAGCCACTGTAAAAGAAAAACCAAGATCAATACGTACGCAAAACCCGTATGCAAATTCAAGGAAATAAAAATATGTCATACCTGCCCTAGATATGGCGGAAGAGTCAACGCCAGGAGGAGAAAGGCGGCTATCACGACTCTGAAGGTCAGGGGCTCTCTCCAGGAAAGGACCTGACGCCTCGTTAAAAGGCTCTTTCTCCTGGTGCGAACCATCTCTACAACCAAATCCTTATTAGGAACCTGGCACGACTGAATCATGTCATAAAACCATTTCTGATAAGCAGCACTGAATACACCAACTCTTGAAGTAGAAGGGATAGCGAATCTCACGCGAGTGTCAGTACGGAGAATGGACTCCCAGCACTGTGAGGCTCCAACCAAATCAGCTGCTATGAGACTGCCAGTCCAAACCATGGCAGGGATGTCCTGATCAAACCCAAACTGGCATGCGCAGCGATGGGGCATGTAAGGCTCCAATATGACTCGATCACCCAAACGAAGAGGTAGAAGCCCATGCCTGAGACTAACCAGAAAATCCAACCTCCTGGAACCTCTCCTTAAACCCTCAGGGCATTTCTCGCTCCAAACCCTATCCAAAAGCTCCAAATCTTCACGCCTAGGGTTGCGACGAAAAGTCGCCCAACTCTCTGAAACCTCTGCTGTGCAAGAAGTAGTCACGAGCCAGCTTAGGGGGCAAAGGAGTGTGTCTAACTTTGGCAATCCCTGCTAAAAGAGGTAAATCAGCCCTCATCCTCTCACTCATCGAGGAAGTGTACAAACCGGGCCAATAAATGTGAGCCCAACCCATCAAGAAATGAAAAGGAACCACCTCATCACAATGCGAAGTATCCTTTGAAGTGGATAAGATCCTCATGCACCTGAAAATGTTGGCCAATGCGGGAATAGCCAAAGAAACCGCCTCGCCTCTCGCCAAATTATTCACCATGATAAAACAATCCGGTCGAAGGACACCCGCTGGCTGACTGGGGATCATAAAACAACACAACCACCAAGCCAGAAATGCCATCAGGTAGGCCTCAGCACCCAACCTCTCGCGAGATGCGCTGACCGGAGTGAATCTCTCATCAGTATGAAATATCTCCTCCCTGCCTGTACCAAATGGATCATAGGGATGTGCAAAAATATGAACATGATAACGAATCGCATCACTGAAATACGCGATCCATCTCCTAAAATCTACCTCCCCAGCATAAGAAAGCTCATGGTAAACATCAAAAACCCGCTGAAGAGATATGGGGTAACGCCGACTACCATCTGGCAGAAGCTCAGAAAAAGTCCCCTCTAAAGGGAGATACTCATCATAAGGGATACCAAAAATAGGTAAACCTGTCAAGTGGCGCATCTTGGCAGGAGATATGGTGAGCTCACAATCCTCCAAAACAACAGTGTTGGAAACATAGTTCCATCGCTCCACCATACCCTGGAAAAAGAAGGGATCCCAAGTGTACTCAAAAAGGGAGAAAAATACCGCCTCATATATCCCTACCTTGTTCAAAGCATCAACCTCGTTCTGTAAGATGACCCTCACCCAATCAACCAAAAAGGGCATCTGCACAAGGCTCCCGGGTATGAAATCAACAGATGCCTAAGGCACCGTCTGCCGACCCAACATCTCCATGATAGGCAAGTGTAAAGGATGAGGAGCCCGATCCCTGGTGAAAGGATGCAAGCGTAAACCACGTACCTCTCGAAGGTGTGACACTCTCAAAGATCGCTTGAACCTGGCAGCGGTCCCTGCAGTGAGGAAAGTATCTGGCATCCAATCATCCGGGTCATCCGGGAGACGTTGGCCCATAGAGAAAGCAGAAGCCGACATAGGCTCATACCGAGTAAAAGGTACCCCTGCAACAAAAGCAAAGTTCCATCAGACTTTGCCAAACCATATTACCTTACCGACACCTGATAAATTCCTTACTCAGTAGCAACCCAATGGAAATTTAAGCAAATTCCGACCGTTGTGTCAAGGAATTAAAGGCAACACACCCCTACCATGTAAGTGCAAGTGTATGAGAAATAAAGGAAAGTGTACCTCGGTTACGAGACATGACTGAAGATGATGATCAAAACCAGCTTCCAAGCTTCAGTACCCACCTAGGCTTTGGACATTTACAAAGAAGCATAGAAATATGTTAGTTCAGAGTTTAGAATAATCGAAAGCATGGTCCGAAAAAAGACCCTAAACTAAAATCTATGGAGAAAACATAGTTCGAAACGACTTTAAACTAAAGCATAGTCTGAATAGACTCTAAACTACAGCCAAAACCAAGTCCCAACCAGGCGTAGTCCGAAAGGACCTTAAACTACAACCAAAACCAAGTTCCAACTTGATGCAACCCAAGAAGACCCCAAGATACAGCCAAAACCAACCCTGGTTAGCCAAAAACCCCCCCGAGAAGCACACGAGACAAACTAGATCAAAACCCGAGATTATGCCTACAACCAGAAGGCCATTTTATCTAGATCCTCAATTTTGCAAGTTACCAGCATGGTTTCCGTACTAGATCAGAGATAAAATTCCCCTGTCTGTAATCCCTCCTCGGTTAGATAGGTTTTCCCATGTGTATGTTGCAGAGTATGGTCGATGCCCGGGTCCCCTAATATAAAGACAAGGGATTAAGTACTCAGGCAAGCTCTGAAGGATGCATACTCAGCTAATCACCCAACCATGCAAGTATTAGCAAGATGAGATAAAGATAACATACCTTTTTGAAGTAGATGTGATCGAAGAAGACGATCAGACCCGCTTCAGAGCTCAATGCCCAATGTGGAGTTCCAACACTTGAGATTCAAACAAGAAAAACAACTCAGAAAGGATTCCATAAAGTTCAAGAGGAACACTGGGGGCACCTGGCTAAGCTGTTCAATCCTAAGGTCTTCACACCTCACCCAGGTGGGGGGCATTTGTTTGACCCTAAAAAGTTAAGATTCTAGTTATTTGGATAAAATACCATTTAACTATGCAAGTTGGTCAATTAAGAAGTCAACCATACTTTAATTTGACCCATCACCACAAAATGGGAATTGAGATTCATTAAATCAAATTTATGATTAAATTCTACTCGAATAATCATGAATTTTTGATATTTCACACAGTTCCTAACTCATAATGGTCGCAAAGATATCAAATTCACAAAATAGAAAGTTCTGAATGGTGCCACGTGGCATGGGGTACGCCTGGCATTATGCCTTGCCACTCTGGGTGCAAACAGGGGTAGATAAACAAAATCTCAGGACTTGGGCCTACAAGTCATTGACTCATAGCCAAATTTCGCTACACAGCCAAAATGGGTGGATGCGGTTTACCAAATAACCACACGTGAACCAAGCTGCCAATGTCTCGGCCCACGGTAAACCAAGACCACACAAATCTCATACAAGGCTGCTGGGGTTTAAAACTAGGCGGGGTGACCCCTTCGTTGAGCATGCGCTCGGTATTAGTACACCGCATAGAACCTAGTACACGGTTTATCAAACACCAAGCACAGCCAAAGGAAACCACAGAATTAAAAGAAAGAAAGCATTGGGAGTAAAGAGGCTGACAAGCGGGCCCCGTTCCCTGACCTCTTCTTCCTCCTTCGGTCTGTGCTCCAAACCGAGAGTTGAAGGCCAAAATTCAGTAAAATGAGTGAAGGCTGATGAGAAGCTCTCTCTCTGATATGATAAGCACCTTGTCCCCTTCCCTTTACTTAAAGAACCCGATGATGAGTCTCTCTCAAGAACTTCAGGTGAAGCTGAGAAATAAAGGGAAGGAAAAATGATAACTCGAGTTTCTTACAAAATTAAACCCCGAGGCTCGGTATAGAGACTAAATGGGGATAGGCGACGCCAATGGGATGATCAATTTAATGTAGAAAGGTGTAGTTGAATCACCCCGTGAAGGTAGCGCATGCCAGAATGTGACATAGGTGGGAAGGACGTGTTTCGTCATTAATTCGGTACAATGTGCATAAGCACATGATAAAAGCTTAGAGGGGATGCTCCCCATTCGTCTCTCATGAACTTGGGCATAAGAGACAATACGGGCTCATGTTAAAACCCGGTAAGGGGGGCGAGAACAATGCACCATGCTCAATAACAGCTGCTAATTGATTGCTGGTCCCCATATACGTGTCACATTCTGCACAAATGAAGACAAAAGAAGAAATATTCCTTCCGGGAGGCCAGGAGCACGTTTTTCAAGCATTGCCATACTAGGTCGGTTAATCAAGGGCTCCAATGCAAGACATGATGCCCAAAGCCGATCCAAAGGCTGAGATTACTCCAGATAAGTATAAGTGACTTGTTAAATCCCTATTGGGTAGCCCTGGCCATGTAAGCAAGCTTGAGAGCATCGAATAGATCAAGACCCTCGATCAAGCACCTGGTGTGCATAGCAAAAGACACATCAGCAAGCAGCAAACCCAAAACCCTAATCCTGCCCTATATAAGGCACCCCAGATGCAAATGAAAGATAGACTTCTTCTCCTCCAGAAAGCTTTGTGCAAGAAAAAAGTTAGAAAAACCTCCATTTCCAAAGAGAGTTAGGTTAGAACTTCAAAGTTTCAAACTTTCTTAAGCAGAATACATAGGTAATTGATACCTATATGATGTAAGCTCTTTCAGAGCAATGGTTTGTATATATACTTAAATTCGAAATAAAATGTCTTTTGCCATTTTCTTTTCTTGACTTCACTGTTACATCTCTTTCTTTGCCTTTTTCTTTGATTCTTTTTGTTTTATTTCTTCTTTTAAGTTCATGAATAAACAAGAGTAAAGATCTTATGATAAGCTTGTTTATTTCATAATGAACATAGCATATGAAGATCTAATGATCATTTTCTTCATTTTTAAGTAGTTTAAAAATATATAGGATATAAACTTGATAAAAGAAAATGCATATCTTAATCTCTCCTTTCTCTTCTGAAAATTATGTTTTTTATATATGAAAAAAAATGACAATAAATAGAGATATAGAATTTTCTTATTATTTTTCCTTCTCCTTTTCCTTTCTTTGATTCTTCCTCCCTTCTTTTTCTTCTTTTCTTTTCCTTTTCTTTTCTTCTTTTCTGTTGCAAGAGGAAGGACAAAGCACATATAAATAAACAAAAAAATATATATAATAGAAAGGGAAATTTTATATTATAAGAAATATAAAAGAAGAAAGACACTAAAAGTTGATGTTTAACTACATCCTTTGAATATCAACTTCTTATATAATTCTTTTAATATAAAAATCAAATTAAAAGTGCATAACAAAATGAAAAAGGGAATTTAAATGACATTGTAGGGATTGATGTTTAACTACATCTCCCTATTTATGTCATTTTGGACTTTTTGAAGGACCTTAATGCATAAAAGAGAAATAAGACAAGTAATGCATGAATGATTGATGTTTCACTACATCTCTTTCCATATTATGAGTTTTATTAATCTTTAAAGGGCCTAGATGCATAATTGTTGAAAGAGAGAGCAAATGAAAAGAGGGAAAATTCTAATCCCCATGAAATAATGCTCAAGGACCTTCATACAATTATGCAAATGACCAAGGACCTATGTGCATATTTGAAATGACATTGGTAAGTGACATATTGTGATACCAATGCCTCTTGTGATTTTGATGATCAAAACATGATGTAAGGGTTAATGTATAGTTAAAATAAGCTAAAACCATGTGGTACCAGTTGAAGAAATAAATTAAGCCAAATTAGACCTATACTGGTACAGTACCAGATCCAAAAATGCTCCAAATGACCTGCTGGTACAGATCAGCCAATGCAGGCTGATCTGAAAACCAAATCAAAAATCTGTTTAAATAGAAAGATAGAGGATGAAAAGACAATCATTTTAGACTCAAACTTTGCATTTTCTGATTTTTCTACTATTTTCTAGCAATTTTTAAAGTTAGATTTCAGGAAATAAAAAAATCTGCTGCTGCATATATATATATATATACATGCATACCCCTCTGTCTATTTTCTCTTTTAAAAATAGAAATAAAAGACATAAAATCTTCAAACTTCATACATTCATTGTTGACATATCATACTACAAGAATAATACAAAAAATCATATAGGTCATTGCAAAATTCATGAGAAATGAGATGAAAATTTCATGTTTTTTTTTAAAAAACCGAAACCCAATATCCAGTTCATACCCAATGTCGAGAATCATATCCAAAATTGATCTCCTTCAGTGCTAACACTCTTTGATAATCCTTCAGAGATGTTTAAACTACGAAATCTCAGCCCCAAACCTATTTTCTAAGTCTAGTACCTCATATCAATACCGGACCGGTACCAAACCGAGAGACCGAGTCAGAAGGATCATCAAATCTCTACAAAACGTGAAATTGATCTCGCAGGAAACTTCCTCATACCCAAATGATGCTAAAGAAACAAGTGTTTAGAGAAGAAAGCAAAAGGATCAATGAAATCGGTTTGCAACTTCAAATCGGTACCGAAATCAAAAGTCAACCATGTTCTGACACTTCCGGTGATCAACCACCGCCGATAGTGCACCCAATCGACTCACAAGACAGAGGCGATCCTAATGGTGCTCCTCCCCGGTCTTGCCGTGACCGAGAACTTCACCGGAGTGGTCGTCGTAACAAACCCTATACCGGGTTTCAAACCCGATTCCTATATCATCTGCACGATTTTTGAAGTGGTACAACCCTTTGGATCGTGGCACCAAAGCAAGAATTCAAACACCAACCGAATCTTGATGAAAGGAAAAGATCCGAGAGCCATATGCTAAGATTTGATTCCCTGTCTTCTGGGCCCCATTTGTCGGGTCAAGAACGAAGGTCCTTCAACACGAATCTCAAAGCCCTATTCTAGAGCCCATGAACCAAATTCATCAACCTAAACAGATCTTGAAGCTCTAGCACACATCTTAAAGCCCAACAGCCCAGAAATGTCAAAACAAAATATATTCACAAAGAGACCCCTCTGATAAAAATCATTTACAGCGCAGCCCCCCAGATATTTACAAATAAATCCCTTCCTGTATAAAAGTTCCTCAAATAAGTCCCTGGAAGTCCAAATTGCTCTCCAAACCTTGTCAAAAGCCCAAATTACAAGTTCCAATCCTTCTGACCTTATAAATAAGTCCCTGGAAAACTTGAAACTTCATAAATAAGCCCTTTGCAGTCCTTTTTGGCCATAACTTCTTCATTTCAAATCCAAATCAACTCAAACCACCTCCAAATGAACCCAAATCAAATCCTTCATGTCCCTAAACCAAAATCAAGCATAACCAAACATCATACAACCTGCCAAATGACCAAAATGCCCCTTTTCTCCATTTTCTCACATCTAAATCATTTTCTTTTTAAAATAAAATATAAATAAAGCACAAATATATTTTTAAATGCAAATATGTTTCTAACAATAAATAAAAAAGTATAGTAAGTTTATTTTAATATTCATTGTATCTCATTCATACATATTAATTAAATACTCAAAACAAAGGAAGTCAAAATAGAAAGACAAAGTACATGAGTTCTCCCCTTTTAGCCCCTTTATTCAATTCACAACAAATAGGCACAAATCTCGGAATGAACGAGGTATTCAGTATGGCTTGGAAGGGTCATATGATGTAATTAACAGCGGGGGCTTGCGCCCGCTGGGAGTTAAACGTCCCCACAATCATTAAACTCTCTCGATAGACTGATTATGAACAGTAGGTCTGTCGAGGGTGAACCAGAAGGAATAGCAGAAAGAAAACGAATGTTTCAAGTTCGATGTTCTCCTCCATGTCTTGAAAACCGAGAGCACTGAACCTTGAGACATTTTCACACACATGCACACACCTCCAAACCGCTGTGCAACTTTCTGTGCCCTACAGTTTTAGAATACCCATTTATTATAGATAGACCCCTAGCGAAACTATGAAATAATTCCTTGTATGAATGAATACTTGAAATTGTGTGTAATCATGGTACTTGTGACACAAAAATATTTTATTTTATTTTTCAGAAAAATACAAAAATACAAAAAAATCAGAAATGAGAAAAATCCAAAAAAAATAGAAAAATATAGAAAAAGAAAAAAATAGAATAAAAGATGGAGGATAAAAAAAGAGTACGGGTGCCTACACAAGACTGGTTACCAATAGGCTCGAGAAAACCTCCGAAATTTTAATTTTTATACATATTTAATTTTTCAAAAATAGTCACAAGTACCAACACACTTAGTTGTCATACTTTGCTCCAATCAATTGGGAAGGAAAGTCAAAATTTATATCATTAGAATTCCTATTGATTGGAGGGATCCATTTATAATCGAAGGGGAAATTAATACTCTCAATTTTAGGGATATTTGTGAAGTAAATTGTTCGATTATAATTTTTCTAGGGTAAGCATAATGAGGTCAATCATGGGGTGAATAAATTGTTCAAGAGAGAGGTCATAAATATTTTAGAGTTCTAAATTTTTATTGTCATGCCAATTGTACCAAACCCAAGTTCTAATTTAAATTTTAACAAGTCCTTGAGATTGTATGGTTTAACCTAGACCGGGTCTTTGACCAGCTGGGATGTCGTTGCTTGAGGACAAACAACAATTCAAGTTGGGAGGCGTGATCAGAGTCAAAATAATGATAATTTACGTAGGGTTTTGGCTTAGGTTTTGTATATTTTTTCACACTTATGTTTAATTAATTAGAGAAAAAGGCTACTGTCACC
This sequence comes from Carex parvula, assembly GCA_025461045.1. NCBI lineage: Eukaryota > Viridiplantae > Streptophyta > Magnoliopsida > Poales > Cyperaceae > Carex > Carex parvula. Next base: position 713,253 of record JAJGRW010001242.1, on the reverse strand, counting down.
ATTCTTTATGTTTTATTGCAAGAAACAGGTTTTGGGACTATTTTACACCAAATGGAGCTAGAATCGGGTCAATCGGATCAGCGACACTTATCGACTAAGGCTCTGTTACGGTCCGTATTGCCTGATACGGACCAGGCCTAGCACAGACCAGAAGATAGCGCTGGAAGCATTAAACCCTAACCGTCAAGGTCCTAATACGGACCGTATCAACTGATACGGTCCGTAACCGAAGGCGTCTCTTGGGGAATAACTGCCGACAGCTGTTTCCAGATCAGTTTCTTAGCCCCTACTCAACCTCCAGATGTCCCTCCACTCCTATATAAGGCCCCTGGGCAGAAGGAATAGTTATCTTTGTAATTAAGGTTAGATTTGATTAAAGAGAGAAGAGAGGAGTGCTTGTAACTATGCCGTTCCGCGGCTAAGTTCCTTTTCTTAGGGCTAGGCAGTAAACCTGGTTACTCTTGATGTTTTGATATATATATATTTCTGTTGATTATGGTTTCTTGTTGTTGTATCAAAATGCTTTTGTGATTTATTATCTCTTCATATAATTTCAATGATCTAATTTGAGTTCGTTAGGGTAGTGACAGTACTTTAATGGTAAGAGAAACTATTTGTATGAATTAGCCTCGTTGAGATCTATTAGGTTTATGTGAAGAAAATCTTAGCGGAGAAACCATAAATCAGACCAACAAAACGCGTACCAAATTCTATCACTTGCGTAAGGAAAATCACAGTGATCTGTGTAGTAATTTGGGATTTTTAGAGATCAGTCATTTGCGTAAGGAAACTCGCAGTGTCCTATGTAGAATCTCGATGAAAGATCTGTCATTCTTGCGTAACATAAATCGCAGTGACCTATGTGGTGTCTTTCATAAAACAACAACAGGAAATCAGACGCAACATGAATATATTGTCAAGGCGGATTGAGTAGCAATGGTGTGCCGAAACTCTAGGAATTCTCATCTCTATCTTTATTTTAATTACTTTTAATTGCTTCCTAATTTACATTGATCACAACAACATCTCTCAATTTTCAGATTTCGTCTAGCCTTTCGAAAGATTGCGATTCGATCGCTCAAAGCACTGAACCAATATTCCCTATGGATCGATCTCGAACATACTACTCGATAGGATTGTGCGCTTGCAGTCCGAACCGATAGCATTTCTGAGTTTATAAATATTAAAAAAAACATTGCTCTCTTTTGAGTGATCACTCGCCTTGTTGCTGAACATGGGCACCGCAGTGCATGGAAGGCGCGACATGACGAAATGGAAATATACTTCCTGGCACCGCATAAAAACATGTCATGTTTAGTCTAATTAGGCCATGTATGATTTCGATATTATTTTATACTTAGGCTTTGTATGATTTTGAGATATCAATGATTACTTACTATTTTTGTGTTAACTTCTTTTGCTTGTTTTTGACTAACTCGGGAAATACGTCCTTTCAAAAAAAAAAAAAAATCCGCGACACTAAGCGCAGCTTATCCAAACACATGCTTAGTTGTCTAAGGCTATTCAGTATGCTAACACATTAACTTCGGAATACGTACCCGAAATAGGTACCCGAAATATCCCATACCCGAAATTACCGATACATCATTAACACATAGGTAACATTAATAAAGTGTGTTTTACGAATTATTCACCTTCAAGTCGAAAGCATCTCGCTGATGCGTTCCGACTTCGGGGGCTAATGATAGGGCCATGTTCCACAGGCCCTTTACTTGTTTTAAACTGGGCCATAAAAGACTGGGATTCGGACCTCTCTAAGAGGCCAACCCGACGTCACATGAAAAGCCCAAAGGTTCACTAAGCCGGGGCCCAATACAGCGACCTCAAATTATATAGCTCTAAAATAGGCTCATGCCAACTGACATACGGGATAGCCGTGGAAACGGCTAGCTTAATGCCCACGTCCCAGTAACGGCTGACATAACTGCCCACGTTCTCCATAAACGCCCGAGATGGCAGTTATGGCTGGACTATATAAGGCAGTGATTCCCATAAGACAGGAGACGCAATTTCTAACTAAGAGAGAGATCATACAGGTTAAAGTCCGAATCTCTCACAATCCACCCGAGTTCCTAACTCAATCCACCTCTCGGCCTGCCATCCTTTGGCAGGGCGAATCTAACGTCCTAGTCCAACTTTCCATACGGCCTCATCTTCCGAGATAGGACGTATTAGAAGCAATACTGATTATGACTGTATCTCGCCTCTTCTCGCATTCAGTAATTGAGTCCAGTTGCTTTCAGAAGCAGTACTTTTTTAATCTATGAGTTAAGAACATTTGAATTATTAACGCCATAAGTATGTATTAAAATACTCGAAGAATTTTTTCTGCACTTGTGCCTCCGGTGATCGGAAATCAAGGACCTCTGATCTCGACTTGTGTATATTAATTTCTGTAGTATAACAGAATTTCTTAAAATTTGAGGTTAGAAGCTGTTTGCATATAATTACTAATTTAAATAGTTACTGAAAACAGAGAACAGTTAGTTACAAATTCAAAATTTTAAAGCTAACTAATATGAACTGATGTGTAGCATTCTTAGGGAGTATTTATTTTATACATATCAGTATTTAGAAGCATTGAATTAGGGGGTATTCGATAAATTTCAGTAAAATTTGTACAAGTTAATTTTTTATTTTATATGCACCCAGTTTGAAATAAAAAATGCATCAAATTTGTAATTTTATAATTTTGTGTAATTTTTTGAATTGTTATTTGATAATTCTTATTATACAGAAATGGCGGATAACGAGGGTCCGAATAGAAATTGCTGGAGTGTGACATATTTTGCAATTTTAATTGTATGTTGTGACATATTTTGCAACCTCTCAAGTTTTAATTTTTACAATATGTTTTACTTTTTGGTGGATCAATTTCTAATTTTAGACTTATATGGATCAATAAGTTATTTACTTGAGTGACGTGGAAGAATCAGAGAACGTCCACATATGAACTTCGTCCCATCTGTCTTATTGGTCAGAGTTCCAGTTTTCCCTATTTACTTGAAAAGAATTATCCATCAACTCCATTTTTTTCAGGAGAGTTTCGTTTTCATATAAATTTTTATAATTTTTAAACTAATGTGTACTATCAATGAAGCGGTCAAAATATAAAGAATTTTGTGCGTATTTTAATGAACTATTTTATTAAAATCTTTGACTACTTGACTTGATAGTAAATATATTTGAAAATTATAAAACTTTATATAAAAAACGAAGTTCTCATTAAGTAAATCGGTTTGAACGGTTTAGATTTATCGTTTGAAGCCGATTCGATAGCTTTTGGATACCGAAAGCATATTGTTGAAATTCTAGACAAAATGCGTTAGCCGGACTGTATACTTATGGCCTCCAAAATCTATCGAATCGGTTTCAAAAGAAAAATCCTAACTGTTCAAACCGATCTCCTTAATAAGAACTTTATTTTCATATAAAATTTTCAAAATATTTGAATTTTTTTACTATAAGTCGCAATCAAAAATATAAATGACTTTGTAAGTATTTTAAATGCCCTCTTTTATTAATGAGTATATTTATATGCTGTTTATGGTCATGTTTATCATGCTGTTGAAGATCCTGTGGGTGCTAATTAATTAACAATATCGATCAATAGACCATAGCTTGTATTGCTATCACATGTTAAAAGATTGATGAAAGTAATTGATTTGTCTTATATATCTATATATTACAAAAACTCTCCATAACGGTGAGGTCCACATAGGTTGTCATTTCTTTTTACATTGATCTCCCACACATCTTCTGTTATTTTATTTGAATTGATTAAATCAATAATTTAATGGCTGAATATTGCGAAATTATGGTAAACTGTTTATATGGTCGTCGACAATGTCAGATTATTTTAACGGCGGTTTAAAGTACCTTACAATCCGGCTAATTCAATTTTGATTGAATTTATTTTGAATTATTTCTTTACTATTCGAATTTTTTGAATTTTTGCTTACATAATCTTAAGCGTAAGTTTTGTAATTCAGACAGTAAATTTTGTACAGAATACAAAGCGACAGTAAATTATATTCTCAATTGAAAGTTGTAAATCATATAGATCTCTGGATTTAGTAGAACTTTAGGGAAACATTCATATATATTATTTCTTACTATTTTCACACACAAAAAGAAAAACTTCTGTTGTTTTATAGAAATAAAATTAGTGATGATGATTACTAATTTATCTGCAACCATGGTTTTTATATAAACTTTACACTTTAGATAATAGAAATGCTTTAAATAGTTTCGCCAATCTATAAGTGCAGAATTTGACAACTATATTGTAGAATATTTTCATTATCTGTTCAGCCAAGTCAAACAACATTGTTTGGTTAATTTTTTTTTGTCAATTTTTCTTTGATAATTTTACGTGCAAAATTGTTAGAGTGACTTGGTTAGACTTAGTTAGATTTAGAAGCAATTAATTTATTGAACAAAAAAAATTGAAATTATTTTCACCATTAGAAAAAACGAATATAGAAAAAAACCGTTGAATATTTATTAATTGAATTTGTATAATAATAAATAATTTGATGCCATTTGGCAAATAAACTTTCAGGTTCTTCGGTGAAACAAAGCCATTAAATAAACTAATAAAAATAATATATCAAAATAAAAAAACAATGCCATTACTGGCGCAATATTACTTTCCCTTTTATCAACGAAAAATATAATTAATTATTACAAAAACGAAATCCTAACAAAACCGCTTAAATAATTTCTTAGTTACATTATTAAAGGTATAAAATTTATTTCCAATAAATTTGTTTTATAGGGCTAATCAGAATATCATGTAATAATTGCCTCTTTTAATTCAATTGTTAATCACCATAATTATCTTCTTAATGTTCTTAATTATGTCTTTAATGATCGGAAAAATTGAATATAAATGTAAGCGCGCAGTGCACGTAAATTCTCAACAAACATTCTCACCTGTATAATCAGAAAATGCAAAGCCATTTGTTGTGTCTCATCAATATTAAACTGACTTTAGATTTCAATGATTTAATTTCTTATATGAGGGAAATCAAAATCAGATTTCTAGCTCATTATTTACTATCCGGTCATTATATTCAATTTTAAAACTGAATATTCAATTGCAATCTGAGGCATTATTTTAATATTTTTCATGGTTAAAAAGTAACTAAAAAATACATTCATGTCGAGATATTTTGTTCTTAAGCACCTATCAAATCAAAACAATCTTTATAAAATAAATATAAAAAATAATTATTGTCCCCATCGTTATTACAAATCCCTATCCATCTCATCTACAAGTATGTGGTTAAAGCTGATCGGTGAAGCACAACCATTCACCCGGGCATTTTTCATCTTCACAATTTTCTTGTGTTTGCCAAAGGGCCTTTCCTAAAAAAAAAAAAAACATTTTTCTTGTGTGATCGATGCCCACGTGTCTCGTCTAACATCTAAATCATAATAAAGACACTTTCTATAAAATTCAATAGGATAATGGCATTTTTCCAACTCCAATGTTTGTTATAAAAGAAGTACTAGTGAATGTAAAGTAAAACGATTTAGTAAACATGTAATTTGTATTTTGTATTTGACTAATGCTATATTTTTAGTATGTTGATTAATGGTATTTTGTCCTATGATTGCTGGAGTTCGGATTGTTTCTTAATTGACCAGCCAATATAATATGGTCGCTGGCCACATTATACAAAACAAAAAAAAAAAACAAAAAAAATCCGTATAAAAAATTAGAGTGAGGCTATGGTACTATGCATAGCACGGATTGGTCCGTGCTACAGCTCAATATTTGAGTTTTTCAAAATCCTAACGGTCGATCCAAACCGTTCAATATGATTATAAAATGAATATGTACTTGCAAACCAAATTTTACATTTTTTCAAATTTTTTTACTATTTTTTTAGATAGGTAGAAAATCACTGTTTTTGGATGGTCCAGAATTTTCAGATCAAGTGATTTTCTACCTATCTAAAAAAATAGTAAAAAAATTCGAAAAAATATAAAATTTGGTTTGCAAGTACATATTCATTTTATAATCATGTTGAACGGTTCGGATCGACCGTTAGAATTTTGAAAACTCAAATATTGAGCCGTAGCACGAACCAAACCGTGCTATGCATAGTACCGTAGCCTCACTCAAAAAATTATGAGGATCTGAATTGTTGGATTGGCTTTAAATGACGAATCTGTATTGTTCAAACCCGTCTACCTTACGAGTGATGCGTTTACATTTTTGAAAATTTTGAATTAATTTTGTGTGGAGGCAAGTGGTACAAAAAAAATTCAAAAATGAATGCATTAAAATTAATTTATAAATCTTCTAATTTTGACAGCATGAGTTTATACTAAATTAATTCAAAAGTTAAATTTTTTTGCATGCAGACGTATCACTCGTAAGGTAGACGGGTTTCAACAGTTCGAATTCGTTATTTGAAGCCAATTCAATAAGTTTTAAAGTTGAGTTCACAAAGAGATTTGGTGAACTTAAGAAGAACACTCTAGTTCTACTCTGTTTTAAATGTCCAATCTTGATTAGACCTTTTGTAATAGTGAGGGATAGTAAATAGAGTTCAAATCTGCTGTGATTCCGAGAGAGATCGTAGGATTCTGAAATTCCAAAATCAACGGTTCAAACTTTTCTGTGCATGGATCTCAAAAACATTTTCGGAAAAATAAATTTTCATGTACGCATCTCGAGAAAGACCAACAGTTGAGATTGGATCGCAGGGTCCTGTGATTCCCCGAGAATCACAGCAGATTTATTTTCTAGTAAATAAGATCATGCTGTGGTAAGACACGTCACCAAAGAGCATGGCCCTGTGTTGTAACTCACGTGGTACAGCTGTTTTTGTTCAGGTGTTGTGACTTGTGACCACCTTCTGAGAAAAATGACATGGTATGGCAAGTAAACTAGCATGATCTGGATGTGAACAACATGAGAGACGACATGGCATGATACGTGGTCATGTGATCATGTTTAATATTATATTTTTGTAAAAAAAATCAAACTTATGACATTATTTTTTTCTAATTTTTACCTAAAAAACTGAAAATTAGGAACAAAAAATAGTTAAGATTGTACCGCTGATCTGCTTGACAGTTTTGTTTAAGATTCATGCATGATTGAAGCTCTGATTCGGAAAAATAAAAAAGAAGTTAAACAAAGTATAAAATAGTCACATCTTTTCTAGGACAATTAATATTTACGGAAATAAATCTGCTGTTATTCCGATCACAACCGTTCAAACTTTTCCATGAGCGAATTTCAAAAAAGTAAGTTTTTTATTTCCAATATTTACTGTTGAATCTAATTTCCAGATTCCAAAAGGATATCAACTGTATTTTTGTCCGTCTGACACTCCCCTTGTTTGCCTCATGATGTTCTGTTTTCACACCAATAGGGACAGTTATGTTCAGTACTGTTCGCAGTTATATGTCTTAAATCTCAGTGACCTAATATCAGTACCAGTACAGGGTATAGCCGTATAGCAGCATTGAAATATGAACTTGGATTAAAACCGGATTCACACACAAAACACAAACAAACACACGCACTCACACAGTCAATATATAATTTTAAAACAATCTGTCCGCTTACATCTACTGATCTACCTCCTATAAATACGCTCCAACCTAGCTAGGTTTAGTTAAGGTAACCGCCCAGACCACAAACACACACAGAGAGTCACACATAAGAAAAAACACACGCCATAGAAGATGAGTTCAGAGACCAAGGGATATGAGGTCATGATAAAGATGGTTGAGAAGGTGGCGGCCGTGCTGCCGGTGCAGGAGCACAGGCTGCCTCTGTCAAACTTCGATCTCTTTATCCCTCCCATTGATGTTGGTATTTTTCTATGTTTCAAGAAGCCTGCACCAATCGCTGACACCAATGCTGCCTCTCTGGGGTTTACTACCTTTCCTGCCATTGTTGCAGCCCTCAAAGCGGCTCTTGCAAAGGTCACCTTATAAATTTCATTAGTTTGCAACTTTAAAACTCTTAAAAATGGAGAAATTCAACAAGACCTACATTTATATACGTGTCTTACATTTGATTGAAAAATCTAATTTGAAAAAGAGATATTGATGGTTATATATGTACACTAACTAGTAGGTCCTTGTCATATACTACCCTTTGGCTGGTGAGGTGGTGACTAACTCTGCCGGCGAGCCAGAAATACTGTGCAACAACAGAGGCGTTGATCTGATAGAGGCATATGCCGACGTGGATCTGAGGGAGCTCAATTTGTACAACCCCGACGACAGTGTGGAGGCTAAACTTGTACCCAAGAAAAAAAGTGGCATTCTCTGCATTCAGGTTTGTTAAATAAATTGATAGTCACGTCACATTGTGGTCATGCCGTGATTACACGTCACATGATGAAACATGACGTGACTGATCTCGTTTAATTATTGTTTTCAAATTTTAAGTTAGTTCAAAGTAAATAATAACAAAATATATCAAAAAATAAGAAACCATTGCAAAATAAATTATAATTAAGAAATAATGTTAAAAAAATTGATCACGTAATAACGTGACCGTGTCAATTTGTGTGACGTGACGTGACTAAGTTAGTGAAGTACAGTCACGTCACGTGACATGATGACTAGTAATGACGTAACTAATCCATCTCTAGTACTACGCAAATTGCTCTGTTTGCTTCAGCACATGCACAAGATATAATATGTTTTGCAAACGTTTACCTGTAACCGACAAATTGAACTGGAAATGAAAGTTCACAAGGTACTTCTCAAAAAGACTAAAGTACGAACAGGCTATATATTCGAAACCCAACAAATTGCAACATAATCGTTCTATTTACTGTAAAAAAATCAATTGAATGAACAAAGTACATACCAATTGAAGTTATCCTCTGAGCATTATTCATTGTCCTCAACAAACTTCGTATTAATTGCATCCAAAATTTAAAAATAAAAAACAAAGAATAAGAAAATTTGGTCCTTGCACTGCACCTCTATGTCCAAAATAACATAATATAATCAAAGTACTACTTACAAATAAAAAGGAAAGATAATCATAATTCTGACATCAGTATATATACAAAAGGTAAGTGGTAACCAGACACTGAATAGAAACTAGAAAGATAGTAATAGAGTACAAGCAGATAGTGCATCAGATTAGTTAGTTAGTGGTAGTGTTGTAATTAGCAAGTGGTAATGATGTAATTAGTTAGTAAAGAAGCAACAGAGTTAGTTAGTGGCATAGGTATACTGACATCATTACCATAAGTATACTGACATCACTACCAGTCAGCATCTCCAATATTTTGCAGCTTTTTGTACATCAACGTTCTTCCAGTTGAAACGATGAAAGAAGAAATCAAGTAAATTCTCCAGAGGGGGCAGGGTAGAATGCACTCGAACTGTTTCAATGATTTTTGTTAGAACTATCAGCCAAATAATATTACAAAACAAAATGGAACTATCATAATTTTGTTGAACTGTTTCAATGAATTTTGTTGAACTATTTCAATGATAATAACTTCTTAAAATAAATATACAAGGACAAGAACTTTTTTTTTATGATAAATGGTTCCTATTATTCACATGTCTTAGTTTTATTGCTGTTATTGTCTTGTTGTCATTTGCAATTAACTACTATAATTGTAGGTTACTGAGCTGCGTTGTGGTGGCGTGGTGATTGGATGCATGTTTGATCACCGTGTTGCGGATGCCTACTCAATCAACATGTTCATGCCAGCATGGGCTAATATTGCTCTTGGCCAACCTATCAATGGTATCCCATCCTTTTGCAGCTCTCTCTCAGTTACTCGGCTCCTCTTTCATTCAAACCCTCTTGATCCCCTTTTCGATCGACTTTGTGCTCCTCTTTCACTCCATTCTTCTCTGAACACATCAATATCCTTCCCTGCTCTAGTCAGTCGCATTTATTACATCCGAGCCATTGACATCGCCAAACTCCAAGAAATAGTCGGTCATAGATATAGCAAGACAATTTGCTTCACTGCTTATCTCTGGCAAATGTTGGCCAAATCAGCCCACCAGGGAGAAAAATCATGTTCCATGGGATTAGTCGTCAATGGTCGCAAACGCATGAAAAACACTAACGTTAAAATGTTCATGGAGAATTACTTTGGCAATGTAATATCTGTACCGTTTGGGAATTTACGTGTGGAAACCTTGGTTGATATGAAACTTGCTGAGGTGGCAGATGAAGTGCATAAGTGGCTATCACCAGCTTTAACCGAGGATCATTTTCTAGGTATGCTAGAATGGATAGAGGCCCACCGACCTGAGCCGATAACAGGGAGAATATACCTTGGAGAAGAAAAATCTGTTTCTTGCGTAGTGTCGTCGGGGAGAGGGTTTCCTGAGATCAATTTTGGTTGGGGCAAGGCAGCTTTCGGATCGTACCATTTTCCCTGGGGAGGAAAGGCCGGGTACCTGATGCCAATTCCACAACCAAGTACTGACGATTGGGTGGTTTATGCACATGTGGCACCTAAAATTGTTGCAGTCATGGAGGAAGAGCCGACAATTTTCCATCGACTGACAACTGAGTATTTTCTAAGTGCTGACAAGTCAGCCTAAGTGATGTGGAACAATAGTGATTTGTTACTTTGGTGATTTAGTTTTTATTGGGCCTTGAGGCAGAGGTGAAATTAGAAAATTGAGATAGGGAAGAATAAATGAATAAGTGGTATGTAATCTTATTTTAAGATGAGGGCTAATTGTAATAATTAAAAAAAATAAAAATAAAGGACAAAATAAAAAATTTCAATTCATAAGAGTGACTTGGCTCCTTTCCTTTGAACTGTTTTTTTTTTCTTAGTTTATATAATGTGTTTGAAATAAATTGTAAATGACAATCACTCTGTTGGTGTGAAAATTAGCGTATGTATAATTTTAATTTTCTAACTTAATTTTTTTAATAAATCAATGAATATATATATATATATAAAAATAAAATATACACTACAATTCTTCTTTAAAATTAAACAAGATAAACAAGAAAATGCTCTCCTGCCACCCTTGAATTTCCCGTTAGGGATAAGCAATGGTGCACGGATATGGATAATTGCCAATTCAGAATCAGAACAAATTTATAATAGAGGCCCACTCAGTCTTTGTCTAATTGAATTTTAGTTGATGCCAAGTCACAATTTGTATGGACTTCCGTTTTATTAATAGTTTCTGTGCAAGTAATTTAATTACGGTGACCACAAAAGGTAGACAAAATAGCCGGTGCCCACGTGGAGACATAGTCGGATATCCACATATTTTTTTTTGACTGATGCAGATGTGATAGAAATTTATGAAAATGAATTATTTGTGTTTCATTAATTGACAACACATTATTGTATTCTTAAATTTTTTGTGTAATAGATAAAATATCTTAGTTGTCTCTAAACTCTAGAATAGCTAGAATAGCTACTGTTTGGATGCACTCTAGAATAGCTAGAATAGCTACTGTTTAGAATAGTAAATAAGAACAGCTACCGTTTAAGAACAGTGCTAACTTGAGCTATTCGGAATAGTGAAAAAGTTGTTGGGATTGCATATTAGGAATAGAGTTTGGAGGGAATGAATAGAATAATAATTTATGTGTTAGATTAAATCTTTTTATTAATACGTAATATAAAAATCTTTTTATCCAATACGTAATATAATATTAATTTAATTATTAAATAAAATATTAGATTAAATATAATATAATATTAGATTAAATATAATACAATATAATATTAATTTAAATATTAAATGTAATATAATATTATTTTAAATATTAGATTAGTATTAAATAAAATATTAGATTAAATATAATATAATATTAGATTAAATATAATACAATATAATATTAATTTAATTATTAAATGTAATATAATATTATTTTAAATATTAGTCTGGTATTAAATAAAATATTAGAGTAAATATAATATAATATTAGATTAAATATAATACAATATAATATTAATTTAAATGTTCAATGTAATATATTATTTTAAATATTAGAATTAGTATTAAATAAAATATTATATTAAATATAATATAATATTAGTTTAAATATAATGCAATATAATATTAATTTAATTATTAAATGTAATATAATATTATTTTAAATATTAGATTAGTATTAAATAAAATATTAGATTAAATATAATATAATATATATTAATTTAAATGTTAAATGTAATATAATATTATTTTAAATATTAGATTAGTATTAAATAAAATATTATATTAAATATAATATAATATTAGTTTAAATATAATACAATATAATATTAATTTAATTATTAAATGTAATATAATATTATTTTAAATATTAGATTAGTATTAAATAAAATATTATATTAGATTATGATATTAAATATAATATAATATTAGTTTAAATATAATACAATATAATATTAATTTAATTATTAAATGTAATATAATATTATTTGAAATATTAGATTAGTATTAAATAAAATATTAGATTAAATATAATACAATATAATATTATTTAAATTTTAAATGTAATATAATATTATTTTAAATATTAGATTAGTATTAAATAAACTATTAGATTAAATATAATATAATATTAGATTAAATATAATACAATATAATATTAATTTAAATGTTAAATGTAATATAATATTATTTTAAATATTAGATTAGTATTAAATAAACTATTAGATTATATAATATAATATTAGATTAAATATAATACAATATAATATTAATTTAAATGTTAAATGTAATATAATATTATTTTAAATGTTAGATTAGTATTAATATTGAAAGCTCCAATCGCTATTCCAACTTTTTGTTAGAATAGCGGAACAAGGCTATTCTTCTTATTCCGAATAGCAAGTAGTACGTTTGGTTGCTCAAGCTATTCGAATAGCAATGCTATTCTAAGAATAGCACTATTCTTAGTGCATCCAAACATATATACCCTAAAGGCTCAGCAAACAAAAATATATTGGGGTAATTATACTTTCTCTCATCTATCCATCCCCCATTTCATCCCCCAACTAACTAACTTCTTTTTCTAACTATAATTCAAATTCTAACTACCTAGTGGGACCTACAAATTAATTACCCAATTTTCTCCCTTTATTTCTTTCCTCTCTCTCCCTCTCTCTCCCACCTCCACCCCACCTGTCTCTCCCACCTCTCCCTCTCCGCCTCCGCCCGCCTCTCCCACCTCTCCCTCTCCGCCTCCGCCTCCCTCTCCCACCTCCGCCTCCTACCTCCGCCGCCTCCCTCTCCCACCTCCGCCTCCGCCTCCACCGGGTTAGATCCATCACTGTCGACCACCGGATCAGATCTATCGTCTCTATGTTCTCCTTATGCAGTAGCAAGTTATTTGCAAAGAACAAAGCTTCATTAATGGTGAATTAGTGAAGTGCGTACTAAGTACTAAGAAATGACAGAAAAACAAATTTTGAAAAAATTAGAGGTGTATGAATGAATACTTGATGTTTTAGAGATGAATACTTCAACGTTTATGGATGAATACTTAATATCTTAGGTATAAATACTTGTGTTTGTAATACTCTTGGTACATTACCTATTTACACTTACACGACGATGATGAATACTTGCTCGATGAGAGATGAATACTTGTGACGAGGTATGAATACTTGTGCAACGGACAACTCGAAAGTATGTCATCATGGATCGCATTTGAAAGAGAAAATTATGTAGAAGACATTCGTGGTTTTAGATTTGCAAAATTCTCACAGATCGTCAGAAATATTGGTTATATTGAACGGAGAAAAAAAAACCCATCTCTAAAAACGTGTATAAGATGAGTGATTGATGTATCCAAATATGCTTCTATTGCAAAGATGAATACATTTATATAGATGGATGAATGCTAGTTGTGTTACAGATGAATACTTTTTTTGCAAATTTCTAAAATGAGCTGAAGGTTATGTGGTCCCCCCACTTAATTAATGCGCTGACGGTTATGCGGTCCCCCACTTAATAACGCGTTTTCTTTTGTCGGTTGTGTGGTCCCCCACTTAATAACGCGTAATGAATGTTGTAATGTATCCTAATATGCTTCTGTTGCAAAGGTGAATACCTGCGTATAGCTGGATGAATACTTGTTGTGTCACAGATGAATACTTTACCGCCAATTCATAAAATGAACTGACGGTTATGCGGTCCCCCCCACTTAATAACGCGTTTTCTTTGTTTTTAACGCGTTTTCTTTTGTTTTTAGCGGAGACAGTTGTGGTCCCCTCTCTATTTATGCCTTATCCGAAGTCAGGGGATGAAACGGGGGATTGTTCACGGGGGAGAGCTAGGCGGACCCAATATATTGTTGCGTCGAATTCGGGGCCTATTTTTTCTCTTGGACACAGATCTAGTATTTCAACATTCCAAATTCCAACATAACAAAGATAATTTTTAATTTTAATCAGTTTTTATTTTCAAATGTTTTCAAACTGTTTCGTTCCTTAAATTGTTTCTCTCCCAATAATTGTGTGAACGGAAGTAACTTCATTGAACTTTTGTAAACAAATTTAATTATTTGTTATTGTTTAGCAGACTGCTAGCTGGCAGACTACAAACCAAGCAAAAATAAACTTTTGACTATATTTCCGTAGAATACACAAGTATAATTTGCTCTATAAAAAAATTACAGTGTTATTTTTTTTTTTCAAAGTAAATATTTTTTTTAATTTAAATTGAGTAGACTAAAATATGTTATGACATGATACTTGATAATGGCTTATATCAAATATATATTGAAGTCAAACAGTTTTTTTTATCTTTATTTTTTGTCTTTATTTAGTCACATATTTCTTTTAATAAATAGATATTCATGATGAATCAATAATTTCATTGGAATAAGAGGTTCACAAACTTGAATTGCTTAATTTTATGTATAAAACTCATGAAGATCTACTCAATAATGTTAAAACATCTTTTTTTTTTTAATAAAATTCCGTAGGCAGTGTTAAAACATTTTACTTGGCTAAAGATGCACATTTTCACTTTTTTGTTTGAGAAGAACATGGCAATTTTTAATAAATAGCGGTGCCCACGTGGAAACATAGAGGAACCAACCAAGTGGGGTCTGGATATCCACACATTTTTTCTTCGACTGATGCAGATATGGTAGAAATTTATGACAATGGCTTATTTGTTTTTATTTAATTGACAACACATTATTGTATATCTAAATTTTTTGAGTATAAGATAAAAAATCTCAGTTGTCTCTAAAGGCTCAGCAAAAGAAAAAAAAATTTGCTGCATCTAATTTTGTGGCATTTTTTTTTTTCTCTCGGACATAATATTTCAAGTTTCAGAATTCCAACATAACAAAGATAATTTTGAATTTTTTTCAGTTTCATTTTCAAATTATTTCAAACTGTTTCTATGCTAAAATTGTTTCTCTCCCATTAAATGTGTGTACGGAAGTTCATTGAACTTCTGTAAGCAAATTTAATTAGATTTTTTTTAGCATACTACAAATAGGGGGGGGGGGGGGGGGGGGGGGTCAATGGCACACTTATATTCATTTACCCGATTTGTATCGTATTCAAAAAAGCCGGTAAATATAATATTTTTTCCATTAGCTTATTAAGGTTAAAGATTTTTTTTTGTTAATCATAACGGGTAAGGGTACGGGTAAAGACCGTTTCTTATCTGTTATCCTATAAGATAATTTAAAAATAAATAAATATGTAGATATGTAATTTGTATAGTGATCAATTATACATGATATAATAAAGTTTTGTACTTTACTAAATTTTTATAATACAAATTAGTTGTATTTATTATTATTATTTTTTGTTCTTGTTTTCAAATATATTTTATCACTACTACAGAAAAAGAGATTGCAGACGGACATTACCGGAAGAGCTACACGGATTTCCCTGTCGTGTATGAGTTGAGTGTGTATAAAAGGTACCCTCTATAGACACGGATATTTACCCGTGTATAGCTAACGCTTTCTACACGGATTACCAAATAAACAGCTGTGAACATACACCTGCCTGTGGCGCTCTCCATATAACCGAGCAAAACGGATATTACGTAAACGACCGTGTACGACTACTCTTTATTCACGGACAATGCAACTAAATGTCCGTGTCGGTTACTTTACCTACACGGACATTTAGTTGCATATCCGTGTCCCCTCTTAACAAATCAATAAAAAATAAAATAATCCTTGTATCTCCGAACTCGTTCTACACGGACATTGGTCAGAACAACCGTGTCGAATTACTCTAGCTACACGGACGTTTAATTTCATATCCGTGTCCTGTGATAACTATCGTACACGGACAAATATAAATAATCGGTGTAGAACACCGAAAACGATCTACACGGGTTTTTATTAAATAACCGTGTCAAATCTACACGGACTTTTAACTTCATATCCGTGAAGCTTTCTTAACTATCATACACGGACTGTATAAAAGAATATCTGTACTCATTTCTACACGGTTGTTTGTTTAACAACGGTGTGGAATTACTGTGTTCTACACGGACGTTTAGTTTCATATCCGTGAAGTTCTCTTAACTACCATACACGGACTATATAAAAGCATCTGTGTAGCTCTCTGTACCCATACACGGGCTTTTGTTTAAAGTCCGTGTAGCGTTTGCTTTTGACACGGACTTATAATTCACATCCGTGTAGCACGGATAAATATAAAATAATCATTGCTCACTCAACTCGTCTACACGGGCTTTCGTTTAATATCCGTGTAGAATTGTCCCATTTTTTTTTCTTGATTCTTTTAATTTCTGGGCTAGCCTCCAGTTTAATTTGCTAGCCAGTTTTCCTACAAAATTCATATACCATTCTGTTTTGCTAGCCAGTTTTCCAGATAATTTGACATTAAATTATGCTTGCTAAATTCACATCTACACTAAATTGTTATACAAATCCATGTTCAGCATTACAATATTCAGATAGAAACCATCTTGCCCAGCTACATCTTACAAAGTCGATCTGCTCCTTGCTGTACTCAGTTTGCTTTGATGGTTGCTACAATTATAATTTGGTATTAGTTAGTAACAATAAAAGGTAGATGCAAGACAGTCGCAAATATCAATTGCTAATTTAATGAAATGAGAATTATAAGTAAGCATAATACGAAAATATCAATTGCTATTATATAGGCACAATTAATATGAATTACATACCACATCTGGAAATGTGAATTGCATTCTTTCGACAAAGTCAAACATGGAAATCATCATGTAATATCCGCATTCCCAAGTCTCCACCTGTTGCGGGCCCTACAATTTACATTTAGCGGCCTATGTTAGAATGACAATAATTTTTTGAACAAAATATGAAATTATAGAATTGTGTTGTGCTCACCGGCCACCACCTCCAAGTCAACCTATTTCCCATTTTCTTGTCCTTGCTGCGCAATCCTCCTTTTGTAACGTATGCAGCAAAAGCCCTTACAAAATGGAGCGACTCTAATTAGCAATTCCACAATTTGTTATAATTGGGAAAAAATCAAACATAGTGAAAGATTATTGCTTACTTTTGCACATACGGGTAGATTGCTTTGCACGTGCTAAATCCGATCCTTTCTTTGGGCTGCAAAGAATCTATCACGTAACCGCACTCAGGCAAGGCACAATGATGATCAAACACCAGTGTCCCCTGTGGGAGGAGAAGAATTATAGGATCTTAGCATACAGTACCCAGATATTTTCGCATATATAATAGTGAGACCACGTGTTGCTTGACTTGATGGTGTGATTTCAATTATTTATATATTTAATCACAAGGTTAGAACTAACATCTGGTGGTATGGCAAGAGAAGAAATCTCTTCTTCGCCTTAGTAGCTTGGAGCATCGCGCCACACAGGTAATTCATAGCCTCCTTCGTAGCATTTTTCACGTTCAACGCACTAAGTACGCAGGGGTCCAGAAAAGCACACAAGTTCTGTTTGCCCTTGCATTGAGAACTATTGATTAGCCTCCTGAAAAATTATCATATGACATTAGAATATATTCTTCAGTGCTATACACATGATATAAATAATTTTTGGGTCACTAACATGAGGAAAATGGTGATGTGCCCCACTTCGAGCCATTATCGGAACCCCGAGGCATGTAGAAAAGTCCCTTGAAGTCGGTGAACGGACAGCATTACAGTCCGAGCCATCGTGTAGAAATATCCCCGAGGGACAGGTATGATGACTTCTGTCATGTCCTTGGGTGCCGCCATCAAAGCGGTCGTGGAGATCCCGGCAAATCCTTTCCGGGAAGGAGCTTATATTCTTCCCCCGGTGAGCAGACGAGGTGGAGGTCCTGCTGGTTGGACAGGAGGGTCAGCAACTACTGGTCCGGCCGTAGGGTCATGGCCTGCTGGTTGGGCAGTAGGGTCCAGCAACTGAGTGGTTGGGCATCAGTTGCTGACCCTGCTGCCGGGATCATCAGTTGCTGACCCTGCTGCCGGAGCAGCAGTTGCTGACCCTGCTGCTCCGGCAGCATGGTCAGCAACTGTTTGGGAAGGTCCTTCTGCTTCGTCCCTCCGTACCGGTGACATCACGCCCTCCGTGCGACTACCATCATCTCCTCGTGTCTGTATTGAAATTTTTACCTTTTTAAAGTATTTCAAAAGGAAGTGCTTTGAATGTAACCAAATAACTTGACTATTTATGCAATTACCTGATCCAAAATATCTGATTCTTGGGCCATTGTACGAATGACAGCCGTGCATCATCGACATAGAGCATGCAACTCTCAATTATTTGGACAGGAAGAGGTACGTGCTCCCATCCCTTCACGACATTGTCAATTTGTACCGGCGGTATGGCCGGGAAGTAGCTGCTGATTGTGCACTTTGTCGGCTGCTGGATGTACCAGCCAATTAGCAACAATCAAGGCTTACTCCCGAGCCACAGCACGAGTTTGAATTCTGTGGCACCTGCATTTCGTGCTGTAGTTATTTTAAATTGGAATATTGTCCAACAAGTAGTAATTGCCTTTAGAATACGAACAAGTAGTGATTACCTTCAGATGATCCAAATCGTATCGAACGTCCCGGATGCTGACTACTTCGCCAAACTCCCTCGGGGTGGGAGGTGCTTGCTCGGCGGCTTCGCCATAGCTGTAATTTCGGCACGCAACCTTGATTCTAACTCCTCCATCTTGCGTTGTACTCGGCGCTCACCT